>JAYXIM010029676.1:0-599336 GCA_037575425.1 Anastrepha fraterculus | reverse complement strand
TGGCACAAATTGCGGGATCGCCCTTCTTGTGGATTGGGCAGAGCACACTTAAATTCCAATCGGCACGCATGCTTTCATCCGACCATATTCTGCATAGGAGCTGATGCATGCACCTTACCAGCTCCTCGCCGCCATGTTTGAATAGCTCAGCCGGCAGTCCGTCGGCGCCCGCGGCTTTGTTGTTCTTTAACCGTGATATTGCTATTCTCACCTCGTCATGGTCGGGTAACGGAACGACAATTCCGTCGTCAACGATTGGGGTATCGGGATCTTCACATTCTCTATGACATGCGCAGCTGTCACCGTTTAACAGGTTCGAGAAGTGTTCCCTCCATAATTTAAGATTGCTCTGTACGTCAGTCACCAGATCGCCGTCTTTGTTCTTACAGGACAACGCCCCGGTCTTAAAACCTTCTGTAAGCCGCCGAACTTTCTGGTAAAATTTTCGGGCGTTGTTCCTATTGGCCAGCATCTCAAGCTCCTCGCACTCACGTATTTCGGCCTCTCGTTTCTTCTGTCGGATAATACGTCCCTCTTCCTTTTTCAGCTCTCTGTAGCGATCCCACATGGCTCGCGTTGCGCCCGATCGCAGCGTGGCTCTATAGGCGGCATCTTTTCTTTCGGCGGCAGCATGACATTCCTCGTCGTACCAATTGTTTTTTCGGGCTCGCCGGAATCCGATTTCTTCTTCGGCGGCGGTACGTAGGGAACGAGAAATGTTGCTCCATTGCTCGCGCATGCCGGTGTGTTGGGCAATGCTCTCCGAGAGCAGGAGTGAGAGTCGAGTGGCGAATCTTCTGGCTGTCTGTTGTGATTGCAGCTTTTCGATGTCGAACATTCTTTGCGTAGGTAGATGTACGTTTTTTGCTGCACAGAGGCGTGTGCGCAGTTTGGCTGCAACAAGGTAATGATCCGAGTCGATGTTGGCTCCTCGGATCGTACGTACATCTAATACACTAGAAGCGTGTCTTCCATCTATCACAACATGTTCGATCTGGTTTCGCGTTTTTCGATCAGGAGACAGCCAGGTAGCTTGGTGTATCTTTTTATGCTGGAATCTGGTGCTGCAGACTACCATGTTTCGGGCCCCGGCGAAGTCGATCAGCCTCTGTCCGTTACCGGATGTTTCGTTGTGTAGGTTGAATTTTCCGACTTTGGGACCAAAAATTCCCTCCTTGCCCACCCTGGCGTTGAAGTCGCCAAGCACGATTTTTATGTCGTGGCGGGGGCAGCGCTCATAGGAACGTTCCAAGCGCTCATAGAAAGAAACCTTTGGTCGCATCGTCCTTCTCTTCCGTCGGGGCGTGGGCGCAAATTAGCGAGATGTTAAAAAAACTGAGTACCTCACTAGGTGAGAAACCCCAGTGGAAGGAAAGGAAACAAAATAGTGGGTGATCTGGCTCTCCTAGAGGGGAGAGGTTCTAAGGCTGACAACCTTATACCAGTATTTATTGTCGCGAATCCACAACAACAGCCTCAGTTGTGGAAGCGCTGGTCTACACAAGACTGTAATGCTATTGATGAGGATGATGACATGCCATTTAGTATCGGCGTGTCACAGTATTCTCTACAATGGAAAAAATCAAGTATCGTGCAGGGATTGAATTCTTCTTTTTGGAAGCTTTAATAGCAAAGGAAATTTATGAACAAATATTGAAAGTGTATAAGGACTTTTCGCCATCATGAAGATCATCCACGTAAAGGGCATCCAAAAAGTGAAACAACACCAGAAAACGCAGAAAAAAATCGGGATATCGTATTGGTAAATCGTCGAGTGACTGATAGAGATTAAAAAAAACTGTAGATGTCTCATTGGTCAGTGTAAGCAATATTTTCACAGAAGTATTAGGCAGCAGGGTGGTGTCCTTTCGCCCCTACTTTGGCTAGTTGCTATTGATAATACTAAATAAGGGTGGGGTTAAGGTAGTAGAATACGCTGATGACTTGGTCCTGATGGTATCGGGACCGTTTCCCCCAGTCATAGCTGAGATTTTGGAAAGTTCACTGGCTGTACTCAGGCGCTGGACTGCCACGTGCGGCCTCCAAGTCAACCTTGACAAAAAGGCGTTGGTGCTATTTACCAGAAAATATAAACCTCCACCCTTTCGACTTCCCAAGCCACAGGTCATGCTGTGGATGTACAACGCAGTGGTTTTGCCAATTTTAACGTATGGATGCCTGGTTAGGTGGGAAGCTCTTCGGAACGGCTATAATATCCCTAAACTGGGGAGAGTGCAGGGGACTGCATGCATTGGCATCACCGGAGCATGTAAAACTTGCCCCAGTGCTGCCCGAATGTCCTTTTGCACTTACTTCCCATTGACTTTTCTGTCATTTCCATCGCAACTCAAAGTGCAATCAGGTTAAATGGAGATAATCTCTCAAGCGACACGGTAGCATTTTCGGGCAGTTAACCCCGAATTTCTCCGAACTTCGAACAGATCTCTCTATCCGTAAACTAGAGTTTGAGAGTCGTGCTAGAGCAGTCTTTCCAAATAGGCAGAATTGGATCGAGGGATCGAAAATCTGCCCCGAAGCTTGCACCTCTGTCTTCACTGACGGTTCCAAGATGAAATCAGGAGTCGGAGCAGGGGTTTTCTCTAATCAGCCAATTTCTCTATCTCCTCTAAACTACCAAACACTGCTAGTGTTTTTCAAGCAGAAGTCTTTGCGATCTTGCAGGCATGCAAAATGCTTAGGGAACATGGGAGCGAGGGAGATATTAACATTTTCTGCGATAGTCAAGCCGCGATTAAGACTCTGACGACGCCATGGTGCAGAACGAAATTAGTAAACTCCTGTAAAGAAGAGATCAAATCTCTTGGGTGTGCAGGTAACATTTCTCCAGGACATAGGAACATAGAGGGAAATGAAATTGCTGATAAGCTTGCCAGGAAGGGGGCTGAATTGACCTCAGTGACCTCCTACCCGGTCATAGGCATCCCCCTGACAGTTGTTAAAGGGAAACTGCACAAATTATTTCTCAGGAAAGCGCAGAAAAGATGGAGCTACATTTCTTTATGTGCTATTTTGACAACACTTTGGCCTCAATACGATATACGAAGGACTCAGAAATTTCTTTGGATTCCTCGCCATTCAATTTCTAAACTCTTAGCTGCGTTTACCGGTCACTGGACGATCGGCACACACGCGGAAAAGCTAGATTCACCATTTAACCCCCATTGCAGAAGCTGTGGGAAGACCTTTCAGAGAAGGAGACTGTAGAGCATTTTCTCTGTAAATGTCCGGGTTTCGCAGCTAGACGATTAAGGTCACTGGGAGCTCCTTTCTTCGGCAGCCTGTGGCCGTGCGCCAACCTAAATCCAATCAATCTTCTCCATTATATCACTATAGATATCTCGCTGTAGATATCTACCTGTTGGAGGTCTCATAATGGTATCAAGACGGTGCTTTAGTGTTACTTGAGGAGTGCCAGGTGCACTTCAACCATTTTTACAAAGTAGCATCAGTCGTGCAGAATACGAAAATAACCTCCGATGCCGAAACATTCAAGAGTCTTTGCATAAAAAAGTAAGCCCATAAACAGTGGGTAATTGTCTGTACAACGCTGGCTATCATATCAGAGTGGCACACCGCAAGCCCTGCATTTCAGATATTAACCGAAAGAAGAGATTGAAGTTCGCTAAATGCTATATGTAAAATAAATGAGCCAGATTCTTTTTAGGAAAACATCATATTCAGTGATTTAAATTTTCAGTGATCAAAATTTAATGTTTCAGGATCAGATGACCCTGCAAAAGTTGCGCGAAAAATAAATTCAAAACTGAATGAAAAAATCTTATTTCTACTGTTACGCATAGAGGAGAAAATGCAATGGTTTGGGGGACATAATTGCATCTGCAGTAGGAAATATGGTTTTTATTGATGATAAAATGGACAAACATCTGTATTTAAACATTTTGAAGAATAATGTGCATGATAGTGCCGTGAAACTTGGACTGGATGCTAAAGGGTGCTTGTTGCAACAAGACAATAACCCAAAACGCTCATCTTATCTCGTGCAAGAATGGCTTATTTACCACTGTAAGTAGCTTGAAACTCGACTTGAATCATTGGATTTGACCCCAATTCAGCATGTCTGAGGGCTCTTAGAAAGAAGAATCAGAAAGCAGCAAATGAAACCAAGGTATTGGAAACAAGTTTACATCGACGTTTGGAGGCAGTTATTAAAGTAAAAGGCGGCCCAAAAAAGTCCTACTATACACTAGTTTTTTCTATTTTTTTTTTTTTTAAATAAAATATTCTTGTCCTTATTTTGTTATTGCCTTAAGTTCTCTAATTCCAGAAATGAATTTGGAAGTTTTTATTCCTCAAATATTGAATAAAAATGTTATTTTTTACGAAAATGTATATTAAAATTTTGTTCTTTTGTATAAATCGTGCTAAGTATCCCGTGTTTCTGTTTATAAACTGTGCGTCTTCCAATAAATTGTGTGATCACTGCATATTGTCAAAATACTACATCTAATTATAGATAAATAAATAATACCTACTTTTCCGTTGTTACAATTTCACCTGAGCCTGCTTTAAAAATATACGCATCGCTATATTTGAATCGAATCTTGCGCTCTATTTATCATAGTTGAGAAGATAATCTTAAAGTTGTGTTTCATTAAAAGTATAATAATTTTACAAATTTGGATAAAGGAAAAAATCTTTCCCATTAAAAATATTCGCATTACAAACTGGCGAAAAGTAAATAACGTTTTTCCCCGCTTTCTTCACTAACTGCATGCATACATACAAACATACGTACATGTTCACGTGTATTCTCTCTTTCCTTTATACGCTATCGTTGCTGTGCCGTTGCGCTGTGCTTATAAAAATGTTACAAACAATCTGGCGTACACAAATCGCTCCCTTATTTTTGTTATTTGCTAAGCCGCTTGCCTTTAACTTCGTATGCGCACGACGGTTTGGTTGAGTGTTTGTATTTTGTATTCCATTTCTTTTTAAAATTTCATTGACTACCAACATTACTTGTAATTCTTAGATGCTTTTTCGGTAGATGTTCGCTACAAATATGAGTTTGCTTCAATACGTTTTCGGAAGTGTGTGTCTTCTGTTTGTGAACATTGGCACATTGAACATTGAATCGCTAGTTAGCAGTTAATTAGCAGATCTGCTCAGTGGCTGACGGTCACACTCTTCAGTCAATATCTCCCTTCCAGTAATTTGCTGGCGGGCGCGGAGTATACGTCGCTCTTGGTCTTCTGTTGCTGTGACAGCGGGTCACAACGCACAGTTGCTGCGTGGCATGCACAGAACGCTCTCTTCATCTCCCGAAGCGATGCGCTCTTGTGATCACGCCGAGATCGAACGATGGGCTCCAGCGACGTCATTTCCAAAATTTCATGGTTAAGTAACTTGTGGTAGCTTAGCTTCGGATTTGTGTAAATTTGCTGTTCAGAACACTTCCATTAATGGGGCATTGCTGAGCAATTTGCCCATCTTTTTGCATAATTCAAATTCATTTTAAATTTGCAATATTAAAACTTTTATATTTAAATGAAAATTGTTTGCCAATTCTATGATTGTTTTTGCTTATAAAATTGGTGTGTTTGGCCGGGCTTCTCTTGTTTTTTATGTGTGTCTTCATATTCTCCCACAAATGAAAGGCAGTGAAAATGCATAACATTTTGAAAGCAGAAATACACTCGCAGGTATGCCGTTGCATGCAAGTTTTTGCCCTTGGTATCTTCTTCTTATTTGCAGACAAGGATATTATAGAATATTGTGGAAGACGAAGCATACAGCAAAAGCGGTGAAAAATTGGTTTTCCAAATTAAAAATTGCAGTTCTGAATTGGGCAGCACAAATCTCCAACCTCAGTTCCGTTGAAAATCAGCCAAACGATATTAAGATTAAGTTTGAAAATGCCAATTAATTGTGGTAAGGAGTAGAAGAAGTATAGAACTCTATTCCTCTGGAAAGATGCCAAACTTAATAGAAAGTTTACCGCGCAGGTATGACACAGTTTGTAAAAATAATGAATGCTCAACAAAACACTAATCAGGTAAGAAATTAATAACCAATAACAGTTTAACCAATTTAAAGTAATTAATTTCTGTTTTTGTTGCTGATCGATAAAAGTGCGATATTTCGGTTAAAAAAAAAAAATAAATTCCGATTTTTCGAACTCCTTATAATTGAATTGTTATTTTTTTGGCGTAATTGTTTTTTCTGTTTTTGATAATACTGAAATAAAAGATAGTTTTATGAAAAAATAACTGACTACTATTCCAGTATAATCGTCATTATATGGACCGTTTTCTTTGAAAGTGGTGTTAGTTGAGATATTTAAAGTCTTGCATTTGAACAATTTGAAAAATATGGATAATATGTTATTACATTAATTTTGTACTTTTGAAAATTAAATTATTATAGGCTTATAATGTAATCTTTTTAAATGGGATTAACAAAAGTTTGTACATACTTTTAATAACTTCAAAGTCAGCGAAAAGTAAAGACCTTACATTTACAAAATATAATCTACGGTATCTCAATTGAAATAGACCAATTTATTTTTATGAAATTTTTATGAAATACTAAAACAATAAAAAAATAACATAACAAACAGGCTTTGTTTCAACATTTACTATTCCGCCACAATTATTTAAGAGTTTCATTACTCGAAAACGGCTAAACCGATTAGTCTCAAATTTTAACACAAGCTTCTTAATATATTTATTAGTAATTAATCGAAGATTTTTTCTCACCGATAATTTTTTTTATAAACAGTTTAAGCCCAAATTTTGGCCAAAAGTCGATTTTTTTTTTGAGAATACCCCATTTTGTCCAAAAAATTTATTTTTGGACATTCCTTCGATTAATTACTATATAGATTTAACATTACTTTACCGAAATCTATTTGGTTTTTTACTTTCAGAGGATCCAGTTCAGAGATATAGTGGTCCCAGCAAAATGTGTTTTTTGAGCGGAGCTCCCGGAGATTAGCTGTAGCTCCTTTCCAAATAAATATTTTTACTGATCTAATATCTTAAAATACAGTTAAATGATAAATAATATGTGTACAAATTTTTAGATCAATAAATTTAAAAGCGCATTCGTATTTCGGCCTGTCGTTTTTCTTTCTGATAATACGCCTCCCGTCCTTTTTAGCTCCCAATAGCAATTCTACATGCGATTCTATTAGCCTAAATTTTTCTTCCCCAAACTTCAAAATGTTGTTAATTAAATTGTTTAAGTAGATTTCAAATATTCTCTAATATTCTTTCTCTCTGAACTATAAGAAATGTTACATTTTCTTAATTAAAATAAAAAAAGTAAATTTTAAATTTAATTTATTTTTGATTGAATTGTTTAACATTAACTTTTTCCATAGTCTGTATGAAATACTGCATTTTAGGTTATTAAATGAATAAATAAATAAATAAAATACCCTAAATACTTCAACAATAAAAAAATAAAATAGAAAGGTTTTATTTCAACATTTACCATTCGACCAAAAATTATTCATATTATTCCTATTAAAAATGCATAAAAATGCTCTAAATAAATTTTTGTAGTACAATTTTGAACTAAATAATATGTAGTAGTGGACACTTACAGCTTTTTCAAAATAAATATACTTGTAACTTCATTAACTACGAAAATTCGTAATGATGAAAACAATTCAAATTTTAACAGATTTTTCATGAAGAAATTTATAAAGAAAAAATGCATAATAAATTGTATTCATTCTTATTATTAACTAATTTTTTGTAACTAGACTTGCACCACTTTCAAAGAAAACGGGTCATAAGTTATTGCCAAGAAGTGCGCTACTTCTCTGTCAATATCTATTCAGCTTGTTTATTAAGACAAAACAGGAGAATATTTAGAATCCTCAAACAATTTTAATTAAAAATTGAGGCTTATCCTATTTACCAGGAAAAAGGTTATAAATATACCCACCCTGGAAATAAATGTAATAGAGGTACCTCTAAAGAAAGAGGCTAAATATCTAGGAATTATCTTGGAAGAAAACTCACTTGGGAGACCCACCTCAGGTCAGTAATAAAAAAGGCAACGAGAAACCTTTGGACAACAAGACAACTCTTGGGTAAATCCTAGGGACTGAACCCAAAATGACCTTCTGGATCTACACCCAAATGGTTAGACCTATTGTAACTACTATATGGGGCATTGGTATGGTGGGTTAAAACAAATCAAACTACTGCTATACCCAAACTGTGTAAACTACAAAGGCTGGCGTGCCTAAGCGTAACAGGGGCCAGGAGAACTACCCCAACTGCTGGCATGGAAGCGCTATTAAATTTGCCATCGCTACATTAAGTAATACAAGAGGAAACTAGTATGCAAGCACTCTCTTTTCATATGAAAGAAAAACTTACACCAGGAGATCTTATTGGACCCCTGAATATCTTGAACAGAGTTCAACATGCAATATGCATATTGCAGGTGAATGACCACACGGAATCCGTACTCAATTTTATAAAGAGATACAAGGTTATCTTCCCGTCTAGAGAAGAGTGGAGCACTAACCCAATATGGCTAAATGATGACTCATAAATATGGTACACAGATGGTTCCAAAACGCTCCAAGGAGTAGGAGCAGGAATAGTGGGGCCTAGAGCACACAAATCCTAACACTAAGTACAGATACCACGATTTTTCGTGCGGAGCACTTCGTCACAATGGAAACAGTAGAAACCATATCCAATAGAGGGTTCGAGAAAGTAAAAATTAAAATAATTTCGGGCAACTAAGCGGTTCTCAAAGCCTTGAATAGCTTTACGTTCAAGTCCAAAGTCCTAATAGAGTGTAACAATGCACTCAACAAACTGGCCACTTTTAATCAGGTCTCATGAGGGACACGAAGGAAACGAGAAAGCAGACTTTTATGCCAAAAAAAGGGGCAGAAGGGCTATTTATTGGACCAACCCCATTTTTTTCAACAAAAATAATATAAAACAGAAAACCAAAAAATGGATCCAAACTAAAATCAGGGAACACTGGAATGGCATAAGCTGCGTTAATCACTCCAAAAAGTTTTTGAGCTTCAAAATCTGCTCACTAACCCTAGATAAAAAGGGAGCTGTGGACCACTTACAGGTTACTTTGCAATAGGGCTATCTAGTACAAGATCATACAGGTTCTGCTTTGATAAAGAGGAATCTATGGAACTCTTAATCACCAACTGTGTGGTATTAGGCCACAGGAGACACAGAATCCTAGGCTCATACCTACTAGAGGAGGAATACCTACAATTGCTCCCTCCTAAGGAGCTGGTTGGATTCCTCGGTAGACTAAATAATTATAATTAAGTAATTAGGGGCGCACAATAGATCAATCTGGTCGCAATGCATAAAGGCCTTAGACTAACCCGTACAACCGATACCATTACCAAGGCTTATAAAACTAAACCGAGGCTCAGTGCTTAGGAACCTTCATCATTTTTTTGCTGGTAGACACAAATTTTCTATGGCAAATGTGCTTAAATCTTTTACTTGTATAGAAGTCAAAAGAGTAGCTAGATATACAAACTTGAACCAACATACATAGTTATGCAATATTTGAAGAAAGCATGAGCCTTTTATGACGTAAAAATGTTTCCATATATCTTTACGGATACAGTAATCCCCCTTACAACACGGTGGATTAGATCTGCGTTGTAAGGGTATACTCGTTTAATTTGCATTTTTGTTTGTCCAGAAATAAATTTCTTTTTTAACTTAGGTAGATACGCAGGTAAAATGGATGAAGTACCAGTCTGACACTCCTCAAGTGGCACTAAAGCACCGTTGTGATACCATTTGGAGACCTTCAACAGGCAGATATCTACAGCCAGCCAGAGCTGTTGATATAATGGCGGAGATTGATTGGATTTAGGTTAGCGCATTGCCTCAGGCTGTCGGGGAAAGGAGCACCCTGTGACCTTAATCGTCTAGCTGCCGGGCTCGAACATTTACAGAGAAAATGTTCAACAGCCTCCTTCTCTGAAAGGTGATTCCAAAGCTTCTGCAATGGGAGTTGAATGGTGAATCTAGCTTTTCCGCGTGTGTGCCGATCGTCCAGTGACCGATAAAAGTAGCTACGAGCTTAGAGACTTTCTGCATTCTCCTTCTATTTTACTGAGCCACAGGGTTTTCGACATAGCACAGGAAGAAGTGCAGCTCCATCTTTTCGGAATTTTCATGAGAACTAAGTTGTGCCCTTCCCCTTTAACAACTGTTAGAGAGATACCGATGACCGGGTAGGAGGGCCCTGAGACCAATTCAGTCTCCTTCCGGGCAAGCTCATCAGCAATTTCATTTCCCTCTATGTTCCTATGTCCTGGAACTTAAGTCTTATTTCCTTTTCACTTGTCATGACTGATAAATAAATATTTTATTTGAAATAAATATTGTATTGTACTTATAAAAATAAGTTTTCTTTACTTTTCAGTATGAAAAACTATAAACAAAAAATTTGTTTACGAACTTTAAAAATAATTCACACTACCGAAATATGGGGGAAATACCGCATTGTATGAGGGGCATAAAATCGCGTAATATTAAATCGCTTTATAAAAGTACCGCAATGTAGGGGGATTACTGTATATTCAGAAAAAGTGAAAGAAGAGAATTTCAAAGACAGCCAAAAATTAACAGTAGACAATCACTAATTACTAGTAAAACATAGGTAAGTACGAGTATATTCGTATGCCCATTTGCTGAACTTAGTTTTACAGTTCATAGTTTGGTAGGCGTGGCCGTTTTTGCAATAACCGAATAGTTTCACCTTCAGCCGTTTGAAGTGCATTGGATAGTGAAACAAAATAGTGTAAAATACATACAAAAAATAAAAAAAAATTCGGTAAATTCGGACATGGGATTTGAGGTATAAAAGCACAGTTCAGTTTTACCATAAGCACAGTTCGTCAAGATCTATCACAGCTCGTAACTTAGTTTGGGACAATGGCCATTAAGGTGAGTTCAAATCCTACACTGTAGGTATTACTCCTGTATAAAAATAATACTCCACACTCCTTTATGTACCTGTTTTCTTTTCTTTCTCTTTCAATCAGATTTTCGCTGCGCTCACCTGTTGCCTCGCATTGACAGCGATAAGCGCCACGCCATATGGCCATCATGGACATGATGGTGGTCACGGAGGACATGATGACGGTCACGGAGGACTTGGTGGTGGTCATGGATTTGAAGTTCATAGTGGTGGATCCAGCCACGCTTCTGTACATTTAGTTTCACATGACGATCATCATGGTGATCATGGTCATCATGGTCATCATGGACATGATCATGGTGATGGCAGCGACTCGCATGCTGAGTATCATTTCAGCTATGGTGTTAAGGATAAGAAGACAGGTGATGTGAAAGGGCACAGCGAAAAGCGTGATGGTCATAAGGTATCCGGTCATTACGAGTTGATCGATGCGGATGGTCATAAGCGAACTGTCCACTATACTGCTGACAAACACAGCGGCTTCCATGCCGTGGTGCACCGTGAACCTACACACGAGCATTTAGCCGACCATGGACACACCAGCTACTACGGTGGACACGCTGAGGTCGAGTCCCACGATGGCGGCCATGGAGGAGATGAGGGCGGCCATGGCTACGGGGATGAGCATGGACATGGTCATGGTCATGGATATGGACATGGTGGCGGTCACAGCAGCCACTCTAGTGGTTTCTCAATTAAGCAAGAACATGGTGTTGGCATTCATCATCATGGTGGTCACGACGGCCATGGAGGTCATTAACTAGTGCAATTATTTAAAGTTCAAGACTGCGGCAATTCAACCTGATGGGCTAAAATGTGTAATATCTAAAACGTTTCTTTTAAAACTTACTTAAATCTTATTGAAAAATCTTCTTTGCAACAATAAAGCAAATACGAAAAAATTATTTTTTTTTAATATTTACAAATCTCCCGAAGGGCTTTTTTGTGGCTAATTTGCGTGATTATTATATTATATTATTATTATTTTTTTTTAATTTTTTTATATATTTTCGTTAGCAGTTAGGGATGTAAGAGCGCACAACACTCAGTAATTAATACTTTATCACAAATTTTATTTATTTGAAAATTTTCTAGTAACCCATTTAAGAAAAAAAAAATAGAAAACTTCGGATAGATGAAATAAAATTCGTATCCTGCTGGAAACTCGTATATTACTCGCAATCCTGGTATGACTATAAACGGGTTCCTAAACTGGTGGCTGCCGTAGCCGAATGGGTCGATGCGTGACTATCATGCGGAAGTGCGCGAGTCGAATCTGCGCGCATGAAACTTCAAATGATAGAAAAAGTGTTTCTTAACTCCTCGGCAAGCAATGGCAAACCTCCGTGTGTATTTCTGCTATAAAAAAGCTCCTCATAAAAAATATTTCGCCTTGAAAGTGTAGGTCCCTCCATTTGAGGAACAACATCAAGACGCCATGCAACAAATACGAGAAGGAGTTCGGCCAAACACCCAGAAAGGGTGTACGTGTGAATTATATATGTATATATATTAGGCCGGGTGGATTTGTGGGGAGGCAAAAAATCGCCCATTGCTCTGTGAAAATCATATTCTAGGGATCAAAATAAGAAACTTTGCCGAAGGAACCATACCTCTAAAACGAATTCTGATGTCCCCCAATTTGGGTCGAACTTTTTAGTTTCTTTTCTCATGTAAAGGCCAAAAATGGTGATATTTTGAAACGATTGTATGGGGAACCCCAGAGTGGATTCGTGGGGAGGCAAAAGAATCGCCCATTGCTCTGTGAAAATCATATTTAGGGATCAAAATAAGAAACTTTGCCGAAGGAACCATACCTCTAAAATGGATCCTGATGTCCCCCAATTTGGGTTTTCATGTAAAGGCCAAAAATGGTGAAATGATTGTATGGGGAACCTCCCAGGGAGTTCCAGGGACTGTGCCACTGGCATGGGTGGATCGTCCAAAGTTAGTGGAGTCGGTCGTACATTTGGACTTGATTGGAGCACTCTAAATGGGTGAAAGTGCGATTTTTCAAAATTTGCCCCCACCTAAAAGTTCGACCCAAATTGGGGGACATCAGAATTCGTTTTAGAGGCTTATAGGTTCCTTAGCGGCAAATTGATTTCTTATTTTGAGTCACCTAGAATCACGATTTTGCCAGCAGAGCAGATCTGAGCGATCTTTTAAATCGACCTCGCCGTCTGACTACAGCTACCTACATTGAGGCCTACATGCCATCGGTGAGTAAGTTGAAGCGTCTAGTAGAAAATTATTTCTTAATGGCGATTTCTCATTCGACTTATAAGCTTTGATTAGCGATTACATTTTCTAAAAACAGATACAAATATGCAAATCTGCATATAGTCACTAAATCTCACTTATAATCGCAAATTAATATACTTTATTACTTATATGGTTTACTGCGTGCATTAATTATTTGCTGTTGGATAAGAAAATTAATGAAACCCACACGGAATTAACTTAATTTATGAGTTTTTAAATCAGCACAGGGCTGACAACACACATATTAAACAGCCACGACAACAAAAAACAAAAACACGAAAGACGAAGTGGTCGGTGAAATCTTGTATGAGGATGAGTATTGGGTTGCTTGGGCAGCGACAGGTACGCGTACAAATGAACTAACAAATTAATGCAAATTTAATTTGAGCAAATAAATTACGGAGCAAAAGGCAACTGAAAAGAATAAAGAAAATAAATGAATGATTATATACTTGTGTGTGTATGTATGCATACAAAAAAGGCAGCGAAACTTACGACAATACAAAAAAAGCAAACGCGCATTCCCGTAGCAAATATTTCATTGTTGATGTGAGCGTTGTCAGACAATAAAAAAATCACAAATTAGACTGTCAAGTGGCGGTAAAATATTACGTTATTAATTAAACTGGCTGAACTTGATTATACCTGACATAAAAGGGAGGAGAAGAAAAATGAGAATGCGACTTGGCGTGGCGTGGCGCTTTGTACGAAAATGTGCGCATGCGTGGCTACTGAATGAAATCAATTCAAAAACTGTATTAATCGTTTAAATATTGTGAACCCAAAATTGGTCACAAAGATACGGCTGATAGACAAGATGTCACAATATTTTAGCAAAGCCATGAATCGTTCGATTTATAATATTAACGCTTCGGCGCATAAGGGAGAAATTGTTGCCCGTTTTGTATTTGTAGATAAAAACAAAAGAAGAAAAACAAACAGTTTTGAGTACAAGGTGGCGAAAAGTTAATCCAATTTTTTTTGTTTTTTGAATACCTTTTTTTAGTAAATGAAAAAAATGATTTTGAATTATGGAAATCTTTAGATTGACTTTTGCGCGCTCCATTGCTTGTCTGTTTCTATATTACAGCTGTCTAGTTCGCAAGTGATTGACGAGTGACGCCATTTGCAAAAATTATAAATCTTCTGACAGGGTGATTAATTTTGCGCTCCTCTTTGGAAAAATGAAACCTTTATATTCTAGGTAGATGGCTGTAGTGATCAATATCTCGTAAAGTATCGATCAAACTATTTAAAAGGGATGTTCGTTGTCAAGGTGACATTTCACACTACAAAAATTCGTTTACTGTTTTTTGTTTGTTCCATTCAGTTGTGAGTCACAGGGTGTTAACAATGGAAGTCAACAAAGAGAAAATCCATACATTTTACATTTTTTTGATAAAGGCGAGAATACAAGATCGCTGAAATAGTGAATAGTGTGTATGCGGCCGGTACTGCTGTAACAGCTAATTAGGTGCAAACTTGGTTTGGTCGATTCCCTTAAGGAACTTTTGATGTTAAAGAAAATACTGAAAATGTTGCAAAAATCACTGAAAAAGTCGAAGATGACCGACAAAAATAATGAACTTATTTTTCCCTAAACTAATACAGGGTGGGCCATATAAGACCTACTAATGTTAAGCACAAATAACTTTCTTATTTTTTGACATAATTATTTTCCTCTTTTTGTAGGTTATAATTGAATTGTTGAAAATTTATTATGGAGCCCTAGAGAACAACACAACGCCTTAAAATTATCGAACTTTTCTATTCTTGCACAAGTAGCCACACAAATTGATTTTTTAAATAATGTTTTGATGTCGGATGAAGCGCATTTCCATTTAAATGGTTATATCAACAAACGAAACTGTACAGTGTGCGCCATCTCGAGCTTCGGTATGGAAATATTGATTAACTTTAGCAACTAGCAAAATTGAATGTTTGTTGGTGTTTTTTTATTTGATTTTGTCCTTTACAATCTGTTTCAACTGCACTTAGAACATAACATCCTTTACGAGCCACACAATATTGTGCTCTTTTTCGAATTTTCCATTACTTTTGCTAGCATTTCGGGTGATATTGCCTCTATTTCATATCTAATGTTGGTCCTGAGCGCTTCCAATGTAGTGGGCAATAATCGTTGAGCTATTTGCACTTTGTAAGGAAACATGTGAAGATCCTCTTTTAAAATCCTTCTAAGAGTGGTTCCTTTTATGTTTAGCTGCTGGGCTTTTCAAAACACTCTGCTTGATAGTTTCAATAATTTCATTGGAGCGTCTTTTACGAACTGAAACACGTTGATGATTTGCTACAGACCCCGATTCTTCAAAATTTTTAGTCAGATTGCGTATGGTATGCACGTTGAGCAAGCACAATTCAACGACCATTTTCCAAATACATGGTCACAATTTCCGCGCGTTCTTTAGGTGTAAAGTTATTCATCGTTAAAATTGTACTGAATTGACGTTTCCAAATTATTTTTTCTCAAGTCCTTCTGACAATGGATAGCAAAGTTATTCAATATTTCCATACCGAAGCTCGAGATGGCGCACCCTGTAGATTGTGCGCACCCTGAAAATCCAAGTGCAGTACACCAACATCAGTTGCACCCATCTAAATGTACTATTTGGTGCGGTGTTATGGCCACTAGAGTTATCGGTCCATATTTCTTTGAAAATGAGGATGAAACGCCGGAATCGATTTCAGGAGCTTCTTACAGATCATTGATTGAAAACTTTTTTCGGCCAATGGCGGATCAGTATCCTAATTTGTGGTTTCAACAAGATGGAGCAACTGCGCGTACTGCTAGGCAGTAGTCTTTAGTCATTAGTAGGTCTTATTTGGCCCACCCTGTATATATGTTTATATACTTAGTCCTGCCATAAGTTCTGTTACATGTTAAGTCCTGTTATAGATACTCGTATGAGATTAGAATACTTTTAGTTTTATTTAATCATGTAAATATTAAAGAAAAAAAATTTCAATTTTCATTCGAAACGATCACCATTTGCTTCAAACGATTAGACCTTCAGCTATTGCAACACGCACGGTTTCCATGGATATTGACGTCAGTGCTCGAACCAAAGATTGTTTGAGCTTCTCGAAATTTCTGTGAGGCCATGGACAGGCCATGTTCCCCAATTCTGGCCACAAACTGTAGTCCAATGGGTTCAGATCTGGACTTCCAGACGGCCAATCTTCTGCGGCTATGAACCCAGAAGCATGGTTGTTTAGTCACTGCTGGGTGGTTTTTGCTTTATGAGGTGGAGCGGAATCGTGCCAACGCTCTCCATTGAAGATAGTACTAATCAACTGCTTCACCACGCCTTCTAAGACATCCTCCTGGTACACTTTTGCCTCTTTTTCGCATGAGTTAAGAGATGGTAACGCCTTTTCAAGATACTCCCCACCAAACTAATACGGAGGCTAGATGGTGGCCACGCTGGACCCTCGGAACAACAATCAAGGCTTTCATGTGGAGATCATCTGTAATTAGTCTTGACATGAATCTAGTCGATACTTCCAGTTCCCTGGACATGATTTTCTTCTTTCTAAGGAGATTTCCGCGAATTCTTTCTCGAACGGCTTTTTTGGCTGCACTGGTTCGAACCACGCGAGGACGACCACTTCTTTTTCTGTCTATCACTTCAGACATTTAGGAAAAATGGTAGGTCGTGCAGTAAACAAACATTCTTCCACACTTCAGTAGTGCAATCACTGCAATGCGATTTTCCTTACCTCCCCACTCCTTTTTTAACAAGAGAAATTTGCCACGAAACTGAGTATAATTTATGAGTATACAATGCACACGACCAAAAGCAAAAATAACGGAACTTTCAACAATATACAGTTTTGATTTTTTGTTATCAATTATAGAAATTTTTTCGAGTAGGCAAATCGGCTTGCGCATCACTGGCTTACTCATTTGACGACAATTAAAACAAGACTGGCAATTTGCACTCAACGCTCTACACTTCGTTATATAGAGACTTTTGCAAATAAGACTCCAACTGTCAGCACATTCCGAACGTTTATGATCAACATCTCTTCGTTATATCCATGGAGCGTTTCTGTATGGGCAATTTTCTCAACAAAGGATTTTATTCAGTACTCACGAATCGTAGGGTTCACTTTAATCAAGGGTTCACTTTAACATATAGGCTGAAAAGTTCCGGGCCTGACACACAGATGGCACTAGTTTTATTGCATTCACCTCTTTTTCAGTTAGTACTAACCTTAAGGGAGGAGACCGGTTTAGTTGGCCGAAATTTTGGTGTTCTTCGTGAATTGTTTGAACAAGGAAGGAATAATCAGAAATTGTTTAAACTTGGAGGGTATTTTACTCATATTTTTAAGTACACTTTAAAATTCTTTCAAGCCATTTCCGCCGGGAATAGGGGCATTAGAGCGTGTTGTCCATGGACGATCGCCATCCGAGTATCTTGCTTGTGGAAATTCCTGAAGTTGCAATTTTTCTCCGTACTCAACAACAATTTTTTTTCGTTAACAACATGTTTCCTAAGAATATGAACCTAACTTTGATAAAATAATATTGAAAATTGCATATTTTTGAGACGCTTGAACACAATGTAGTTTTTTCATACCATATTTTTAATGATAATATAGTCCCAGAATTAGGATTGAGTAAAGAATACTCCGACAAAAATGTATAACTTTTTGAGCTAGAGTGCCCACCAGTTGAAAAAAAGTAGTTTCGAGAAAAACGTCGTTCTAACTAACGTGCACTACGGTGCCGAACCGACGTACAGTCACTTAAGGGCTCACATAATCGAGAATAATGCGAATTTCGCTTTAAAATTTTTACCACATATTCTTAAGTAGTTATACTAACAATTTATGCAATAAAAGAAAAGTCGATTTATTGATAAGTCTAAACTGGTTTCCCCCCTTAAGAAGACATCTGTTTAAAATTCATGCTATTCTATCTAAGAGTGACGCTACTTTAGTTATTTTCAAAACCATGAATAAAAAAAAATTTCATGTTTTAATTTTACACTGCTTCTTAGTGGAAAAATACCGTTCAAGCGGAGCAATGGCTTGAAAAGTGTAATGAGTTTGCTGACTTCAAACGTGGGCGTAGAGACTCCGATCAGTGAAGCACAACGCAGTGGACGTCCGAATGAGGTGGTAACACCAGAAAAAATCAAAAAACTCCACAAAATCGGTTTGAATGATCCAAAAGTGGAGTTGCGTGAGTTAGCCGGCATCGTAAAGATATCAAAAGAACGAGTTAGCTTCATATTGCATGAGCATTTGACTATGAGAATGGGGACTGTTCAAAGTGGGTGTCGCGTTTACGCACTGTTTTGTTTCATCAAGACAACGCACCGTATCACAAGTCAATCAATAGAATGGCAAAACTACGTCAATTGAACTTCGAATTGCCCCACTTCGACCGTATTCGCCAGATTTTACTCCCAGCAAATACTGATTGTTCGCAGACTTTAAAGGAAATTCTTGCCGGGAAGAAATTACACTCGAATGAAGAGGTTATCGCTACAACTGAGACCTATTTTGAGGCAAAATATAAATCGTTCTAGAAAAGCGGTGTTGAAATGATAGATCGACGCTGGAATGATTGCGTTATTTTTGATGGAAATTGCGTTGATGAATAAAACTAATTTTAAACAAAAAAAGAGATTGTCTGTAAAGCCGGTTTACTGACGATAGTTTAGCGTGACAACGTCATAAGAAAATACTGATGGAATGGTTGCATTTTTCAAAAGAAAATTTTAATTTTATTTGTTTGATAGATATTTTGTATGGATAAAGAGAAGGAGGTAAATGGAATCGCAATGGAATAGGGCAAGTTACATTTACACAGACGTGAAAAATGATGAAACATTTATCAAATGCATGAAAGATATGTTCAATTTCCATTGTGCATCAGACGTTAATAAGTCAACAACACTAAGAGGCAACATCATCGATTTGACTTTTTCAAGAAACATTGCACTCGAAACACCCCCTTTCATTTCCTACGTTTCCTATCATCTCCTATTCTCAACAGAGAAATGGTTCATTACCATGCACACAGGATGAAGGCATATGCAAATACAAATATGTGAATTTGTATACACTGCGCATATACATACATATACATATATGCTCACTGAAATAGGAGAGAGCCAGATGTTGAACGTTGCCGAATGCGGGGGCCGATTGTGCTCTTTGTCGTTCGTCCCGCGCTTTCGCTTGCAGTTCAAGCAAGGTAACGACGCATGAGCAAGATAACGCCGCATGAGTAGGGTAACGCCGCATTTTTGGTGCATGCAGCCGGCTAAATCGAATTATAAGACGTTATCACGTCAAAAAAAAAGCGTTTTCTGTGTATGGCCCAGGACTTTGCAGCCCATGTGTTAAGTGATCTTTTCAAATACTTTTAATTCTCTATACATTTTGTAGCATTTATCTTATTACGGTAAGCGCCGGATGTACTGGAATTTAGGCCCATATTCATTATTTTCACTTTTTATTTGAATCCCCTTTGAGACCAATCGGACGTACCATGCGCCAGTAACGACAGTAAAGTTACGGGCTAGGCCATATTTTTTTCTGTTAACCTGTCAAACAGCTCATTCACATCCTCAACCATTCACCGTTCATAAGCGCTAATCTATATTTACAACCGAGTATGTTTGTCTGTTCATTCGCTCGCTCGGATGTCCGTCAATCATCTGTGGCTTGTCAAACGGTTGCTAACAAATGGCGAAATCAAACACTCGGCCTTTTGACACAACGTCCATCAGTCATTTTGTTTGCTAATCACATTTTGTAAAAAAATTATGTAAGTATTGGTGTGTGTGTGTGTGTGTACGAGCACATCCATATAAACAAGCGGTGTTGCTTTTGCCTCTCTTTGATTTCACTTGTTATTGTTGTTGCTCTAGCTGTGGAAATATTTTGCCGCTTAATAGACATTAGTTTTGTCCATATTTCAGGCGGCATACTGACATGTTAAGCTACGCTAAGCCGCCACTTAGCACAGTTTGGAAAAAAACTAAGCGCACAAGCACACACAGATGCTTGTACTTGGCTTAACTCGCTTCATCTCTATTTGCTCATTCGTCTGCTAATAGGCGCTGCTCGAAAAGTATTATTCGTATGCACATATGTATGTATGCATGTATGTATGTATATGTATATATGCACAAAAACTTAAAAATTAGCCACCATTAGGTCGCATATCAATCACAACGTCTTATTTGACAAATGATTGATGCTTTTCTGCTGATTTCGACATCACCACACACACACACACACATACATTTGCGCATATTTTGAAAAGCATACTGCACAGATTACTTGTAAATTGTTTTTTGGTGTTGATCGCGTGTTTTGAGTTTATTTCATTTGTGTTTTTGTAGTTTGTTGCACTGGTGATTTAGTGGTTAAACATTATTTATGTGTCTATTTTTGGATTTGGCTCAAACGTATAAATTTCTAAAGGAAATGCGATTTTATTTAATAGTTTCCGAACTAACTTACTTACACTTAATAAATAATGCAAATAAAAGGGTGTTTTTTTAGAGGTTAGGTTTTCAAGATGAAATAAAACGTATATAATTTAATGTTATGGCCAAGAATTTAGCTTTATTATAAAGATAAGGGTTTGCCATTATGTTTTAAAAATGATTTCGGGCAAGTGGCCGCCGCGGCTGGCTGGAATAAATTCCAGCCGAGAGGCCCAATTTTCGACCACTTTTTGCAGCAATTGGGGCAGTATGTCAGCAATAACGCGCCGAATATTCTCTTCCAAGACGTCAATCGTCTCGGGCTTATCTGCGTAGACAAGCGACTTCACATAGCCCCACAAGAAATTGTCCAGCGGTGTTATATCGCACGATCTTGGAGGCCACGCCACAGGTCCACGGCGCGAGATAATGCGCTCACCAAAAGTTTCCTTCAATAAATCGATTGTTGCGTTGGCTGTATGGCATGTAGCGCCGTCTTGTTGGAACCAAAGGTCGTCCACATCAACATCGTCCAATTCAGGCACGAAAAAGTCATTAATCATGGCTCTATAGCGCTCTCCATTGACGGTAACATTATGGCCGGCTTCATTTTTAAAGAAATATGGACCAATGATTCCCTCTGCCCATAGAGCACACCAAACAGTGACTTTTTGAGGATGTAACGGCATCTCAGCAATGGCTTGTGGATTATGTTCACTCCAAATGCGACAATTTTGCTTATTGACATACCCATTCAACCAAAAGTGAGCTTCATCGCTGAACAAAATTTTCTTGTGAAAATCGGGATCGGTGGCCATCTCGTTTTGGGCCCATTCACCGAACGTGCGACGCGCTTGATGGTCGTTCGGCTTCAATTCTTGCACGAGTTGGATTTTGTAAGCCCGCAAACCAAGATTCTTCCGCAAAATCTTTCAGAAAGTGGATGGGCACATCTCCAATTGCTGCGCGCGATGGCGGATGGACTCAATCGGGTCTTCTTCGATACTCTGCTCCACAGCAGCAATAGCGTCTTTGGTGCGCACTGTACGACGTCTCTGAGGATGCGTATTATCCACTAGAGCAAACGTGGTGCGTCGCGCGAACCGAACCATTATTTTCGTAATAAATTTGCACTATTTGCAAACGTTGTTCAGGTGTAAGTCTATTCATTATGAAATGGCAAACCAAACTGAGCATAAATCAAGTGACAGCTGTCAAAAAGACCATCTACGAAAAAAGTAGTGCCAACTTGAAAACCTAACCTCTAAAAAAAACACCCTTTATAAACGAAAATATTTCATTTTTCAGAGCTGCTACTTACATACGCAAAGCTTTAACCCAAAAATGCAGTTGACGTTGATTAATTGCATAACAGAAGCGGTTAATTTTCGGGCAAATTAATTGCAGATTCCCAAGATGCCAAATGCGCCCTTATCGATTTCTCACACTTTTTGTTTTTTTAATGGGAGTTCATTGTTCATCTTAACGGATTAAAGGCCTACATATGTATGTACTAGGCCGGGTCGATTTGTGGGGAGGCAAAAAAATCGCCCATTGCTCTGTGAAAATCATATTCTAGGGATCAAAATAAGAAACTTTGCCGAAGCAACCATACCTCTAAAACGAATTCTGATGTCCCCCAATTTGGGTCGAACTTTTTAGTTTCTTTTCTCATGTAAAGGCCAAAAATGGGCTGATTGTATGGGGAACCCCCAGGGGAGTTCCAGGGGTGTGCCACTGGCATGGGTGGATCGGCCGTCCAAAGTTAGTGGGGGTCGGTCATACATTTGGACTCGATTGGAGCACTCTAAATGGGTAAAATTGGGATTTTTCGTTCGATCCAAATTAGGGGACATCAGAATTCGTTTTAGAGGTATGGTTCCATCGGCAAAGTTTCTTGTTTTGATCCCTAGAATATAATTTTCACAGAGCAATGAGCGATTTTTAAATCGACCCGCCCTAATATGTATGCATACAAGTCCCACCTATACATGGCCGGCGGAAGAGGAAAATGATGAGTATTGGGCTAGCGAACCATACCCAAAGTAACCCCATATTTTTTAAAGAAACTTACAAGCAATAAGAAATCACACAAACGATATGCTTTTATTTTCCAAATAATATAATATTAATTAAATCGTCTTACAGCAAAAAAATCTACAAGATTCAACGATTTATCTACTTCATGGCAAACAAAACTGATCGTTGAGGATTTTTCTAGATAAATTCATTCAAGAATGTTTCAACATCCAAAGTGTCAGTGAGATCTGAATACTGGGTTGCCCATACTCGACGGACCCATGTGTTTTTTTTTTAAATCAAAGAAAAACACAATTTTTTTGATGCTGACGATAATAATCATTTTATAGGGGTTTTTAATAGGTGCGCTTCAACTTTTTTCCGATAGGGAGGGCGAACGACGCAATATTTTTTATTTTTCGCTTGTCATTTGTAAACTTCATTAGTATACATTTCATCATGGAACGCTACACACTTGAGCAACGATTGCAAATCGTGCAAATTTTTTATGAAAATAATCGTTCTGTTGCTGCTACTTTAAGAGCATTACGGCCATTTTACGGTCCATTTAACAAGCCGTCCCGTTTTGGGGTTATGTGAAGTCATTGGCCTACAGTAACAAGCCGGCGACGATTTGTGAGCTCAGAGCCAATATTGAACGCGAAATTGCTGGAATTTCGGCCGATTTATGCAAAAGAGTGGTCGAAAATTGGGTTCAACGATTGGACTTCGTGAAACGTGCACGCGGTGGTCATGCAAAAGAAATCGAATTTCATACTTAAATGCATATGTTCAAACTCGATAATAAAAAAAAAAATTAGTTAAAAAAGTCAACCCGTTTGTGTTTTATTCAAAAAAGTTCAAAAGTTGAAGCGCTCTTACTGAAAAACTCTATATTTGGTTCAAGTAGATTTATTGACATCACTTTTTGAATATGATATCTCTCAAATGGTCTTCTTAAGCCTGTACGGCGTATTGTGCCCATTTTAGCTAACATTTCGGCTGGAATAGCGGCTATTTCCTCACGGATGTGGTTCTTGAGCTATTCTATGGTCTTTGGCTTATTAATATAATCCTTTGATTTTAAATATCCCCACGAGAAGAAGTCAGGTGGCGGTAAATCGGGCGAACGCGGTGGCAAGTCAAAATCGCCATTTTTCGACATCAAACGACGAGGAAACAATTTCTTCAAAAAAGCGATTGGGGGGCAAGCTGTGTGTGGTGGAGTGCCGTCTTGTTGAAACCAGAACTGCCTCATACGCTTTCGGCGAATAATTGACATAACAAAAGTGGTTATCATATCACGATAACGCTCCTGATTGACGGTAACAGCTTGACCATCTTCGTTTTCGAAGAAAAACGGCCCAATAATCGTTTTCGCACTAACGCCGCACCAAACAGTGACTTTTTCGTCGTAAAGAGGTACGTACCTCTTAAATTTCGTGAGGATTTTCAGTGGCGTAAATACGGTAATTTTGCTTGTTTACCGTCCCATTCAATAAGAAATGAGCCTCATCGGACATGATGATTTTGTTCCAAAATTGCTCGCCATCTTCAGCCCATGGGCCCATTCCCATCGACGAGGCTTATCCGCAGGCAACAATCTTTGCGTCAATTGAATCTTATACGGGAAAAAATGCAAATCAATGCGGATAATTCGATGTAAAGTGGTCCGAGCAATGCCCAACTGCTGAGAACGGCGATTTTGGGATGTCTTTGGCGACGTCTCAACACTGGCCCGTACAAGAGCAATATTCTCATGCGATGGCCTCTTTGGATTAGAAAGGGCATCACCACAAGGGAAAACCTTTCGCACAAACGTTTAATGGTGTTCTTAGAAGGCGCACTTTTCACATAATTTAATCAATATCAAATTCATTCCTTTTCGTCAATCGCAAGAACATGTCTAAATCATTTTGCAACCTCGATTCGTCAAAATCACCTTTATAAAACTCAAAGAAGGCTACAAGAGATTTGAAAAATCGAGCAGAATTCGTATCGAATCGATCTTCTAGAGAAGTGATAACTTGGTCGAATACTTCAAGATTTTTGGACCTTTGCACGTTAGCAACGGCGAATATCGCAGACGATGGAACGATGAGCTTTACGATAGACATAGACATAGCTCAGCGAATAAAGATCCAGCGGCTACGTTGACTGGGTCATGTCGTCCGAATAGATACAAACGCTCCGGCTCTGAAAGTATTCGATGCGGTACCAGCTGGTGGTAGTAGAGGAAGAGGAAGGCCTCCTCTGCTTTGGAAAGATCAGGTGGAGAAGGACTTGGCCTCACTTGGTGTGTCCAATTGGCGCTCGTTAGCACGAGAAAGAAACGACTGGCGCGCTTTGTTAAACTCGGCCAAAATCGCGTAAGCGGTTATCGCGCCAATTAAGAAGAAGAACGAAGAAGTAACATGAAGGGACATTCGAAATGTAAAATTTTGAGAAAATGTTATATGTAGTTTGTTTTGGTTTTCATTAATTTTATTGTTATTCAGACAAAAATTTACCTTTGTTTTAAGATTCCGAGCATTGGATCCAATACTAGTTGAATTTTGAGTATTGGGCACCCTATACCAACAACATGTCTGTCGTCCTGTCCTGCACCTATACGATTTTAATGAAATCATCCTATACAAATTTTGTTTAAAAATGGGTAATTTCTAAACCTTGTCACCCTTTATGCATATACATTCAGTCAAAAAAATGTCGGGAATTGTTCATTTAAAAAGCGCGCGTTGCACATACTTGTATATATGTCTAAACTTGTTTACGTCTGGAATGTTGGTGCAACTGCTCTGCTGCTGGTCGCATTTCATTCTCAAAACTTTAAACTCAATTATCTCAAAAGTACTTTTTTCGGCCTGGTGTTGTCAAAAAAAAAAAAAACAATTCAACCGAATCGTCTGAAATTTTACTATGTTCTTCACAATCGCCCGTACTAGAATCATATTATTATTTCAATTATTTTGGTTTTTTTTTTTGGAAAAAACCCCAGTTTTTAGAGTGTCAATTTCAAACCGCGCCATTTTCTCAATTTTTTTTTATTCTAGTTCGGGACATAGCTACAGTCACACTGATTAATAATTTTTTTGGTTTTTGTGTTTCAGATAAATAGAAGAGCCAAAATGGACAACACCGTCGAGGTCCAATTTTTCGGGAGGGTCAACTTCAGCGCCATTTTTAAAATTATTAAAATTAAAAAAAAGAAATTGTAATGTAAATGTAAAAGAAGTAATATAAAATAAGCTTAAAAAATGTTAATACCTTTTTTAATTTTTTTTTTATTGAAAAAAAAAATTCCTGAAAATGCCCTAAATTCTCGAGCTCTAGACCAGCGGGACCCTTTAAGGCACACCTAAAAACTCGAAGTTGAATATTGTTTTCGACAAATCCAAGATATAATGAAAGATGGGTAAGGAAATCGTTTGATTGATTGACTATAAATTTGGCTTCAGCATTAATGTGTTGCAAAGCAGCTAAAACAATGACGTTTTCTGGACTGTTCCCATTCAAAAACTTAATAAAGATTCATATACTTTGACCTATTAAAGTAAGTAAAATAAGTGAAGTATCATTCCTTTGTAAATGAAATGAAGATTAATAACCTTCAAAGTGTATATATAAATTTTATCTATGAATTTATATTACAGTCTACATTTATATGTATCTCAAATAGTTTGGCAGATTTACCTACAGCAGCGGCAATAACTTACTCTCATCTTTATGTGGCCTAATAAATCTACTTGCGCACTATTTTACATATTGCAGTTGTACTATTTAAGTAGACGGCTATAAATAAACTCTTAGATACACAAAATATGTACACACACACACACACAAGCGTACGTATGAATGTACGCCCATGTGTGTACATAAAGGTATAAATTTAACTGGCCATTTATTATATTTTTTATGTGAATTATTGCGTAGCGTAGCAGGCCTAGAATGGCAGGATGACTAAGGAAGGCAAAGGAAGAAGGCTGACCTGGCCTATCGCGTTATAGCAGTAGCAGCAACGTATTTAATCGCTTAAACAAATAAGCAGCAATGGAAAATACAACAACGGCAACAATAATTTCAACTAGGCACAAGTGACAAAGGGGGCTACTACATCAACAACAACAATAACAACAATACATGCTAGCAGCTGCAACCACCGCTGTTGGCTATGGGCCTTAAGCCGCATCGAGTCTGCTGCTGGCTGGCTGGTTCGTTGGTTGGCTGTTGCTGACAACGTTTTGCGCTTTTTGTTGTTGGTATCATCGTCTCTCAATGGCACTGTAAATTATGTTTTATTATGCAATAAAGTCACCCATAAAAATGTTGCAATAAATTAAATTAACTACTAAAATTGCAGATTTCATTCATTCATTTGTTTGTTCCTTCATTCGTTCGTTCGTTCGTTCGTATGTACGTTTGGACGCTCAAACGCAGTTGTAATAGTAGTTATTGTTATTGCTTTTATTATTGTATTTTTGCAATATGTACTCACATGCACTCCATTTGGTGGCCATTGCCTATCCATAATGGTGGCTTTGTCGCAGCTGCTATTCTGACTATGCGTGCACATACATACACACATACAAGTGTTTGTAGTCAACCACCCCTCGCTGCCTGCACTACAGCACACGCACAAAAGTTATGCTTATTTATATTGGTATTTATTGCATTTGCATTTGACCCCACCTTTTTTCACTCCTTACGAATTCACTGGTGCCGTGCGTGGGGTCTTGCGATATTATTTTTTGGTTAGCAGTTGGTTGGTCATAAATTTTAAAGGAAAGTGATTCCAATATAACAAAAAACGAATTTTTTATTATCTCCATTGACTATTACTAATGACGCAGTTTTCGTTCACTTTTAGGTATAAATACACACAATTCAGTTTTTTAATATTTCACTTGTGAAAGTGCTTGCGCTTTTTTTGTTCTCTGTCTTTCAACGGTATTATTGGAGTTTACTATTCCCGATGATTAATTAGTCTGATATCCTTACAAGCTTCGAGGTAGTTCTAAATTACGAGGATTGCCTTTTTAATCTGCGCCCAATAATGGTATTTCCACCTGTAAAATTATAATGAAAATGGATTTATTGCTTTTCAAAATATTCTCTTCGGGAGTCCACATACTTCTGCATTCGCTTGAACCAATTTTCAAAACTCTTTTGTCACTCAGAAGTGTGTAGCTCCGAGCGAGCTGTTCAAAGGCTTCAACAGCTTCTTCTTTTATTTTCCATGTTCAAGAACAAAATGAAATCAGAAATTATAAGGTGCCAAATCAGTGCCGTAAGACGGATGATCCATTAATTCGATCTTTTGAGCGCTCAAAAACTCTCTTGTGTGAGCCGATGCGTGAGAGCTCGCATTGTCTTGGTGCGGTGGGTTTTCTTTTCGAAAACTTCTGGGAAACAAATGGTTGTGTGTCACTCAGAATTGATGGTTTTAAGATTCTCTAGTGGCACACTGACAAAAAATAGAGGTGTAAAAGGAGGCGACCATTTGCGTGGAGAAGCTTTCTTCCGCGCACAACTTTTATTGGATGAAACTCGTCTTGGAACACCCATACTGCGATTGCTCATAGATCTGGCTCATATGCAAAGATCCAAGATTTCTTATCTGTTCCGATGTCATAGACGTATCATACTTTGAACCACTGAATTTCTTTAGCATTTCTTTACAACAATCGACACGAGTCCGTTTTTCGGCAATTGGCAAATTATGCGATATCCAACGAGAAGAAAGCTTTTTGTCAGAATTGAAAGTATGCCGCTAATGTCTAAGTACGCCTCTATCTCGCGCTACTCGTACGTCACATGACGATCTTGTGTTATCAGTGGACGCATTGCATCAAATTTTTTTGGCACAACATCCGTTTTTGGATGGCCATCACGAAACTCATCAACTAAGGATGGACAGCCACTTTAGAACTCATTTAACCAGCGCATTTCTCAGTGGTGCTTCAACGCTAAAAGTCAGAGTAAGTTGGTCAATGCGCTCTTGGCGCGATAAATCACGTAATAAATCATAGCACGGAAATTTTCCCGAGTTAATTCCATCTTTTGGGTGAGATCAATTTTTCAACTCATTAAAAAAAGGAGAAAGAAAGCTCGTAAGTGAAAAGGTTATATGTAAATGTATGCTAAAAACCGACAAAGTACCAATCAAATGGCGAAATAACTGAAGATATCTGACCTTAGCATCCCCCGCATACTGAAAAATGATCTCAATGTGAAGCCTTACAAGATCCAAAAGACGCATAATCTCACACCAAAGCAGTAACAAGTCAGACTTGAGAGATCGAAGAAGTTCCTTCGCTTGGCCGAAAGCGGTCAATTTCCATATATTATGTTTTCTGACGAGAAAATCGATTGGCCACCAGGAGGCAGCACCCACCACATGTAATGGTTTGGGCCGCTGTAACCACAGATGAGCGCTCTCCAATCGTTTTGAAGCCGTGGGCAGACAAACATTTCGTTGGCAGACCATGGACGTTTCAACGGGACTCGGCATCGGACGCGTTGACACTATCCCGAGGTTCTCCATAGAGGAAGAAAGTTAAAATCAGCGTAAGTCTTTTCGAGAGAGTGGAACCTAAAGCCCAGCCGACAAAGAGGGAAGCTTGCTTGCCCTACGTTCTTGCCGTTTAGCTACTAGATGAAATCTTATTCGGCACACGTCGCCATACGGTGACGCTGTTTGATAGAACGGGTCACACTGTGCAGTATGGTACAAGGTGGCGCAAAATTAATTACCCTATCGGAGAGTTTATAAATGGCGTCGTACGTATTTTTGGCTCTTAAGAACTAAAAAGCTAAAGTATACCACCAAACAAGCAATGGAGCGCGTAAAGGTCTAAATAAACATTCCCATTGGTTGGTTGGTTAAAGTGCTGATTCTTCCAGAATCCAACTAGCGCTTCCGCACCATTCTGTTGCCACATCCTCGTTACCAACTTGTTTAAAGGTTATTTACAGCATAACTATATCCAGTTTGTGCGGTTAAGGAACCTTATTAGGTTGTTGACGTCTAAGCCAGATAGTTGTTCGAGATTCTCGAACAGCGGTTGGCCCAGGGTTAACATTCTGTCCTTCCATAGGGCAGGGCATTCACAGAGGAAATGGAAGATTGTCTCCTTTTTCTCCGGTTGTTTGCAACTGTGACAGTATATATAGTGAGGAATACCCATTTTGGCTGCTTGTTCTCCGATAGACCAAAAGCCAGTTGTGACTGCCGTTAGTCTCCAGGCGTCCCGTCGTTTCATTCTTATAACATTCCCATTACTCAAAATCATTTTTGTTGTTGATAAAAAAGTTATTTAAACACAAAATTGATATCCAAGGATTTCGAAAGAACAGTCTTTATAAGACCAAAGAGAGGAGTTAAATGATTTGCTAGGGTATCTTGAGCTATCTAGAGGATCTGCAGAAGTACTAACTTCTAGAAAAAGAGGAAAAACTTGTTAGATTTTAGTGTGTGATGTTCTATTATAAAAGGAAAAAAGTATTGCTACCGATATTTCTTAAAAAAAAAAAATTTTATTGTTTTCTATTCGCCTGTAAAAGGCTTTATTCTAAAAATGATGAATTTTGCGCCACCTTTTGTAAGCGGATTTGTGTACAATTTTTCTTTACAAACGTTTCTACAAACGATATATAGAACAGTGTATGCTTCTTGCTTCTAGGCTTAGTCTTCTCTTTTCAGCTGAGATTCCTCTTTAGAGTGATCCCAAGGCATTTTAACTTGGTTCAAAATGTGTGCGCCACGACATTGAATTTAAAGAAGATACATATTTTATACTTCTCGTGAACAGCACTATCTTCGCCCTTGGTTCAAAGCTACTTCCGTCTTCTCTAGACAAGAAATTGACTAAACCTTAGATAGGACTGAGATTCTATTGTAATAAATACTGATTTATGAAGCATTAAATAATACTACAAAGAAAGCTTTAAAAGTTTTTTAATTTTTTGTTATCAAAACGTCGCTTTAGTGCTACTTGAGGAGTGCCAGACTGCCACTTGAACCATTTCACCTAATCCTTTGTTTTCCTTTTTTATTTCTTTATTTGTTTTTTAATCTCTATTTACATTTTTTCTATTTTTAATATCTATTTTTCAGGACACTGACGGACGATATAGCCATTGTCGCCCGTAGTAGTCGCTACCTAGATGACATCTTCCCATCGATGGAAAAAAATGCGGGATTCGTAGGACTGGCAACAAACCAAAGCAAAAGCAAATATTTCAGGATCTCTAGAGTGAAAAAGAAAGCGCTTGGCGTTATTAACATTGAATACTTCAGTTTTAAGAGCGTGCTAAAATTTACATACCATACATATCTGGGCGTAATAATAAGTAACGACAACAACAGGCAGGCCTGCATATCTGACAGAATAATGGCGGCGAACCGTGTATACTACGCTAACATAAATCTCCTGAAATCAAGATCTCTCTCACGAAGGTGCCAGCTTGCTATTTATAAATCGCTCATTCGACCTGTGTTGACCTGCGGCGCAGAAATTTGGAGCATGACTCTTGCAGACGAGGAGCGCTTAAGAATAATTGAGCGCAAAAGTTGCGTAAAGTATTTTGTTCAATATGCGAAGAAGATGGCGAGTACAGAATCAGGCACAATAAGGAGCTGCTAAGTGTCTGCAATGGCGAGAGTCTCTTGCAAGATTTAACAAGTCGAAACGCATCAGATGGGCAGGGCGAAACATCCGCATGGATGACGATAGGCCACAAAAACTTCTGCTGGACTATAATACTTTTTGCTCAAGACCCCGTGGTAGACAGAAAACAACTTGCCTCCATAACGTAACCGTAGATCAGAAAAAATTGGGCGTCAAAATTGTAAGTCTCTTGCGCTGGAGCGTGTTGAATGGAGGAAGATTGCTGGGGAAGCCATAAAGCCCACCACGGGCTGTAACGCTAATAGATGATGAGGATGGTAATATCTGAAGTCATCGCGTCAATCTCAATATTAACGCCGCTATAAGTATTTGACCATCCGTGAATCGAAAAAATACATACTCCCAGTGTTACCTCGAGAAATACATTCTCTAGCAAATAAATTTGGATTTTTGTTTTTCGTTTTAGATGATTCTTTTGAAAATTATGATTTACACCGCAAAACCACTTTTTTCGAGCCGCCTCCGTAGATTCACTGTCACTAAATTTGCGAAATCTCGGAAAATATTTCACAAATGTTGGATTATTATAAGGAAAATGACTGTTAGTTCATTCAGTGCTATGAGTACCGCCTTTCAAAAAGCATTCGTGGTACTCTTTATAATGCTCTTGAGTGTAAGGGGTCAGACGTAAACTGATCCAATTCGTTGATTCACTTTACGCGTCGGTTTCTGAACGGTGGTAATCAGCTGGAGGAATTGCAATTTTTTTGCTATGTGAGCAGTATCATCTCGGTGACAGGTGGCTCGAGCGAAAGCACCAAAAACAGCATTAGGAAAGCTCTAGCAATATGTGTCTCCCTGTATACAATCTGGAAAGCAGCATACATTTCGCAACACATAAAGGTCAGGATCTTTAATTCTAATGTCAAATTCTCTAGTTCTGTGAAACGTGGAATGCAACAGCGGTCGATATAAATTCACTGCAAGTTTTCAGTAAATGCAAGTTTTCGCAAAATTCTGAAAGTCTTCTGACCAAACACAAACTCGGATGCTGATTTGTGGAGAAAAACGCACCAAACCTCAATACTTTTTGAGATTTGCAAAAGAAAATGAGGTTGGACTATCCACATTCATCGTACGGAACGTGATGACCTAACAAGAGCCGCTATTAAGTTGAATCCCCAAGGCAGCGGTAGACGAGGAAGGCTATCGAACACTTGGAGATCACTGTTGGATTCGAAAACACGTGCCTTGAGTTTAAGCTGGAATGAAGCTAAGAGGCTGGCGCAGAATAGATGTGAATGGAAAGAATTTGTTGTGCCCTTTGAAATAAAAGGAAATAATAATAATGAGTAGCGCCAAAAAAAACTTGAAAACATGTTCTTTCACCGAATTGACCTTGCCTCCCCTTGCCTTGCGAAGGCTACCAACTTAGCCTTTAAAAATTTAAACGTCAATCGGCATAGTTTTACTGCAAATATTTTTTTGTCAAAACGGACTAAATAAATTTACCCCTCTTGGCATCTAGAATGCTACCTATATATAGGCACTAGGCCGGGTCGATTTGTGGGGAGGCAAAAAAATCGCCCATTGCTCTGTGAAAATCATATTCTAGGGATCAAAATAAGAAACTTTGCCGAAGGCACCATACCTCAAAAACGAATTCTGATGTCCCCCAGAAACTAAAAAGTTCGACCCAAATTGGGGGACATCAGAGTTCGTTTTAGAGGTATGGTTCCTTCGGCAAAGTTTCTTATTTTGATCCCTAGAATACGATTTTCACAGAGCAATGAGCGATTTTTATATCGACCCGCCCTAATAGGCACATAATAACTCATTTCACTCGTAACTCGACTTAAGTTATTCTTCTATATGACTACATATTTGTAAAACTACATATGAAAATTTTCCTAGAATGCCGAAGTTGCCTATAATTACAGCTGACTTCGCTGAAATTCGCCCTCTAATTAGCAAATCCACTTCAGCGCCCATTAAACTAACAATTATTGCAACTTAAAAATCGTTTATGCGCACACCAGTGCACCTACATACACACGCAGATATGTTCATATACGTGCATGGTTAATATAAATACAGAGTAAGATGAAGTAGGAGAAGACAAGAAAGGCAAACTCTCTGGGGATGTGTACCTAGTAAGTATGCAAGGCTGTATGCACTTTATGCCTGGAAGATTGGCGCACGTTTAGTGTTTATGTGCAGGCTGTGAACTGTTATTAAGTTGATTATGTTTGCGGATAAGATAGCAGAGCACATGGAATACCTCCAACAAGGCAGATTCAACTTGGGTGCAACACGTTCGGTGCTTTGCTTTAGCAGCCAACATCAACAACATCTTCTGCATTTGTTGGCCCGGTGGCGGTGGGGACTGTCCAGCCCACTCGGCACGAAATCGCGAATTTGCGGCGGCACCCAATGAGTGCTACGTGAGAAGGTGGTTGCGACCGCAAAATTGTTCATACATACATACATACATATATTTGTGCATGCATGTGAAGGCCTGACTAAGTTTATATGCACAGATGCATACTTATGGATGATATACATATAGTTATATATTGTATGTATGTATATGCGCATACTTGTACAGCTCGGGTATTTAACTGACATTCTGGCGGCTGTTAACTGAGTGGTTGGCGGGTGTTAATGTTAAAAACACACCGCGCAAAATGATGATGTTCCACATGATGATGGCGGTTGATAGCTGCCACGACTGCCACTAGGCTGATGGGCGATGCCGACGAATTGGTTGTTGCCTTTGTTACCTGTGCTCGCTCTACTACTTCTACTCCTGCGGCCCTCTCCACTACGATTGACGATGAGTTACGGGCATCAAAGTCAACCGAATTTGTCCGTTGCCTGCGCTGTTATCCATCGCACGGATTGAATTAGTGTTTATGTCCGCGCTTACGAGACACATGGCAAATAAGCGCAGCGGAGCGCAGCTTGGTCACCTTGGGCGTTGCACATCCACCTTCTGGCGTTATACAGCGAAAACAAATTCAGACACACACGCGCTCCTTCATACACAAGCACTTCAACGTCTAGTGATCGTATGTCACGATAGGATAAGTGCTATGCTTTAACTGCCATAGCTCTGGGTCCGCAGCTTATCTGTCTGTTAGACTGACTGTAATGACCGTTGCCGTCGCTGCCACTACTGTCGTTATTACGCTTCCACTATAATCATTGACAGGCAAGTGGTTATTACTTTGGTGTTGCCATATGATTTCGGTTAACTGAATATAAACTTTTAATGATAGCTGGGCGTTGCTGGTGTACATACCCATCGACATCGTCGTCCACTACGTGATCAAATTAAAAATTGTTCGCAATTTAAATGGTAATATAATAAACTTAGAGTTATTTCCTTTCCCATTTGGCTTTTCAGAAATTCTATGAAATTATTTGCTTGATATAATGAGAGATATGTATGTAGGTAATAGGTATGTCCGCTCGTTAAGCGTACACTTGAAGAAGTTGAAAAATATTTTAAAATGGTTTGGATTTTTGTTAATTGAAATCTTAGGTAAAACTTAGATAATGAATCAGTGTATTAATAGAATATTTATAAGTTTGGTCGAGCTCTTCCTCCTATTTGTGGTGTGTGTCTTGATGTTGTTCTAAAAATGGAGGGACGTAGAGTTTAAGCCGACTCCGAACGGCAGATGGTTTTTCATGAGAAAGTTTTTCATGGCAGAAATACATTCGGAGGTTTGCCATTGACTGCCGAGGGGTTAAACAACTTTTTCTATTATTTGATGATTCATGCCCGAGGTTTCGAACTTGTGCACTTCTGAATAATAGTATCGCACCAACTCATTCGGCTATGGCGGCCGCATACTAGTACGTCTCCGTTATTATTATTATTAAGCTACTGCGCACTGCAAAGCCTACTGAGGGGTCCCATATTTTACGGCTTCTTAAGAATTTTAACATATTTTGTGGTTTATCGTTCCATAATTTATATGGATGCACGACAATACCACCAAGGTGGTGTAGCCTTTTTGTGCTCAGTGCAGGACATTCACGAAGAATGTGCCCTAAATTTTCAGTATCCATTTCGCAGAATCGACAAATGATTGTAACAGAGAGACCAATTTTGTATAAGTGATATCTCAGGCTACAGTGACCTGTAACGTAGCCACTTAAAAGTCTTAAGTCTACTCTGCTGAGGGACAGTAACTTATCAGAATTTCCTCTGCTCGGCGTTAGGAATTGTTTAGCTTGTCGCTGACTGATAGAGTTTCAACAGTCTTCAACGAATTTATTCTCTTCTCACTTTATTAGAAATTCAGAAATTTGTTAATGTGACTTTTTGTAAGTCCACCAAAAGGCGCGGGACCAATTAGAGATATGTCGCCTCTCTTTTAGCTAGTTGGACAGCAATTTCATTTCCCTCACAACCCTCATGTTTTGGAACTCAACTTAACAATACTGTGTTGAAGTTCCATACGTGCTAAGAAGTTACAGTCAGTCATTTACCATTTTTGAGGGGATCACAGTTGATAGAAAGACTTTCAAAGCCGTCTGATTATCTGAAAATATGTAACGCCGGCTCCTCTCAATCGTCTACGGAATCGATTATTTAATTTAAGCCTATTAATTCCCGCCCCTTCCTACCATTTTCTAATTTCGTCCCATCAGTAAACCATATCTGGGAGCCAAGTTTGAAGTTGATATAATAATTTCTCCGGTCTTCTTCTTCTTAATTGGCGCGATGACCGCTTACGCGATTCTGGCCGTGTTTAAGAAAGGGCGCCAGTCGTGTCTTTCTCATTCTAACCGGCGCCAATTGGGCACACCAAGTGAAGCTAAGTCCTTCTCCACCTGATCTTTCCAACGCAGAGGAGGCCTTCCTCTTCCTCTGCTACCACCAGCTGGTACCGAATCGAATACTTTCAGAGCCGGACGTGCAAAGGTCCAAAAATCTTGCGCAGAATCTTTCTCTCAAATACTCCAAGAGTTGCCTTGTCGGATGTTAGGACGGGCATGATGAGAATCTTGTAGAGTGTGAGTTTTGTTCGTCGAGTGAGGACTTTACTACTCAATTGCCTACTTAGTGCAAAGTAGCACTTGGTCTTACGTTCATTAATAACAACGGGAAAGTTCCTTAGGAGAATGAGTTTCAGTGATAATGTATCATCCCAATGAAAAATAGGATTATGTCGAAAGCCTTCTAAGATCTTTGAATGTCCCTTCGTATTCCCAATTTTTAGATTAAAGATGCCTTTTAATCTTAAAGCGCCCAAAAGAGCTTATTTTCCTATTAAAATGGCAAGCGGTGCTATACATAAGAGCACACCTAATATGTCAGTTGGTCATGTTTTCAATACTTCTAATATACTGACACAGACGAGAAGGTATAATTTGTTGCATTCATTTACCGCCTTTCGTAACTTAACTTTAGACCACCACGCTAGGGAAACATAAGTGACTAGGGGCTTAGCAACTACAGTGAATGTCCAGTAAGTTATTCTGGGGTTCCGTCCAGAGTTTTTTTCAAAACATGAGGGTTGTGAGGCAAATGAAATGGCTATCCATCTAGCTAAAAAAGGGGCAAACATGTCTCTAATTGGCCCGCGCCTTTCGGTGGACTTACAAAAAGTTCAGACAAAGAATGCTCTTGTGGATTTCGCAGTGACTTTCTCAAGACGAGAGTTCCAAGAGAGCGTTGTTCCATTTAGGACAGGACAATTCACGTTCCTCTACCTAATGAACGGCACTAGCTCAATTTTCGCTGGGTTAGAGAGCTCTTTGTTGGTGTATGTTGGTATTACATCCTTTAAATGACTAGGTCAAATCGTACGATCTTCATTGCACTCACGCCCCCTCCGCGAGAGAGGGGAAGTGCTCCCATAAATCTTCTCCATTACATCAACAGCTTTGGTTGGGCGTAGATATCTGCTTGTTGGAGTTCTCGAAATGGCATCAAAACGGCGTTTTAGTGGTACTTGGGGAGTGCCAGTCCATTTACCCTACCTGCCGTAACACACATGTTAAGTGAAAATGATTGGAGGAAAATAAATATTTCAACAATGAGTACTGGGAACTGTGAATGTAAAGTAAAAGCGCTGCGTGCTTATCAGAAGCTTCAAAGGCATCTAATATCCATCCTGTATTGCTGCTCAAGTGGATGCATAAAGTAAGAGCCAAAAGAACTGAATCTTAGACTCACGATACGAGTAGTAGGCTAGCTGAGACGATTCCAACTCACAAGTGACAGAGGATAGCAGAAGTGACTTGAAGAATGCATTGAGCCTCACCACGTAGACTTCCTTCGGATCTCCACCACAAGCTTAAATCCTAAGCTCTCTCGGCGATTTCCAATTCACTCGCGGCCAGAAGGAAACCTTGCAAGTTCTTGTTAATAATTCACTGAGTTGACTTGTAGCTCACCACTCCAAAAGCAGGAAGCCGCGGATGACAAGATTTTTATTTTGTTACATTTGTGTTATAGATTTCTAAGCTGGTGCTTTCTTTGAAGATTGATATTATTGCTGCTTGTAGTTGTAGCCGTACTAATAAAGGCAAAAGTTTTGAACACTCAAATGAAAAAACTCCAATGAACCAAATATGGGTAAGCGAAAAAAAAGATGTCATGAAGAGAACACAAATTGAGTGCACAATAAATTTCCTATAAAGACGACGAAAAGAAGTGCGCAACAAAGTGAAATGTGCTACCGCTTTTAACCAGTTGTCGCTAATGGCTGGAGAAGATCCCCTAATTCGTGGTTGCCACTTTGGCTGCCCCAACCGGAATCGAAGCTGCGACTACTTGCCATCACCCAAAGCATTACCCCTTTTCTACCAGCGCCTGTTTGTGAAATATTAAAAGGTAATGCTAAATCCAGATGACTGGGAGAAGGGGTGACAGCCAAATGAGGTGAAGGAGGAAATGTTCATTTCCTAAGACAACTAAAAGATTTATTGGAGGGAATTGTTATGGCAATAATGCGATTGAATGAAAACATACGCAAGCAATAACAAAACGGCAAACAGGCATAACAAAAACAGTTTGAGCAAACGTCGCGTCAGTGGCAGCAATAAAGTTTGGTGGCCTTATTCTGCTCTACTCTGCTTGCGTATCAATCGGAAAGCATATTTTATTTGCTTTCAAACTGTCAATAATGCGGCTTTCGTGGTAAAAGATCAAAGCCGGTCAGCGGCAGTGAACGCAAAATGTTGAAAGCAACAGCCGGCATCAAAAACAATAACAACAACAACAACACTAAAGTACATACATATATAAGGGGTGCACATATAGCAACAACAGCGAGTCCATCAAAGGCCGCTGGCGGCAAAATTGCGGCTTTTTGGTTCATTTGTTTTTGTTTTTGTTGTTGTTTTCGGTTTGCTTTGGAATCAGTGCAACAGCATTCGTTTAACTGGAAATGAAGTGGGAGAAATTACAGAAATTTGGAGCAAAACAACAAATTCAAAAGCTGAATGGCTGTGTGTGTGTTCTTTGTGAAGTTTTTTCGGTTAGGTTACTTGCATGTATTTTGGTGGCCAAACTTCTGGTGGACAACTTCCTAAAAACCATATTTGGCTATTTTATTTAATATTAGTAGATGCTATTGGTATTGATATCTCAGAGTTAACAAACTATTTTTTTATATCCGAATTGGGAATTTGAAACTATAAGTCATAATAATAAAATATCCGAAAAACACTGCTCTACCGTTAGGGCAGATCAAGCAGCATTTCCAGTTTAAATTAAATGCTTTTCAAATTAGACAACAACTTTCGATCGCCGTAAAGGAAAGTGTTGATGCGTGACCACCATTCGGTAGCGCCCAGCTTCGAAATACAAAATGCCCCGGGCATGAATTACCAAATGATAGAAGGGGTTTTTTCTCATAGCAACCACCCTCCGACAGGCTAACCTCCAAGCGGATTTCTGCTATGAAAAAATGTTCCTAGAAAAACCATCTGCCGTTCGGAGTCGGCCTAAAACTATAGGTTCCAGACGTACAATACAAATGGGGAGAAGCCCAGCCAAATACCCAACAAAGCGTGTAAACGTCAATTATATATATGTATATGTAAGTATAAAGGATGAGTTAGGCTTAGAGATATCGTATTTCAAATTTAAATAAAACAACGAAAAATCAAACTGAAAGACAATAACTTTCAAATGAGGCCGCAATTGCATCGACAGTGTACTCTGCCCAGCTTGTGAAGAGGAGGATGAGACGGCGGACCACTTCCTGCGCGTCTGCCCCGAATTCGCTCTAATCAGGTTACAGGTCTTTGGCACTGATGTGTTAAGAAGCGACCATCTTGGCTCCTTGGCACCACAAGATCTACTCAGATTTCTTCGGAGATCGGTTAGATTTAAGGAAAATTAAAAGGGAATCCAAGTGTAGTACAATGGACTTAATTAATGTCTGAGTGCTGCACTTGCTAGTTGTTCCGACAAAAAAAAAAATTCCATCGTAATTCGGACATCCATAAAAACCAATTGTGAATGACTCGCTAGAGGACTCGGTATCTCGTGAGTAACTTTAGTAATATTGACTTCCAATACCTCAATCGACGCTGGTTCATCCACAAACCACTTAGACTTTACAAACCTCCACTAGTAAAAGTCTAAAGGTGTGACTAAAGAAGATATAAATTGCTCACCAAAACGACGACGCAGTAAATCCATTGTTTCACGAGCTGTATGGCAAGTAGCGCAGTCTTGTTAGAACCAAATGTAGTGGGGTTTCAATTTCCGGCATCAAAAATGTCGTTTATCATGGCGCGATAGCATTCGCCATTCACTGTTACATTGGCACCAGCCTCGTCTTCGAAGAAATATGGGTCGATGGTTCCCCCGTCCCATAGGCCGCTCCAAACGATTGTTTTTAATTTATGTGATGGCTGCTCCTGAATGGCTTAGGGATAATCTATAGCACATATACGGCATTTTTGCGTATTGGCGTAGGTATTAAGCCTAAAATGGGCCTCATCGCTGAGCTTTCATCGTTGACCTGAGCGCACGAGGAACACTTTTCACAGGGCGTCGATTTTCGTAATACAGTTGTGCGATTTGTAAACGTTGTCGCGGCGTAAGTTTTTCCACGATGAAATGGCAATCAATACTGAAAAATTATTTAGTTTGACAGTGATCACCCTTTATATTGTACGAGTATATATTTCCATACTCAGTCAAACTTTATACAAATTAAGGGGTTAGGGGTAGTCAGAATTTTCAAAAAATTGGATTTTTTTTTGCATTTTTTTAAGTAAAAATTTAAATTAAAATATTGTGTGAAAATTTGAAGTGAATCCGACAAATACTTTTCGAGTAGGACTTGTGATTGCAGCGAAAGCAGCGACACGCATGAATACCATATCGAAATGGAAAAAGTATATTGGCCATTCGGCCATACTGAACAGGACATTGTTATCTCTTCCGACATAGACTATCATGTAAGTCTTCCATCACCACCCTTGCTATTCTCCTGTTCACTCCCAACCAGAGAAGAATTGAAGACAAATCTTACAGAAATCGATGGCCCTCTGATTATATATACAGATGGTTCAAAACAAGACGGCAAAGTGGGATTTGAAATATTTTCCAATTCGCCTCACATCAATCTATCATTTAGAAGAGAAGAAGTAATCTTCAAAAAACCCCTTCATAAGCTGCAATTTGCTTACCAAAAAGGGAAATCCACAGTCACAGCACTGCACACACTCGTTGTCAATATAGAAAAGGCCCTAAATCAAAAAGAAATAGCCCTATGTTCCTTTATGGACATAGAGGGAGCCTTCGACAACGCAAATTACAAATCCATGGAAACAGCACTCGAAAAAAGAGGTGCAAACCCAATATTAACTCACTGGATAAGCCAAATGCTTAATCAGAGGATTATTAAAGCCTCGTTAGGCCAAGCTGAACTTAATGTCACAACTACTAGTTGATGACTTGGTGCAGCACCTAAACAATAAGGGATTTATAACCATTGGTTATGCAGATGACATATCTGTTATAATAAAAGGCAACCATGAAAGGACACTAACAGACTTAATGCAAAATGCCTTGAACGCAACATGGGAATGGTGTAAAAAGGAGGGGCTGTCGATCAACCCTAACAAAACCACAATAATCCCCTTCACAAGGAAAAGAAAGTTAGAGTTTCCTACATTGAAAATAAATGAAACAGTGGTAGAACTAAAGGAAGAGGTCAAGTATCTAGGTTTAACCTTAGATAAAAAACTCACTTGGGAATCACACATAAATAATATAACAAAAAAAGCCACGAAATCTTTGTGGGCAACCAAACAACTACTAGGGAGATCCTGGGGCCTCAGCCCTAGTATGGCCCTCTGGATATACACCCAAATGGTTAGACCAATCATACTGTATGGGGCACTAGTATGGTGGAGCAAATCTATCCAACAAACAGCGATAACCAAACTGGGAAAAGTACAAAGGCTTGCTTGTCTATGCATCACAGGGCTATGAGAACTACCCCAACAGCTGGCATGGAAGCACTTCTTAATCTCCCACCACTTCATATATCAATCCAAGAGGAAGCAGCTACGCAAGCACTCATGCTACACATGAAAGTAAATTTCAAATTAGGCAACCTCACCGGTCACCTAAATATCCTAAATAAAATCAAAAACACCATAAGCATGGCTCAAGTTTCAGACCACATCGACCCAATCCTCAGTTTCACAAAAGGATACACAGTTACCTTTCCTGAGAGGATCGAGTGGAAAACAAACCCGAAATGGATGAATGATGATTCACAAAAATGGTACACTGATGGATCAAAAACACCTTATGGTGTAGGAGCAGGTGTAGTGGGGCCCAGAATCCACAAATCATACACTCTCACCAGGGACACCACTATCTTCCAAGCGGAACTATACGCAATAATGGAAGCAGTAAACATCATGCAACGCAGAAACCACAAGAGAGTAAGGATTAAAATACTCTCGGACAGCCAATCAGTCCTAAAAGCTTTAGATAGCTATACATACAACTCAAAAACCCTCTTAGAATGCCACAAGGCACTCAATAATCTGGCATCCAAAAACAATGTATCATTAATTTGGCTACCGGGACATGAGGGATATGACGGCAACGAAAAGGCAGACCTTCAAGCCAAAAAAGGGGCAGATGAAAACTTCATCGGACCTAGTCCTATGTTCGGTTTCAACAAAAACAACCTAAAACAAAAAATAAAATACTGGGCCAAAACTCTATTAAACCAGCATTGGAACAATGTAGAGGGTCTTAGACACTCCAAAAAGTTCTTAAGTTTCAACGTTAAAAGAGCCAACATGGCCCTCACGTTAAACAAAAAGAGCATTCGCACTCTCACAGGCGCCCTCACGGGTCACTTCATTTGCAACAAACACTTACATAAATTAGGCATAACTAACACCAGCACCTGCAGATTCTGCTGCGAAGATGAGGAGTCTATGGAACATCTCATTATCGAATGTCCGGCTTGACGCACAGAAGGAAAAGGTTTTTAAACAAGTTCATGCTTACAGATGTAGACCTTCAATCACTCCCTCAGAAGGAGCTGGAACAATTCATAAGCATACTTAACAGTCAATAGACAGCATAGGGTGCACAATAGATCAATATGGTCGCAGTGCTAAAGGGCTACTCCTTAACCCTTTACAACCATTAACCATTAACCATTAACCATCATTTAGATTACCCGACTACTGTAGTGTATTCCAAGCGGAAGTATGCGCTATCTGGTATGCTGCGAAAAGAGAATATTACTAGAGGATATCCGCTTTTTCACTGACAGTCAAGCGGCCGTTCGAGCACTCAGCTCCTCTTATACCCACTCAGATGTGGTTCGATCCTATCTCTTAACTTTTAACGAGATAAGTGTTCAGAATTCTGTCCAAGTTATCTGGATACCGGGTCACAGCGGATTCGAAGGTAACTGCAAAGCTGATGAGCTCGCGAGAGCTGGAGCTGCGCAATCAAATGTTAGTAACTTACCCACAATCCACACTCCGCTCTCAACATGTAAAATGATCATTGATCGAGAATTTCACAGCATTGCTGATCGGAGGTGGCGAGTGGAAACTACTTGCGTTACGACCAGACAAATCTGGCCATCCTACAATCTGAAACAGACAAAAACCCTTATAAGTCTTTCGAAACACGAACTAAGGCATATAATATCTCTTATCACCGGCCACTGCCTTTTGGGCACTCACGCACGTCGGCTCGGGGTTCCCCAAAACGACCTATGCAGATACTGCGAGGACGAAGATGAGGAAGTATCGAGCAGGCATTTGCTGTGCAGTTGTCCCGGCCTAGCCAGAAGTCGACTCGCTCTTCTAGGCTCTCCAACAATTGGCAATCTTTCAGTACTCTCGACCCTCAAAATCGAATCTCTCATTAAATTCTCGAAACGAATTAATATCTTGGACCAAAATCTATAGTAAAAATCTCGGTTAGATGGGGAAATCATATAATATAATGGGCTCTAGGGCAACACAACGGACCCAACTTGCGGTCTATGTGGCACTCCGATGCGGGGTCACCCTTAAACCAACCAACCAGAGTTTGTGATGATCACCGCAAGGGACTTCTGGAGAAATGGGCTCCACACAAACAGCGATAACTTTTACAATTATTATTTTTTTTTTCAAATTTTGCTAAAGTCAAGTCGAAATATGACGCATTAATGATATGTTTTTATTTTTGTAAAATATAGCAATTGACTAGCAAAAAAGAAATTAATCATAATTTTTTCGGACCTCTGACTACCCCTAACCCCTTAAATTAAATCTTCAAATCTTCGTTGAATAAACCAAAACAAAACATTAATAATAAATAATAAAATAAATATTAAATAAATAGAGAATACTAAATCGGTCCGGACCGAACTTTACATACCCGCCCACATTTTAGAAACATTGAATTTGAGTTGACTGTTAATATTTGGAATCATTAGGAGAATCAGAGTTATAGCTTGTAACATCTGACGGAAGGTGGAAATTTAGTCTTAATATATGAAAGGGAGTGATTTTCGTCTGATCTCAATAATATATTATACTTATATATATCGAATCTAAATAAGGTAGAGAGCAATACATGTGTCAAGTTTTGGTGAGTTTTATTAAGTCGTTATCGAGATACGCGCATAGCACCAGCAAACATTTAAGAGTTTAACTACAAAAATGAAATATTTCGATTGATTGATTTGTTTTTAATATAACAGCAAAGACAGGTAGTTTTTAACATATTTTTCATATCGTCATGTCACGTTCATAGGCTCGTTAAAATTATGTTAGAATTAACCTTCCCGGATAGCTGAGCCTTCAAATGCAAATTCATTCATTAGAGCTCTTTCTGCTCTACAGAACTATGTCAGTTGTATTTTTGAGTTATTTAATTTTTTATTAGTTATGAGGCTTAAAAATGGAATACTTAGGAGATAAAAATCAACATTTTCGACACCTGCTCATCTTTACTTTTCAACGAGGCGAGAAAAACGGCGACACGTCCTGCAGCGGAAGGTCTTCCGACGTTCTTCATCGACGTCCCAAATCAATTTGAAGGATAAAAAAAAAATTAGCTGCGATCATAAAAAGCTTCTCAATCACCTTCATTCAATGAGATTTACCAAAAAATGGAGAGTCTGGGTGCCAGATTCGAAAACAATTGGTTCATACCATTTATTTGATTTATTTAGATGCAACTTTTAGTACAATATGCACAGCTTTTCGATAGAATTAATCCTTTAGCCAGAAATTGACTAATCATTGTTATCCAATTCATCAAATTCCGCTTTATAATATCAGGATTTATTGTGATTGTATTGTTTATCTCTCATACCCACATTCAAACTCATGAGCGTGAATAACTGCACTGATTCAGCACCTGCATCAAAATATGCACTCTGCGCTAAGTCTGTGCACAAAACCACTTCATTAACTGTTGGCAAGCATGTTGAGTGGCATGCCACAAATGTATGCTACATATTTGGGCGAAAATTAACTGATGGCCGGGAGCACACAATGTTTGTACTGTGGCCACCGTTGGCCGCCACATTACTTGTATGAGCTGAATATCTGCGATTCATTCAATTAACTACAAAGTACAAAATTTTATGGTAAAATCACTGATGCAGCAGCTGGTATCAAATCGGTGCCACAGCAGAACACAGCTCAATTACATACCATCAGCAACAAGGTAGAGGCATGCAACAGTTTCAGGCACGCCAACATTCATGCAAAGTAAACTGATTTTGTGGGGAGTGTCAAATAGAAATGATATGAAAGTGTACCTGCAATTTTATGCTTGTATGTGTGCCTCCTTGTTGTTGTTGTTGCTTTTTACATTTTGCGGTCATTAAAAATCAGTTAATTTGAAATACAAAATATTTTCACAAATTGCTAATAAACAATTTCGTACTAATAATCGCGAGCGGCATCAGCAGCCAATAACACAGTTGGATGCCGCGAGTTGAGTACCTCGTGGTTATAACAGCACGCAGCCTGCTGTTGTTGTTGTTGCACATTTATTAGTGGTGCGGCTGGCAAATTCCAAACACCAAATTATAATAGCAAAATCGCTTTCGTGCATTAATTTCAACATTTATGGTATTATAAAATCTAAAACATTATTAAGATAGTCAACAGAAGTGACGGTAGGAATGAAAAGAGAGGGGGATATGTCAGCAGCCGCCGGTGAATTTACAGTGCACGGCTGCAGCAAAAGCAACGGAAACGGCAGCAACATCAACATCAACATTAGCAATGGCAACGCCAACAGATATTGCAAAGCATTTTACGAGCGCGCTAATTGTCCGCCTCAAATAAGTTTATTACAGCAGCAGCAGCGGCAGCGGCAGCGGCGAATGCCAGAAGCGAGCGTCGTTAGTGGGCGCACAGTGTCGAGATTTTGATTTTTAATGGGTTTAGAAATAAGGTCAAGAATTAAGGATTAGTATACATACAAGATACAAATGTGCACAATCAACTTGTGAAAGAATGCATACCGGGCGATGTTTGACGATTAGTTGACTAATAATATTTTATAACGGAAAAATTCAGTGCTTCCTCAATAAATAAAATCAAGTGTTATTACAAACTCTAGAACACTACTGGCTTTTGAATTATGTATTTTTTATTGCTCTTACCTGCGAAGTGGGTGGCCTTTTCTGATAGATAAATTTCAACCTGTAGGGTCGGGTGTAAATTTAAGCGTGATTTTCTGCATGCGCGAACGAAAGGGCAAAGGGTGGCTAAATTTTAAGGGCCGATGCGGAATGTGAACCACACCTAAACGTCAACGACACCGTTGGACCTCTTTCTTTGGGGTTATTTGAAAGAAAAGGTTAACATCGATAAGCCAGTAACAATTCAAGAGCTAAAGGATGAGATAATTCGGCACATTAACGGCATAGAACCTCAATTATGCCTCAGCGTCATCGAAAATTTTGATCATTGGATGATCACCCATTGGCCAATATTTTGATCTACACATAATTGAACCAATATTATCCTAATAAAGAGAAATGACGATAATTTCCTAAAAAAATTTCTATTTTATTCAAAATCAACACCGGCCCTTGAAACTTAACCTCCCTTTATAAGAATCAAGTTTAGTTGTTCTTGCGCTACATCTGCTTTTTTATCCTTTAGCGCCTAAGCAACTTTGGGCCTATTCGATCCGCTAAGCGTTAGCGAGTGGCGAATAGATGAAGCGATTGGTATAAAGAAACATATGTTTGTGCCGCTGGAAAAGAGTTGCAAAAATTACATTTGTTTACACTTAATGAGTATTGAAATTGAAAAAGGCGAGCCAAGGAACAGCGAGAGAATGATAACTCGTGAAACACTCAGACTAAAAAGCCCATTTATTTGAAGCTCTGAAAAATAAAAGGGTAGATAGTCAAGGAGGAAAGGAGAGAAGCAACATAAAGAAAGGGATAGCATAGAATAGAGACAGAGATAGCTAGTCCAGGGAGAACCTGCCAGATTCATTGGCAAATCTAAAAATATCCTCCTGTTTGAGTTTTACTTATTTCCATGACAACATAACCCAAAACTCGTAACCTTGTAGTAGCAAATGCGGGTCATTCACAGAGAAAACGCCCCAAGCTATCCGCCTGCTATAATCAAGAAAGGCAAATCGGGTCCTAAATGATTCCAATGGTGGTCACATGCTGACCCCATGGGTCGTGTCCCGTTATGATACCGACCATCAATCGAACGACTTTTCTATCAAGTGTTAGAAGAAAGTCCGCCAGTTTCCTGTTCGGGCTTCTCACTTTGCAGCTCTGCAGGACTGGAACATCGCTCTTAATGTGAATTGCATATATACTCGCTGATCCAATTTATGATTCCTGCAGAACTGATTCCGATTATTGGCTCTGGTCCATCTACTCATCCGCAATCTCATTTCCTTGAACACCGCGGTGTCCTGGAACCCATATAAGTACCAGCTTATTCCGTCTTCTTTTTACATTCTTGAACAATCTTTGAGGTTCGCTTTGCGTTCTCCAGGCCATTCAGTGCATCCCGACAGTCACCAAAGACTCCAATCTGTTTCCCGCTACATCTCCTTTCAATTATCATTTCTGCTACTTTGAGATGGCGAAAATTTCCGTTTGGCATTCCTCCCATAGCGTAATGATACTTATTACTATTGTTTAAGTACCATCTGGCTCCAGAACCTATTTCATTCTTGCACACATCAGCAAAGAAAATATCCGTCAAATATCTTTGAATGCACTCTGGATTACTCCATTATGTGTATTGGATTATTCAAATTTGATGAGAATTAGTAAGACCGCATTCATACAGGGACACATTTGTTGCTTCAACACCAGGTATAACTGTAATCGCTAGCGGCGAATCTTACTGGATAACTTTGTTATTGCTTTCAGATGCAAATTTTTCGCCAAATGAGCTGAGCCCAGAGATATCGAGCAGATAAATGGCTAATCGAAAGCTCCTTTTCTAACTTTTCTATATCCTTTTTGGAGAGTGTTTTTAGGGCACTTTTTCCATTAGTTACATACTGGTATAAAGAAACTTTGTGCCGCCAGGGTTCACCTTTTCACCTTACCTCACCACCTAATGGTTTGGTTGCTATGCATATTACAGTTAACCTAACTTAACCATATGGAAAGGAATAGTTTCTGACTACTCTCAATTGCGTGGGTGAGGAGGCTATTGGATTGCTACAGAGAAAGATTCTGGAGAGGGCAGCTAATAAAGCAACCGCGGTTCTGCTCTGAAAGTTTTCATTGCGCTACGTTCTGGTGATAGCAAAGGAAAATACAACTGGAAAAGGTCTTGAACTATCTTGGAGTTTATAATTTAGGCCGGGTAGCACGAAGAAGAAATAACTGGAGCACTTGTTAAGGCAGTTAAGATTATAGTTTATGTATTTATAAAATCATATCCCGTTTCTCATTTAGTGACTTGCCACGAACTCTGCTTTAATCTTCAAGAGCTATGTTACCTTTGATGAGGCGTAGATATTTTTCCTAAAATTTAAGGTGGCCTACAAGATTCAGATTTCATTATTAAATACTGTTTGCAAAACATCGATTTTTTACGGAAATGTTCGGTTTGGAGATAGTCTTTATAGAAAGGCCCGAAAATATATAGGGAAGGCCTTTTTTTAGTTACAGCAGAAATTCCGAACCTATACCACGTTTGGCTTATGTTTTGAGAAAGTAACGTTTAGTGGCGTCGTGAAAATGTGGAGCCTACATTACATACATAAGTACTTAAGTATGAACTCGAAGCCCATAAGCAAAATCAAATGTTCGTAGAAAAAAGTGGGGAGCGGCCAAGAGCAAGAATATCCAAGTCCTTACTGAAAGCTAAGGATGATAAGAGTACAAGGTTGCGTTTTCTGCATTCGCTGTGTCGTCAGAGCTCATGAATAAACGAGCATAAAAACGCAAAAAACTGCATATTTTTATAATTCATGCTTCCCCAATTTAACACGCGGCCCTTCGTTTTAATTCGTTTTTTTATTTTAATTCTCATAAATCTCAATGTTACTAAGCCATCCATTGAATTTTCACAAACATATAATTTCTCCCCCTTTTGTTTGTTTTGTTCATTTATTTTGTATTAGTAAGGGACCTGATGTCAGACTTGTCAAAATCACGAAAAATAAAGTAATTGTTTTGGAAGACGCCACCTTCAGTACTCGATTCGCCTTGACTAAATGCAATGCTTATCGTACTTTTTCAATACACATACGCTGATCATTATCGTGAATTGTTTTCTGCCGGATAGATATCAATTGAGAGTTCTGTGCTGATTGACAAAATCTCGGAAATTATTTGCCCTGCAATTACGACATCAATTTGTTTATTTTCTTTAATTTTATAGTAATCTGGAAATTGCCATAGAATTCCCATAGAAAAATGCGATTTTCGTAAATTTGGCTTATTTTTAGAGATTGATAATATTCAATAGAAAATGTGCGAAAAAAGGTGCTTCTTATTCTTTAAATTTTTAATTATATAACATGTTACTAAACAAATTTAGCAATAAATAATATTAATATTTTTTTATAACACCCCTAAACATTGTAATTTTTAGTTTTGGCGGTTGTTATAAAACTTTTTTTTAATTATTATTATTATTTTTTTTTTAATAAAGCATCCACATCCACTTGATCCAAACTTGATCCACTTATATAAATATTTATAAAAACCCGAGTGACCGACTTAGTGGCATATGTATATCTAACCATGCTGAAAACTCGTGTATAATTCCTAATATACATATGTATTGCATAGAACGTATGCAACTGGAGATGATTTTCAAACTACTGTACTTCGGTATTACTTTTGTAATGAGTATTTGTTTGGCATTTGTTGTAAGTTACATGTTTGTACCTACAATATGTATGTATAAGTACATTTGGATATGTATTTGTTTATGTGTATACACAAGCCAATATCACTTACTTGGTCTCTAACGTTAGTCTCTGTAGCTGTTTTTACACTAAAGGGATACATTTAACTAGTTAATCAAATATCTGGTTCAGAACTAGTAAGAATTCGAAAATTTTAAACCAAGTCTGTCTTCAAGATTTAGGTGAAAACCTAAAAGTGTTTCAAATACAATAAAAAGAAGTAAAGTTGGATAAAATCTAAACTTTAATAAAATGATCGATATTAATGCTATAAATTTATATTATATTTATACGGAAAATTTAGTTGCCTGTTCCAAAAATCGTAGCTAGCGCTTATACTATACTCTACATTATCAATCCTCGACAAAGACAAATGCGCCACCTATATTAAGCGCAAAAGCGCATCTCAATGTGTCAGGATATGTAGTACCTTGCCGCTTTCGCACTTACAAGACAGAACAATTTGAATTCACTTAAGTGCAATTAAGTTAAAAACTAAATAAATCGGCTTTCATAAAATACGCAACTAGGCAGAAGAGAGGAGAAGATGATGAAATAGTTAATTACAATGCCTTAATTGATTGATCTGAACATTTCTTTTTCTCTAGCAAAGCATTTCACATTTTTCTGCAGTTAACCAATGCCAATATTTTCGCTTTAGAATGTTCCAGCGTCAACGTGGGCGGACATTATTAATGTTTGAAATATTTGTAAGTAGAATTAGGTTGAAAAATCAAAAAATCATTTGCTAGCACTTGAGGGGAGGGAGCTAGGCGGTAGTTTGGCTGCTTTCTATGCAACAGTCAGCCACATTACAGCCATTTGTCTTCATCTATTTTGTTAATAATTTACATTTTTCACTTAAGACAAACTGTAGAGCGTCCATTTAGCGTAGCTCGGTGAAGGTAAAAGGGGGCGGAGCAGCGTAAGACTGATGAATATGGAAATATGTATGTATGTATGTACGGACAAGCATATTCATATACTTCAAGTGTGTGATGATTGTGTCGACCGGGTGGTTGGCTAGTTGCGTGGATAGATGGACGGGCGAGTAATCACTCGTATGGCTGACTTGTAGCACAAAGCACACTTCACTCATTCATTCACTTACTTTGGCACTGGTTGACTGGCGCAACAGCAAACATTAATCAAGTGATTTATGAGCAGGCAAAACGGTGTAATTATTAATATTGAGTTTCAACTGGGACCCTGCATTTATTATATACATTTTGCTTTGTTTTTCATTTTCATATTAATACTAAGCTTTTGCTAGTTAATCAGCGGTTATTTGAGAAACTTGCGAAAATAATTAATGAAATGCTCTTAGCCATGCCATTCTTACCTTCAAGTATACAAGTACAATTAGCATATAATATATGCCTTCATATGTTCAAACTGCCAGCTCTACAAATTATTTAACAATAACCAAGCAGAAAGCTCATTTTTCATAGCTGGCGTTGTCACAAGTATTCCTGAGGCATGGACGTATGCATGTAGTTAATCGGTCATTTTGATTGAAGAAAATTACTATGAGCATATGTGGGTATTCATATGGAAATTTGTGTAGTTGAAAAAAAAATTAATGATTACTGAAATAAAAGTGACAGTTCGTCATTAATTCTGGAAGCGGCACTTTAGAAATTATGAACAAAAGGCATACAAACACTGAATAATTTTTGCTATGAAATATTAGGAAATTTCTCTCAGGCCGCATATTCATTTACGTCAAATTTTAATAAGCTAAATGTTAGTGAAAAAGATGAGTAGATTGTCAGCGGCACAGCACCCAATTTACAATAAAAAAACAAACGCTAAGCAATAAAAATTGTTATGCAAAACAAAATTTAACTTTTTGTGTTAATTAATGTATAGATCTTTCGATAGATATGATAAAACAGCTACTAACAGCATGAAGGAAGAAGATAAATGGCTGCCCTTGCGACGGGAACAAATATTCAATATTCCAGATACCATAAAGGAGGGGAGGGGAAGGGAGAAGGAAAGGAACCAGACAGGAAGAAAGGGCTTTGGATTCAAGCTACTGATGAATTTCATCAGGTGTATGATATTTTGCGAAAAAAGGGAGATCGCAGGTGCCTAAACCTTTTCCCGACGTAGGCAGTGCAGCTAAGGCGAAGGTGCTGAGATGATTCCACCTCGTCCTGAAGACAGCTTCCACAGAAAGGACTTGAAGCAATCCCAAGCCTCACAGTGTGGACACCTAAAGGACAATATCCGGGAAGGCTACCAACCAAATCCGAGATCTGCGGCTTTGTTATTATTAGAAATTCCCTCGAGCGCTACCGATCTACCAGGGGCCAGAAAGATCTCTCGACTTTGCACGTTTGCGCACTAGCCCGGCGCTTGCTGATTCGACGCGAGGCCCATCTTTCCAGGAGCAGGCACAGGTTCTCAAGGGAATCCCAAACCTCTCATTTTGCGATGAAACCGCCCCCAGGGCCTCCTGTTTAGCTAGCTCATCAGTCCAGCAGTTTTCATCTAAGCCATGGTGAAAAAAATTTAGAAGGTGTTGCCAATATCAGGCCGTTAACCTGCCTTCAGTGAATTTGAAAGACTGGTGTGCTGACGTAACAGGGATTATGACAGCGATTTGTTTACGAAGAAACTGAGAAAGAAGCACTCATATTATTTCGTTGCGGCTTGCACAATGACCACGACTTATTGAATACAGTAGGTGGCGTCTTCTGAAAAGTGTTTCTTTATTTTTCGCCACTTTGACAAGTCTGACGTCAGGCCCCTTACCAATACAAAACAAACAAAAGGAGGAGAAATTACTTGTTTGTGAAATTTAATGAATGACTTGGTAATATTGTGATTCATGACATTTATACTAAACAAATTGTTAAATTGTGAAAGCTCAAATAAATATAATGGCTCAAAATGCAGTATTTTTTGCGTTTTTATGAGGATGACGCCCTGTTTTTCTTATGGAGGTGGCAAAAAACATTGCATTCCAAAGAGTGAGAGACTTGTCTTTCGACCACCCACTCAGGCTCGTTTCCCTTTCACAGAACAACCGTTAAGTATTAGTAAGTATTGGTAAGCTGTCTTGGATCCGCTCGATGTTTTTTATACTCAGCTTAATTGGAAGCATACCCGCAATGACTAATACTCGGAGCGCACTTAACCGGTACACCGATTTGATGTCTTTAATGTAGGACCTATAGTTTGTTGCTTCGACCCAGAGCGGTACAGCATATAGCAAGATAGATGATACCACACTGCTAAGCAGCTTCCTAGAAGCCTCCTTAGGACCTCTCGTATTCATCATAATCCGGGTTAATGCAGTTACGGCTGTCGCTGCTTTGTCGCTGGTGTATGTTAGGTGTACACAAACCACTAACTGCGGAAAATCTTTTATTATTTCGACCGCTTAATTGCAGATTGCTTCAGTCTGGTTAGGGTGGCTAATTTAGCAACGACCACGATTACAATATCATCAATAGCGTGGCAAGAATGTTAGGTTAGGTTAAACTGGCTGGCAGAAGTCACGCAGAGTCCATTTTGGTCCATAGCTATACTAGGCCAGAGTTTCATTTAGCGAAAATATGCATTACTCAAGATGCGCGTACTGTTCGTGAATGTTAGGAGTCGCTCAAGCTTCAATTCAGGGATAGATCCTAGCCTTTCAAAGCTGAGAGCACCCAGGTTGCATAGTCTAGTTTTCGGGAGAGCCGGACGGTAGCATAGAAGATGCTCCACAACTTCTCTTGCACCCGGCTCACTAAATTTCCTGCAAACGTTGTTAAGGCTTAGATTTAGCTTATAAGCGTGTGCTGCAACTAGAATAGTGCTCTGTAAGTATACCAACTAAAGTTCTGCAATTCCTTTTATCGCACGATATAACCGATTTAGTAGACTTGTCATAATATGCGTGTTGGTGGTTAAGCTAAGCCTTTTGCCATTCTTATCATGCGTTCCTCTACTTCTTTTTGAATTGTGCGCAGGGGTTGAAGTATCTGACTTGTTTGACCCCCTGCAAGTCTCGCGCCTTCTTTAGCTATTCGATTCACTGTCTCATTTCTATCTATGTTTTATGGCCAGGAACCCAATAAACACAAAGCCTGCGGATACGAGCGAGCTTGTTAATTGCTTCCTTGCAGTCATGGACATTTTTGAATGATACACAGTATGATTTTATCGCTTTTATAGACGCTTAGCTATCCACGTAGAAGTTTTTTGTGCAGTTAATTGTTGCATCTGTACATACAAGCTCTACTGCTTTTCTTACAGCAAATATCTCAGCTAGAAACCCAGTACAATAGTTAGAGAGTTTAAGTGCCTTATTGATGCTTAATTCGACACAATTTATACCAGCGCCAAACCCCTCTTCCATTTTTAATCCATTAGTGAATACATTGATGGTGTTACCCCTCGGAACCAAGCATTTCCGACATCCATCGGCTTCTATAACGCTCTTTAGTGGTTTTCACATCTTCCACGCTCCAAAAGATCACAGTTCGGCCCGCCAGGGGAAGGGTGATGAGCATTGCCCGGTCGGCACCCACGGTGAGGGTTTGCTAAGAGTATTTTTGCCGACCGAGAATGTGAGAAAGTGTGTGTATAATTTGTTGTGGATGGTAGTTTCTAATGTTTTCGCCTATTATTCCTTCTCATAACTAAGTAATTCGCTTTCCTTTTGTTTGTATATTCTCGGAGTCTGACGATACAGCGTATTCGGAGGACGCGATTTGTTATTCTACCATTCTTGGATGTCGAGTACCCGATGTCGTGGCAGTCGAAGATACTCGCTCAATTTCGTTTTCCACCATAATTGAAGGCCAAACCTGGTAATCTATCATCGTTGATGTGGACCAATCTGAAGAGTGCCACGTTTTCTTTATCCTGACTTTTCTGCGATTTTTCGATGGCGTGATGGAATAGATAGAAACAAGATTGCGCCCATGAGAGAGTGCGTGGCGTCACATTCGTGCAGTTGTATGAGAGAGATGTGAAAATGGGAACAAGAATGCAAGAAGAGGAAGAAAAAGAAGAAGAGATTACGCAAACAACACAAGTGGGACGTCACACATACACACAGCGGTTCTATCCAATTCGCTGAGAGCAAAGCAGCGGTAACACGATCCTTATTATTCTCTCCATCATGAAGGCGAAGTCAAAGCGCATTTATGAGAGGTGATGGAGTAAACCAACATCAACGTTTTGCACATTGGAATATCATGACAAAAGCAAAAGAAAAGGACGAACTATGTTGCACAGCTGACATGAGATTGGAGCTACTAGCAAACGACGCTAGTGCGAATGGAACGGCTTTTCGTCATTTCATTTTATGCTGACATCCGGATGGATACGGCGCAAGAGAAAAAAAATCAGCTGGTCGACTGATGCCACTCTCAATAGATTCGCCTTGCTGGTAATCTATCATCCTTGAGGTTAATGCAGCTGAAACGGAAATATTAGACGACAGAATAGTTTTTAAAATTTTTTGCGTGAAAAAATTTTCAATTTCGTTATGAGTTTTGATACTTTTGTGTTAATTTTCCAATACCTCGGACCGTTTGGGGTAGAACATGAGTTTTAAAAGCCTCACGCTCCACTGAGAAGTAACTCTAAATTGTGAGCTTTTATTCTATTCTTCGTTTGCTGTTATTAGTACTGGTCAGCGTAACTGCACCAAAATAGTACGATTTAATAAAAATTGCCTTCGATTGAAAAAGGAGTTATCCAACTCCCCACAAACACAAATACAACACTTGTAGGTATTTGCATTCGCATACCTTTTATCAGCCGCCATTCACCGCCCCTAGCGTGCACGTGATTAAGGCGCAAACCCTGCATTCGTTTTGACCAACTGGCGGAGTTTTCATGCTTGGAAGGCAAATCGCTAGCAGTTGAACACTCAAAAAGTTCACCAGCCAGTTAACTAGTCGACAGTTAATTCCGCGAAAGAGGAAATTATAATTCTTGCCCTTTGGCGGATTTATCTGATTGAATTAATGCTCAGTCACAGGCACACATCGGCAAAACGGGGGTATAGGGTGGAGTAAAATGAAACCTGAACAAAAACAAAAAATTACGAATATCTAAATGAACTGCACTAAAAGCCTTTCCCGCTCCACTACCAAGCCGTCTGCGTAAAAAGGCCAGGTCGGTCGGCTTTAGCTTTTTGAATGACTTTGCTGCGGTGCAAAACACATGTTTGTAACAGTAAAAACAAACCACCGGCATATGAAGGCATGCATGTGTGTGCCGTTTTTAAGCCGACCCGCAGTCCTATCCATTCAATAAAAAACGCATATGGCATGAAGGAAGTTCGTTTTGAAGTTAGTGATTTTTTTTTTTTTTTATTGTGTTATTCACTTCCTCGCTTTGTTCTCACTTTTTATGCTACCGCCGCTCTTTAGCTCCATTTATTCCGCGCGCGCCTCTTCATGTCGGCGAACCTGCGGCCAAGTTGTCAGCTCAATGCTGGCAGCCTACAACAGTTTAACAAGCGCAAATAAGGAGGCAACAACAATTACAAAAGTAGCGGCAGCAATCCTTGAATTAACGCAAAAAATAAAAAATAAAAATAAAATTGCAAATAAAACAATAACAGCGAAAAATCGCAACGCTGTCAGAGCCATTTGCCCCTTGTTCATTTCGCAGTTATGTTAACATATCTGACAGCTCTTTGGCTTTCGGCCTTTTTGTTCCGCTACACACACGCACCTACGCACACTTTTGCAATAAATATTATATACATATGTATGTATGATGCTGCCAATTCCTTCCGTTGCTTGCGCAGCTATTGTGCTCTTTCATGCCTTTTGCGCCCCACACTCTTTTAATATTTGTTTTATTTTATATATTTTGCAGATTCTTTGATTTGTCCCTTTTATTTTTTAATATTTTCGACTGTCTGCATATTGCATTGCTCTGAGCGAAAACACAAATTGAGTTATTCATTTGTAACGCAATAAGTCATAAAAAAGCATAGAATGTTTTCTAAAAACTTCGCTGCCACATTTACAGTTAAGTAACTGAAAGCATTCGAAAATACCCTGCATAATTCATTTATTTGACCGCTTTTGGTCGCTGTTCCGCCGCATCCACCCCCACGTGTGGAGCCCAATATTTAAACGCCATTCAAATTAAAGAGCAAAAAAACAAGTAGCGTTTTTTCAGCGACTCAAACGATTACACGGTGCTACAGTGAATCAGAATTTTTGAAGTGACACGGTGAGCACTATAGATCTAGTCGAGAAAGACGGGAAACCGTGTTCAAAAAATTTGTTACTCCCTCAAATTTTTTATTTATCGTTAAAAAACCGATTTTGGGTGTTGTCCGACACTTAAAAATTCGTAGCTCATCTGCATTTCATCCGATTTCCAATCTTGAAACAGTTTTGTTGAGGTAAATATTAGTCCTTCTGACGTATGTCTTCCATTTTTCACGCTAAGCCAAAATAATCAATGATTTTTCAACACAAAATTTAAATTGTAGTCAATTTTTCCAATTTTTACGAGTTTAACGAGATGTTGTCGATAATATTGAAATGAAAGGTTTATTTATTCGTAGAAAGTCCTATAGCTGTGTCTATTCCGAATTTAAAAAGCATTAAATTTCAAAAATCGATCAAAGTGTGTCGAAATAACGGATTTTTTTGTCAAAAAAAAATCAGTAAACTTAAAGTTTTGTTCACTACTTTCCTATTTGCAAATTTATTGCGGTTCTCCGTTATTCGCCAAATACGTGTATCTACCGTGCGCAAAAAGTAAGGTGAATTTATTTGACAAACTTCGCGGGATCAAAATTTCGCTCTAGTTATTTTTTTCTTGATTTGGCAGCACTCTTAATAACATCTGGGCCAACTTTCGTGTGAATGTCATTATCAGTAATATATTTATGCTTGTGTTTACCAAACGACCAAGAGTGCATTTTTCGATTTTTACAATGTCTGATTTGATTGAGCAGAGAAGTGCCATCAAATTTTGTTTGCGGAATGAAATTTCGGCTGCGCAAACGTTTAGCATTTTGCAGAAGGCATTTAGTGATTGGCTGAAAAATGTTTATAAGTGATACAAAGGCTTCAAAGAGGGTCGAGAACGTGTTGATGACTTGGAGCGCTCCGGACGACCATCGACGTCAACAGATGACCAACACGTCAATAAAGTGAAAGAGTTAGTGCTCGAAAATCGTGGGCTGACTGTTAAAGACCTTACTGATATGATCGGAATATCAGAAGGATCTGTGAAAACCATTTTGAAAGACCATTTGGGCCTACGAAAAGTCAAATCTCGTTTGGTACCGAAAACTCTCAATTTCTTGGAAAAAAGTCGTCGCGTTGATGAGTGTGAAACAATGCTTTCAGACTATCAGGACAAGCTCAAATGCATCATTACGGGAAATGAGACTTGGATTTATGCTTACGACCCTGAAACAACCGACCAATCAAGCGAATATCGTGATAAAGGCGAGGCCAGACCGGAAAGAGCACGTCAAAGTCGTTCAAAAATAAAGGTCATGATGACAGTTTTTTTTCGATTTTCGTGGTGTGGTGCACTATGAAGTCCTTCCACCTGGTCAAACTGTTAATAAGGAATATTATTTGAGCGTTATGCGTCGTTTACGTGAAGCAATTCGTCTAAAAAGACCAGAATTATTATCTCAAAACTCAAGAGACCACTCCGGGAACGCGTTTCGAGTCGATTGAGGAGATAAAAGCTGAACCGAAGAAGGTGCTGATGGCTATACCGGAAATGGACTATTTGGCATGTTTCGGGGATTGGAAAAATCGTTGGCATAAGTGTATTTCATCGATAGGGGATTATTTTGAAGGTGATGAAATTGATTTACAAGAATAAATAAAAAATTTTCGTTTTACAACCAAATTCACCTTACTTTTTGCCCACAGTAGTAACTAAGTATATTTACTCATACCTGTGTCCATTCCGAATCTAGCAAGCATTATTTCATTAAAATTGATAAGAAATTTTCCATTTGGAATATAAGGTCTATCTACACTATCTGCATTTAAATTCCGTCGCTGGGTTCAGATGAATCTTCTGTCTTCTTTGTTGAAATTTGCTCGTTTTGGATTTTTCGTAAGACTGGTTAGGAGATAGTTATAACATTCGCATACGTTATACGGTCACGAATTTTAGAGTTAGGACCTGTGATGTTAGTCTGACAAAAGTAGCAATCTTCCTGCTTGTGGATCTTCTGATAATGCCAAACTATCGGAATCGTTATCGGTAAAAGACACGTGTCGCGTTTTTCATATCTCCGTTTTTTAATTGTAGTAGTGCACATCGAACAAACATATTCAGGTTCAAACCACTGACTATAAATGTACAGGGTGAACGATATGAAGTGTTACCTATTCAAAACACCATAACTTTTTTGTGTGAAATTAGTTTTTATTATTTATTTCAAAGACAGAATTGTAAAAAAATGATTAAAATTTTAACATATATTCACTTTAGCTCGATATGACCACCTTTTGCCTTGACTATAGCCTTCAAACGGTCAAAAAATGAGTTGCATGCTGCACGAATGTGATCTTGAGGTATTTTGGCCCATTCTCAAATAATCGCTTTTTTCAGCGCATCCATACTGGCATATTTTTTAGTCCTCACCTTGCTCTCCAAAATGGACCACATGGGAAATTGCTTCGAGTGGCCATACGTAGGCTCAAATTCTGGTATGAGCGATCGGTCAAGTAAACACGATCGTTTTGAGTGTTTATGAACTGCTCAATTGGGAAATTTTTTTCATCAGAAAACACAATGTTAGGAAATTCGCCACGTTCCTGCAAACGCAACAACTCCTTTGCTCTTTCGCACCGAACTTTTTTTGCTGGGGTGAAAGATCGTGTGCTTTTTGGAACTTGTTAGCCTTGACCTTGAGCTCATTTTTCAATATGGGTCGACTGCTGTCTTGCGATATTTTCAGTTCTTTGGCCATTTTTCTTCCACTTCGACGTGGATTTCGCTCAAGTGGAGCCTTCACTTTCCGAACCGTTTCTGGCGTTCTTGCGGTTTTTTTTGGTCCACCTCCATAGCGTTTTGCAATGCTACCAGTATCATTGTAACATTTTATAGTGCGATACACAAACATTTTATTCACTTTGAGGTGACTGAGCTCACGAACAATGGCTGGTTGTGATTTTCCAGCTAAATATATCGCAATCACACTATTACGTTTGAATTCCATCACAGAAAAAAACATTCAACAAAACTGAGACGCAAATGCTTTTGATGGCTTATAAAAAATATATTGAACTGTGATTAGAACAATTTTGACGTTGATGTCATGAGCTGTTTTACAGATACAAGTAGTGTGAAGTTGGTAACACTTCACCCTGTATGTGCCTTCAAAAAGAAGGCAACCACGGCCTTACTTTTTGCGAATTCCAAACTTTGCTTTTTGGCAACAAACATTCCGCAGGTGTAACAAAAATGATTACGCTTGTCACACATTCTGATTTATGTTTACCTAATACACTTAGGTAAGGTAAGGTTAGGTTAGGTTATATGCACTTATGCTAAGTTTTAATAGGTCTTGATCATTCAAGAGTGATGATTTTTCACACTCATTAAATTGTACATGCTTACCAGTAAATTGCAAACGGTTCTGCTGTGTCATGCAAGCTTCGTTTGGTCAGTTTGGATTAAGTAAGCTTGGGTTATAATGAGTTTTGATATGTTACATGTATTCATAGTTATGTAAACTTATTGCTGTTTTTCAAAATTAGCCACAACGAGCAGTAAAGCATATCGGTCATGCGGTATTCTCTCGCAGTCTCGGCTCAGCTGGATTTTTAAAAATGTGGAAATTTTTTTTTTTAAATCGTTACTTTTACAGTTTTCAATGTATGAATATGAAAAATAGCTGAATTAGAGCACATTTTATTGGAGTTTAAAAATATGCACCACATTGAAAAAAACGTGGAAAAATTGCACAAATCAGAACTTGTTATTGAAAGTTTCTTTTGAACGTCAATCGTTGAATCTTAGGACTATATATGTACATTCATAACGCACATACACTCCCCTCCCCAAGCCCATATTGAAATAAAAAATCGGTTGAAAAATGGGTTAGTTATGTATTTTTACTTCATCAAAAACACCATAAATCGGTTTTTTAACAATAAATAAAAAATTTGAGGGTGTTTTGAATTTTGTTAAAACAGTTTTGTGTTGTACTGGTCTTGACCTAAAACGTGCACTATATCACCTGAAGAGTTCTTTCGTTTTTTTTATTTTGTAGCAGCATGTTATGTGCAAAAAATTGATGGTAATTGTCTGGGGCGGAATGATGCCAACTCTGGATGAAAGACTTCCAAATCGTTTTGCATTCTTTATACAGGGTGCGCCATATTTTATGTCGGCATGAAAACATTTAATAACTTTGAAAAAAACAGCAACTGATTTGTATAAGTAAGGTATTTTTATTTGATTTGGTTATTTATAATTTATTAGAACTATTATTTGTATAAAATATCAATCAAGTGGCCACCTTTATTAGCAATCATAAACTGCGATCGTTTTTCTGCGTTTGCCATCACCTTGTCAAGCATTTCGGGTTTTAGAGCATCGATTTCGGCATGAATGTTTGTCTTAAGCTGGTCATTAGTCTGCGGCTTGTAGGCGTAAACCTTAATTTTCACACAACCCCACAAAAAGAAGTTCGGGGAGTTAAGTCAGCTGATTTGGGGGTCAGTGGATGTCGCCTCTTTTTGACACTAGACGTCCCGGGAATTTTCGATCCAGAAATTCAATTGTTGCATTCGCAGTGTGCCATGGCGCACCGTTTTGTTGAAACCAGCAACCCTCTAAACCTTTCTCACGCATTTGCGGGCAGACATAATGAGCCAAAATCCATCGATATCGGTTTCCATCGACCGTTCCGTTTTCTCGGCCATGTCAGCCCAAACAGTTACTTTCCGGTCATGCAATGGCGTTTCATGGATCTCGTGTTGATTTTCAGTTCCCTAAATGTGGAACTTTTGTTTATAATGCGTGACAGAGAGGTTAAACTGTGCCTCGTCATTCATTCATTGGATTGTTTTAGTGGCTACGCCAGTCGACGCAGTTGACGACGGTCGCTGTAAGTGTGAAGGCATTTGGGGCCCTAACTCTACCCACAAAAAAAAAACCAAAAAAAAAGTTATAGATGCGATCCGCTGAAAACCCTTTCAAACGGCTCGTTCACCATTACAAAATGTACAGAGAATTTTAAAGAGGTAGTATCGCGAATTCATTTTCTCAAAACAAAAGATGATTGTTGACTGAAGATTTGCCATTTTTGGCTGATGAACCTTCAATGCAGAGGTCATCTTCCCTTTTAAGAAGCGGTTTACGCAAACTTAAGTTGGCAAATTCGTCATGCGATGAGGGCTTTCGCAATTTTGATTCATATAAGGAGAAGCGAATCAATGTTGATGCAGATTTGAAGCCCGTTTAACCACGCGAGTTAGTATTGAGTGAGCTTTCTCAGCATTGAGCTTTTTTTAGCGGACTTACCTTATAATCAACTCTTGATCTCCAAGTGGATAAGATGCTGATACCTATGCCCATAGCCACATGTAAACTACTTATAGATAGAGGAAACCATCAACAAGGTAAATATAAGTTGGCAAAACCTCACAACATGCGAACTAAGCATACAGACTGGCTGAAATGGAATAGCGGTCGATCAAAAAGCTTGTTAAGATTTAACAGAGAAGAATTTAAGAAACATGAAGTATTAACTGGTCATTGTTTAATAATCAGCCACGTTAGGACTTCCGTACTTTGATTTCTGTAGAAGCTGTTTTAACACAGAAGAAGAGGAAATAGTCAGACACCTTTTATCTGAGTGTGAAAGCTTAGCTATGAGGAGGCTCCGCACCCTTGATACGGCAGTTTTAACTGATGTAGTGGGCAGAGTGCATCTAAAACGAACTTTGCTCGTTTATTAAAGCTACCGGATGGTTTGAAAAGGAACCCATAGTTTAAGCATATGTTCCAGTGGCACCACAATAGACCTAAGAAAGGTCTAAGTGTATCATTGCGGCAGCCACCCTACCTACTTATAATTATTGATTCGTCAACAATGTGGAAGCAATTTGCCTTTTAAAGCTTAATAACAATATTTTTCAAAAGAAATGAACTGCTTAAATACGACATTCCCTAAAAAGTTATAATTTCACTCCGTTTGAGTAGCGAATTGCAGATATCAATACATTTATTCCTATTGCTCCGCGGAGGAGCGTAGGAACACAACAAGTTTTCTCCATTTGTTTCTGTCAAAAGCCAATGCGTTGATTTCATCCGAGCTATTTCCTGTTCTGTTTATGTCTACTTCTAGGCTCGTTCTCCAGGTTTACGCGGGTCTGCCCCTTCGCCGGCTGTCTTGCAAATTCCAATCGATGACGCAACGAGTAATGCCATTTGTTGGTCTTCTCAAACATGCCCAAAACATCTCCATTTGTTAGATATTGTGTCGGGCCAATAGTTGCGTAGAATTGTGAGGAGGCATTGGTTTATAAATACCTGTAGGGCTTGCATATCCGCAGATGTTGAGTTCCAAGTTTCGCAACCGTGGAGAAGAGTGGATTTGACCATGCAATTAAATATTTTTAGCTTTGCGCGCAGTGTCATCACTGAAGAGTTTGAAATTTAGAGTGCCGAAAGCTTGCCTAGTTTTTTTTTGCGGTTACCAATGCTTTCACTTGAGCCACCGTTAGCAGATTTTACACTGCCAAGATAGCAAAAGGAGTAGACTTCTTCAAGTTCTATGTTGTTAATTTGAAATTTCTGCGTGGGGATGGTGTTGCACTGCATTACTTCTGACTTGCCAATATTTACTTAAGCTAACTTCTGGAGCATATCGTCGAAGGTGTGTGAAAATGAGCAAATATCATCGGCATGGTCGAGGTCATTAATGAAATCCCCAATCCCCCTAGTTATACTTTTTGTTTCAAGGGAAGCATTTTACAGAACGATGTCCGAAACAATGTTAAAAAATAGTGGCGATAACACAAATCCCTGACGAACGCACGCCGTGACTTTTATACGTCCTATCACTCCTATATCACTAACACAATCTTAGTTTTTTCGTAAACAAACTGTTTCGTGACCCCAGTTACGTCAGCCCCTCAGCTGATTCTGTCAAATTCTCTCTTGGTCACACCTTATGGATTCATTTCACCATGGTATGACCCGATGTGGTGTATACATCGTTATTCGAGTATGCCTCTCTATAGTCATCTAGCGGTAAGTGGTGTACTCTTTTCACTTCACGATCAAAAACTAGGTTGTAGCTTTGGGTTAATTATAACCAAAGCTGTTTACCTTTTCTTATTTGTTACAGAAAATTGTGTGAGAGGTAAGTACCGTATTCGAGAATAGGAAAATAATAAATAAAGATAAACAGCGACTATGTGAATACAGCACTAATAATCTAATATATCTTTAAATCATTACCTTCGGATATTCAAATAATAAGTATTTACGTGCAGTTATTGGTTCCGGAAAAGCCAGAAGTCAACTAAGCTATCCATTGAAATACTAACTGCATTGTAGTATTAAAATTGTCTGCTCTAATAATTAGTGAACAGACACAAAATACAACTACGATGTGCGTACCGATTATAGACAAACTCTGAGCACCTCATACATAACTAAATATGAAATTATTTAAATGTTGGCTCGTTAAAATTGTAGTTAATTGGATATTTAACACAAATTGCAGGTTCATGTCACACATACCAGTGAATAAGTATGTATTTAGTAGGAGAGTATTTTATAATTACGAGGTACAGAGCATAATTATAGACACAATCGTACGAGTGCAGTGGCCTAAAACGACAGCGCTCAGTTTGTGCGTGTATTAGTAACTGTCTCATTGATATTGTTTTGTGTTAAAATTAATACATAGTTAAGAAGACAAGTAGTGTTTGACGTCGGAACATAAACTGCACCAAACAGTCACACGTTGAGGATAGAGAGGCTTTTCAACAATAACTCTCGGATTTTCTAAGCCCGACAATTTTGGTTGTTGATGAAGACACCGAGGGGGAAATGGGCCTCATCACTCAAGATGATTTTTCGATGGAATTTCGGATCATTTTCATGCATTTCAATGACAGAATCAGCAAAGACACGACATTGTTGATGATCGGCCGGTTTGAGTTCTTGTGTTAACTGCACTTTATAAGCCTTAAGACCCAAATCTTTATGGAAAATACGGTGTAATGACGTTTGTGGAACGTCTGAGTCCGAAGAACGACGAGGAATGGACAAACCTGGGTTTTCTTCTACACTTTCGGCATCAATAGCAATATTTTCCGCTGTTCTTGAGCGACGTGCACGTGTTTTATTCTTTACATCACTAACTTGTCCCCACAGCTCGAGCTTTTTCACCAATTTCTGTATTGCGGTCTGACAAGGTGCTTCCGGATGACCCAAAAATTTTCGAGTTTTACGAACCGTCTCTGAAAAATTTTCACCATTTTTATAGTGAATTTTAATAATTTCGATGCGTTGTTTAAGTTCGATTTTTATTAATGGCTTAGTTTATACATGTCAAATATCAAAAAATGACAGCTTCAAAAGTGACAACTACAGAAATAGCGAGCTATTCAAAATAACACCCTTTATTGGAAATCCCTACAACTTCGAGTAGGAAATTGAATGGCGTGGAGTCCATAGAACTTTTTGTGACTATTGTACCAATGGGATTTCGATATAGCACAAAAAAAAATGGAGCTCCATCAGTTCTGCGCTTTTTTTAGAAATAAGCTGTGCAATTCCCATTTAACAACAGTCAGCGAGATGCCGATGACCGGATAAGAGACCTCTGAGTTCAATTAAGTCGACTCCTTCTTGGCAAGCTCATCAGCGATTTCATTTTCACCCTATGTCCTGGAACTCATATCAGAGAAATGTGCTGTGTTTGAGATTTGTGTATTGGCATGCCAAATGAGGATCTTTTTTGTAATTTAAGCAGATGCTGTTGATGAGTCGATTATTGATAGATATTCAGATTTGTCGTTACTTCACACACAAATTTTTTTTTTCTTTATTTGATTTAATATCGCCCTTATTGGAAAACCTTGTTTATATCAGACCAGATAGCAATGGTATTTTTTCAAATTGTTGTCTTCCAGCAGCTGAAAATTTTATCAATGACAATATTCAGTATGCTTTGACTATAACAATCACCTTCACAGACGATACCATTAATGCTAAATCACTGACCGAACACAATCCACAACTGTTCGACTAAGCATTAATGTATCCACAAAGATTAATACCATAGTTTAGTGTGGCTTATTGCATGGCAACGGATCTTCTTTTTTTCGAATTGTGTGAAGGGACACTGCAACCAAAGCTCGAAAACATCGACATATCCGAGCGGTGGTTCTGAAAAGACGGCGAAACGAAGTCAGGCTCGAAGTTGTGAAGGGGAAAATTTTATGACTGCGTCATCTCAGGTGAACGTTTATCAATTAGCCGCAGTTACTATGTGACTGGAGATCCCTCGATTATTTTCTCTGAAGCTACGTCAAACTCTTGGCCTAAGCGAACAATCCCACCAATTCGCGGCTAACCTTCGAGATGGTATTGCTGGAATAACGCCGGACATGTTGAATCTAGTTATAAAAAATGGACTGACCGCTCGACATACTGGCAGCGAAGCTGAGTTCACTGTCTGAATAATATGCTACTCCATACAAAATGGCATGAGTGTAGCTTTAATATTAGGTTAGGTAGTGCTGGCTGTTCTGTAAAAAGGTTTCACTTATACCTCTAGATTCCATTGTGTTACCAGTGCTTTTTACTTGGAGTCGAAGATATTATTTTATGTAGTTCTTAATGCGCGCCTTCCTGAGTTTTAAAAAGCCGTTAAGCCTTTTGCCAGCAATGTACTTCAAGGATGAAAAATATGTTGATCCTAGGCGTATTGTCTAGTTCTGCAAAGAAAAAGAGCAGTAGCACATGTGTTACACGCATCGCTCTGAACTAAGCTCATTTAGCTGCGTGCTGTGGGGTGAGACAGTGTCCCGTCAATACTCTAAACAATATTTTGTAGTCTTTCCTGATAAAATAAAGTTTACAGTTTTCGTATTCCAAGTTCTAAGCAAAATTTTGGCAGTTTTTTCCGAGGTTGAGTGTTCCCATATCGACTGCGTTTCCAGAGCTAGTTCCTTATTTAGTTCTGTTTTCAGAAAGGAGAGTGATGGACAAACATATGTCTGTCTGACGGGCTCCATCTTGACAAACGAATACCTGTCTTAGCGAGCTCATCGACTCTCTCATTTCCTTCTATTCCTTTGTGTTCTCGTATCCAGTAAATAGTTTGTGGTATCTTGGTATTATTTTGAAGAAGATTTTTCTTGGAAGAAATGTACTCGGAGGTTTGTCACTACCTGCAGAGGGGTGATCACAATTAGAAAGAAGGTCTCCAATACTTTGATTTTCATATTCCCGAAGTTGGGCTGATGTTCCCTAGTGCCCAGCAGGTGTAAAGAACAAAAAGATCTAGAAACACCTTCGTGTTCGATGAAATGAGCATTTGACAACCTCTGTTAGCTTACAAATTTGTCTCATCGTCACTAAGTATATGTCGTAAGAACGCAGGGTGGACAAGATTGGAAAAATCAAGGTCATCGAAGCATCTACAACAAAGGTCGCTTAACTAGTTCGTCATGGAACCAACGTGTCGCATACGGGAATTGGTGATACGTGAGGTATTGCTTTATAAACCTACAAGTTTCTAAGTACAAAAAACTCTTCACAACTGCGGACCACTTCCCAAACTGTTAGAGTTCTTTGGCAGTCAATGAGTTAAACATTGACGTGGTTGTTGTTGTTGTAATGCTTATGTCCCATATATGCTTTAGGAATGCTGCTGGAGTGACAGTCGACGGTCGGATGTGAATCCGGATTATTTCGGTAACATATCGACTGATTATTGCATATGATTAGCTTAGAGAGAGTGGGAAATCGAGGATAGCTCAGGTGGGTTCTGGGCTTCTCATTTTCGGTTTTATTTCCATGAACTTGACGGCTCATAAAGTTTGTTAGCGCACATCAGTGAGGTGCTGTTAACAAGTTTTTGATAATTTATTAAGTCTCGCGTTTCTATCGGAAAGAATCGGTCCTACTGGCAAGAGCTTAATGCAAAGCATTTGATAGAAGGGCTGCTGTAGTATGCGCGCAGTGTATGCCTTGAATTGACCATTTCATAAGTTATTTGAGAGATGCAGCGATGTGGTATTCGCACTTGCAGACGAGCTGAGTCAACGGATTGCCGATCAGACCATCAGTCATTGTCTTCCAAGGCGTAGCAGGGAAATTTCATTACGTTTTATTTTTTTATTGCTTGTTTTAGATTAGTTGATTTGCTGTCTTGGCTCTACAATAACAGATGGTTTGCTATTTGCAATTTTGAATATTTTACTATATTCCTTCAGCCAGTTTTATGGCAGGCTGATCATTTTCTCTCTAGTTTTTGAGAGGGGCTTCTCCCATTGTTCTGCCATTATTTCTGCCATGAAGAAGTTCCGCATTAAAATAGCTGCCGTTCGCAGTCAGCTTAACACTGTGGGCCCCTTCATTTTGTGGAACAACATCGAGACGAACACCACAAATAGGAGGAGCAGCTCAGCCAAACACCTTTTAGAAGTCTACGCGACAATTACAATATTTATTTATTTTAATTCATCTTCATTGGTGGCTGGACAAACCTGGTTGAGTCTTCGCCTACTGCAGCGTATGCCTCCATTGCCTCGGTTTCGTGCCTGCGTTCAAAAAGAAAAAAAACCTGCGTCTTCATCTACACCGTCAATCCTTTCTTCTTCATTAGCAAATTATTCTTTGATCTATTTATGTATCCGCGGACTTTGAGTAATGGAAGCTGTGGAACGAGAACAACATATAAACACTTATGTTTTACTGAGATGCCGGATTCAATCGCTTCGCGTTTACTCATGCGGTATTCAAAGTGGCATAAGCAAGTGAGTGGCCTTTTTTGAGCTGGAAAGACGAAGATGAAAGCTTCTAGACTTCGCCTGGTATTCACTATATGAGTTAATAGGGTTGGGTACATGGCGCGTGTGACTTGTTATTTCCCCACAAACAATTTTATGACGCCTCCGAATGGCGAATGGTATGTAAAGCGTTGCATTTAAACATCCACACATTTTCCTTCTACATAAAATCCATAAATTGCTTACTGACCTACACCGTGAAGCACTTAAGGCACTTGCTATTGGGTATTTAAGCCTTTCGACAAGCCCATTAACCAAACAGCAACATAAGTCATCAATAAAATGTGAAAAGCAGCAGCTTATAAGAAGGGGCGGATCGTGACATTGTGGGGCCCTGGGCTAATGTTACTCGGGGGCCCTGTTTCCTATGGTGATGCAGTATATAGTTATCAGAAAAATAATCGCTTTCCTGGTTTTTATTCTGCAAATCCATTAAAAAATTAAATTTTTTGCTGGTTGTCTCATAGACTTGACCCCTTTCATTTAAAATTTAAATTTAATTTAAATTTAATTTAAATTTTAAATACATAATCAGTTTATCCAATGCAACGTTTAGCGTGTCTCTTTTAAATTTTTCTGCGCCGCACACTGAGACTTTAGCAGTAGACTTATCGGCAAATTTTGAAGTATGTAATTTGTCTCTTGTAAACGTCGCTGTAATTTGTTTCCACACTAGTACTTAATTTTTTAGCTTTCCCTTCGTACTCTTTTAGCTTCTGATCCGAATGCTGTCGTATGTTGTACACGAACTCTTTTAACGAAACAATTAATTTAGTGCCTTCGCAAATATTTAAGCCAGTTCTCTGTATTTTTTTATTTACTGCATGAAACCTCTCCAAAATTTCTTCGCAAAATGTGATCAAAATTGCAAATGAGAGTTTCGCCAGTTTATTATATAAACTTCGTGCCTCTTTTCTGAAATCAGCTTTCTCATCCTCATTTTCGCTAAAAGTTTTTAAAATTTTCATAATTTCAGAAAAATTATTTTTTAAAGCTTTGACAGCCTCATAATGACAAGACCATCTGGTTTGGCTTAAACTTTTTAACGTAAATTTTAGTTGCATTTCACGATGTAACAATTCCCACCTGTGGGTTGAAGATGAAAAGAAAACATATATTTTTTACACCACTCCAAAAAAATTTACAATTTCGGTTGCAACTTTAACACATTCTTCACCAACTAGATTAAGGGTATGGTCAGCACATGGCACATAATCCGCACTTTTATTTTTTTGTTTAAATAATGCTTGGACACCTTTGTACTGACCCGACATATTGGCTGCGTTGTCATAAGACTGTCCCCTACAGGTATCCAGTACCAGCCCATTTTTTTTCTAAAAAGTCTTGTAGAATATTAAATAAGTGTAAACCAGTATGACTACTAATTTTGATGAATGAGACACATGTCTCGTACACATTTCCCTGAAAACAGTATCGTAATACAATAGCAAGTTGGTCATTGTGAGACAGATCTGGAGTTGAATCCATCACAATTGAATAATACTTTGTGTCGTCGTTATTTATTTGATTTATAATTTGTTTCCCTATCTGTTTACCCATAATATCAATAACTTCATCATATACTGTTTTTGATAAGTACGATATTGTTGGTTTAGGTCGCAGCTCTCGTTGTTCAATATGTTCCCGAATGAATGGGTCAAACTCTGCCAATAGATCCAGAGCTCCCATGAAATTACCATTATGTGGTGTACCAAATACTTCTTCGGAACCTCTAAATGCTAATCCGCATTTCATGACATTATGATAGTACTCTGTTTCTTTCTTTGATTGATCCTGGAGCTGCTTATCTACAACAGACTTATTTTCTTGTCGTGACAGCCAAGCTAACATAGAAAGTTTATGTTCATTAGAATTTTCGTGATTTTCTAAAGACGTTCCTATGTGTTTCCAATCAGAAAATCAGGTTGTGTATTGAGAAAGTGTTTTAGAAAAAAGTTTGCAAGTCGTTAGTTTTGCACATTTACTTTTTCTTTTTCACGGCTTAACTGTAATTTTCGTTTTTCGGCTCCACTTTTATATTTTCTTGTAGACATTGATATGATTTTGGTATTTTAAAAATAGTCAAAGAACAGAATTAACCTATAATCGTTGAGATAATCTAATAGGTAGTAATATTTTGTACAAGTAACGCAATTTATTAGAAAAAACATACATAGTTGGCACTTAACCGTTTAAACGGTTCTGGCCGTCTAGTGTTTTTAGTAGAAAACTAATATGAGTGTGGTAGTAAAATATCAGTGCGTCTTGTAGGGCATTCGTATTTTATTTTTATTGGTGGCTGGGGGCCCTTTGCAACCACGGGGCCCTGAGCTGAAGCCCAAAAAGCCATTAGGTAGATCCGCCACTGCTTATAAGGATATGCTTGGACGTACACATATTCCTCTGCATAGGCATGGAGAGCGAGCGACATCAACATTCAATCAATGCGAACATAATAATACAATAAATATGCCGTTGACATACCAGGATAATGACGTATAAAATAAAAACACACTTGCGAGCACTATAACAATGAATCGGTATACAAAGCGCCTAAGAGTATAAATACGCGCATACCACACGTCCAAGGGGTAAGTAGTGCTAGGCGACTCGTACAGCGCGTATCCTTTGTTGGACAGAGCTTTGCGCAACACGCGAAACTAAAGTAGCGGACATGTTTTCTCGATTTTACCCATTGCCCACTTACATCTTGTTGCCATGGCTGCTGGTAGTACTTTTGGCGCTGAGTCGCACAGACAGGTACGTGCTGGCGCTACGTTATGCACAAGGCACGGGCGATGAAAATTGCGAAACGTTGAAATCGGAAATACATTTGATCAAGGAGGAATTCGATGAGCTGGGCCGGATGCAAAGGACCTGCAATGCCGATGTGATAGTGAATAAGTGCGAGGGGTTGTGCAACAGCCAAGTGCAGCCGTCTGTCATCACGCCAACGGGCTTCCTAAAGGTGAGTGGGTGTGAGGCAGATTATCTCTATGCTAGCTGAAAACATGCGTTGAGCTGTCAGGGCAAATTTATAAATTAATTTATCAACTTTTTCCTTCTTACTACTCTCCATTTCATTTAATGTTTCCTTTACTCGCATTCCTTTTGATACACTTCTTGGCGTGCAGGAGTGCTATTGCTGCAGAGAAAGCTTTCTCAAGGAAAAAATAATCACTTTGACGCACTGCTACGATCCGGACGGTACGCGGCTTTCCACGCCCGAAATGGCAACCATGGATATACGGCTGCGTGAGCCGACCGACTGCAAGTGCTTCAAATGTGGCGACTTCACCAGATAAATGCTGCAAGCAGAAAGCAAGGAATAAAAAGCAAAATAAAAAAAAATACATTTTTGAAGCTACACAGAACTACATACATAAATAAATGCTCCAATGCCGAATACCTACAGCTGAAAAAGCGCATGTGAATAAAAGCGTATTTTTGCGGAATTTTAAACGAATTTTTTCTGGTCAAATACTTTTTGATGTTGCTGCCACATTTTTGCCTTTGGGGCCTGTAAGTCACCGCAACGCGTAGATGAGTGATTGCAAGTGAAAGCCCATGGGCTTTTTTCAGTCCATATGCATGAGCATTAAGATGTGCAAATGTGAGCATGTGTGAGTGACATACCCCTTGTGTTCCTTTGCTTTGTCTTATTGTGTTGCTTGGTATGAAACGTGGTAAAACGGTTGGGCTGTGAAAAAGGCGTAGTAATATTTTTGGCACATGTGATTACGCCCGCGGATGTTTACTTGACGTTTTTCCTGCATTATTTTTTTCACAGCTATGCCTCGAAGAATTCACATGTGATAATGAATGCTTGCGCGCATTTGTGGCATGGTTTGTATTGAAGATATGTCAGCGCATGTCAGCGTCAGTTGTTGACAGTAGTTCTTGATTAACATGCCTCAAAGGTACTCAACGCCAAAGTAAAGAACTCACACACATGTGCACACATAGTAATGGCTTGTAAAGGGTGATCAACTTAGAGGTATCGGATTTTAAGTTGAAATAAAATAACGCATTAATTGGGTGATCTTCATTATTTTTGTGTAGAACCATTCGTAACATGTATTTATATTCAAGATAGTCCCTTTTAAATGTTGGCCGCACCTGCGCCGTAATTCGGTCATCGGTTAACACCAATTTTGAATGACTCGCTGGCGGACTGCGGTCGGTATCTCGTGAATAACTTTAGTGATGTTGCCTTTCAATGTCTCAATCGAAGCTGGTTTATCCACAAAGCATTTAGATTTTACCTACCCCCACAAATAAAAGTCCGAAGGTGTGATATCACACGAACTTGGTGGCCAATCCACTGGTCCGAGACGAGAGATAAATCGCTCACCGAAACGACGACGCAGTAAATACAGAGGGAACGATATGAAGTGTTATCTATTCAAAACACCATAACTGTTTTGTGTCAAACTAGTTTTTATTGATTTCAAAGACAAAATTGTTCAAAAAAGATTACAATTTTAACATGTATTCACTTTAGCTCGATATGACCACCTTTTGCCTTGACTATAGCCTACACACGGTCAAAAAATTAGTTGCATGGAGCACGAATGTGATCTTGAGGTATTTTGACCCATTCTCGTATACTCCTTCACGGGCTGTATGGCAAGTAGCGCCATTTTGTCGGTACCAAATGTAGAGGGGTTTCAATTTCTGGCATCAGAAATGTCGTTTATCATGGCGCGATAGCGTTCGCCATTCACTGTTACATTGGCACCAGCCTCGTCTTTGATGAAATTTGGGCCGATGATTCCTCCATCCCATAAGCCGCTCCAAACGGTTGTTTCTAATGGATGTAATAGCTGAAAAACATTTTTCTAATAGCGGTCGGCCCTTGGCAGGCAATGGCAACCTCCGAGTGTATTTCTGCCAAGAAAAGCTCCTCATAAAAATATCTGCCGTTCGGAGTCGGCTTGAAACTGTAGGTCCCTCCATTTGTGGAACAACATCAAGACGCACACCACAAAAAGGAGGGGAGCTCGGTCAAACACCCAAAAATGGTGTACGTGCCAATTATATATGTAAATATAATGGCTGCTCTTGAATGGCTTGCTCTTCAGCACAAATATGGCAATTATGACGTAGGCATTAAGCCAAAAATGGACCTCATCGCTGAGCTTTCATCGTTGACCTGAGCGCGCGATTAGTCGCAGGTTGTTGAGGTTGTAAAGGTTGTTGAGGCGTAGGTATTTCCATGAGGAAATGCCAATGAATACGGTAAAAGTTTGACAGTAGTAACGCGTGATCTGTCAAAATAAAACCTACTGAAAAATGTACCTCCAATTTGTATGAAATATAAATATATATATGTCGAGATGAAGTAAGCTCTACTAAACGAAAATGATTCGCAGCCCTATTGAAACTGCTTTGAGGGCGAGAGAGAAAAAGAGAGTGAGATAGAGAGAGAGAGAGAGTGGCGATCAGCGGAATCCAGAACTTTTGGAAGAGCTTGTAAACATTTTTAGTTAACGCCAATACCTATAATACAGGATCGGATTGCCTGTGATCCCATTGCTGATAAAGACACCTACAGAGAAATCTTTTAGACTGCCCATTACCTAGAGTATCTAACGCATTACTCTCCTTGAATTTCTGCAAATATTTATTGCGCGGTTTGGTATGCAGGTATGTGGCTAGATGGGTCTACACTTGTATAAGATGTGAAAAGTGTCAAAGTGAAATCTCTGAAACTATTTTCAGCGTCCTTTTTAGCCATCACACAGAGGCTACAATCTTTCATCAACAAATGCCTTCGCATCATCTTGGGTCTTGTCGAGGCCCTATGTTCCCGAGAGGAGTGAAGAAGAAAAAAAAACAGCATCCCACAACAACAATGAATAATCATCTGAAATCAAAAAACCAAAAATTTTATCAATCTACGCAATAGTGGCTGGCTATCGTTGTACGTAGCCGTTTTTTTTTTTTTGTTTTTTTTTTTTTTGACAAAATGGTGGTGATTTGAATTTTGATGTGTGTTTTTCACCATTTTTTTGATGTTCAACAGGCCCAAACAAATACATAGTTATTTTCAAAATTTTGAAAATCGCCCTCGTACAACGATAGCCAATGCGATAACAAAAATTTTGAAAAAAAGAAAATTAAAATCGGTTCATTAGTCTTCGAGAAATCGTGGCCACCGTATCAAAAAAAGTCGTTTTGAGAAAAACGCGTTAAAAGTTTTCATTGACCGTTGTATGTAACTCCCTATCTGCACTTATTGTATTGGGGATAACTTTTCCAATTTTCAAGATTTTAAGTTAATAATTTTTTGACATATTGTTGAATATTTATACTTTCAGAAAATGCAAAAAAAATCGATTTTTTTGAATTTTGACAGTGGCGTTCCCCCGTAACCGAGAGCCAGGCTATATTTAAAATACCATGATTTTACAATACAATAGCCAATAAAGTGCAAAATTAGTAGTGAAATTTTATTGTTCAATAAGTTTTTGACGTGATAACGTCTTATAATTCGATTTAACAGGCTGCACGCACGAAAAAATGTGTCGTTACCTTGCTCTTTAGTGTTACCTTGCTCATTAGTGTTACCTTGCTCATTAGTGTTACCTTGCTCATATGTAGTTACCTTGCTCATTGCGCATATGTACATATATAAATTCACGTATTTGTATTTGCATATGCCTTCTTATTGATTATTATTAATTTGATTCACTTGAAGAATTTAAAATAAAACCAAGTTTGTTAATAATACCTGTTGTTTTAATGTTATAATTATTAATTTTTTTATTATATATGAAGGAAAAAATGTATTTTAATATTTACCATATACCTTATAAGATATGTTGTCTATACTAATATTATAAAGAGGAAAACTTTGTGTGTTTGTAATGAAGAGGCTCAAAACTACTGGACCAATTTTAAAAATTCTTTCACCATTCGAAAGCTACATCATCCACGAGTAACATGGATTATATTTTATTTTGGAAATAGGGCTCGAGATATAGGTCAAAACGTGGACCCGGGTAACCTTCTGATGTGTATACACAATATGGGTATCAAATGGACGCTGTTGGTGAATGCTTTAGTCCAGAGTATTTTTCATGCCGCTCCGTGACTAGGGTCTCGAGATAGAGACCAAAACGTGGACCCTAGAATGTGTTTGTACAATATGGATATCAAATTGAAGCTGTTGGTGAATGCTTTATGATATGTTATGTTATGTTATGTTATGTTATGTTATGTTATGTTAAGTTTTGTTATGTTATGTTATGTTATGTTATGTTTTGTTATGTTATGTTTTGTTATGTTTTGTTATGTTATGTTATGTTATGTTATGTTATGTTATGTTATGTTATGTTATGTTATGTTATGTTATGTTATGTTATGTTATGTTATGTTATGTTATGTTATGTTATGTTATGTTATGTTATGTTATGTTATGTTATGTTATGTTATGTTATGTTATGTTATGTTATGTTATGTTATATTATGTTATGTTATGTTATGTTATGTTATGTTATGTTATGTTATGTTATGTTATGTTATGTTATGTTATGTTATGTTATGTTATGTTATGTTATGTTATGTTATGTTATGTTATATTATGTTATATTATGTTATGTTATGTTATGTTATATTATGTTATATTATGTTATGTTATATTATGTTATGTTATGTTATGTTATGTTATGTTATGTTATGTTATGTTATGTTATGTTATGTTATGTTATGTTATGTTATGTTATGTTATGTTATGTTATATTATGTTATATTATGTTATGTTATGTTATATTATGTTATGTTATGTTATGTTATGTTATGTTATGTTATGTTATGTTATATTATGTTATGTTATGTTATGTTATGTTATATTATGTTATGTTATGTTATGTTATGTTATATTATGTTATGTTATGTTATGTTATGTTATGTTATGTTATGTTATGTTATGTTATGTTATGTTATGTTATGTTATGTTATGTTATGTTATGTTATGTTCTGTTATGTTATGCTATGTTATGTTATGTTATGCTATGTTATGTTATGTGGTGTTGTGTTGTGTTGTGTTGTGTTGTGTTGTGTTGTGTTGTGTTGTGTTTTGTTGTGTTGTGTTGTGTTGTGTTGTGTTGTGTTGTGTTGTGTTGTGTTGTGTTGTGTTGTGTTGTGTTGTGTTGTGTTGTGTTGTGTTGTGTTGTGTTGTGTTGTGTTGTGTTATGTTATGTTATGTTAATGTTAACTCATTCTCTATATCCATACAAAATATCTGTCAAACAAATAAAATTAAAATTTTCTTTTGAAAAATGCAACCATTCAATCAGTATTTTCTTATGACGTTATCACGTTAAACTATCGTCAGTAAACCGACTTTACAGACAACCTCTTTTTTTTACTAATTTTTATACTAAATAAGAAATACCAAAAATGATTTTGAGTGATGAAAATCTTTATTAAGCGCTCTTTTCTGTTTGTATACTGCAGCTGTCAAGTGCCAAATATGGTTGACGTACGACGTAATTTGCAAAAATTATAAATCTCCCGATAGGGTGATTAAATTTGCGCTCCTATTATATACTTCTAACGATCGTATCTTCTAAACAGTAGCGACCTACCCGTATTTAAAAGAATTGCTAATATGCACAAATTAAAAGATATTATCATACATTCATCCATACATTTCTGTGCACAACATATCTAAATACATATGTACGTACACACATGTGATATTTCCACCAGATATAGTATGTATATTAGTCAAACATACATACATACGTATGTATGTATGTACTTGCATAAGAAATAGTCACATTCTCTAGCGTGAAGCTTTTAAGACACCTCCTTGGAAGACACAATTTAATATTAATGAGCTGCCTTTAAGCCACAAAACAAACAAATTGAATAATTAACAGGCATACTTAAATAGTAAAAATTAAATGAGAGATAAATGAATAAAAGGAAAATAAATTATAGTAAAAATATTAACAAACATGACATCTTTACGCAACAAAAAAAAAAAAAAATTGTATTCACTTAAATTATTTAAATTCGCAAAGTTAGATTCACTACATTAAGCATTCAAGCTAAAAAATATGTCAACCGATAAATTGTGACAGTAACAGCAATCGCCTAAAAACTTGCCAACAACAATACGACATTCAAATATTAGAAAACGAATGGCGAATTACCGAAAACAGACGCGCACATAAATTTCAATTAAAAGCTAATGAATATCAAAGAAATATAATAATAATTAATCAATAAATGATGTCACTAACAAACGGTCAATGGAAAACAAAACTAACAAAAAACACCTTAGTGAATCCATAACAACGACAAAAGGCGCATAACCAGCAGCTCATTAAAACTGAGAGCCATTAAGGGGATGGAAGAGTCAAAGGGGTGGAACAAATGGGAAATGCGGGCATTAAATTTGTCACTTCAACATGGGCCACTAATGAGTTCTTATTTTTTAGGCAACACACCTATTAAATTAATAATATAACTTAAATGTGATTGTGTATGTAAATGTTTTTATTAACCCATTGCTGCCTGCTGAAGGAGACTTATCTACGTGTACAAGGCAGATAATATGAACATGTCTGAAGTTGCTAGCAATGCACGAATGTGAAATAAAACCTTCAGGCCATCACTTTCTCACAGTAATTGTATGCTTTTGTAAGAAGTGGTTACCTGGGACAGTTTTTCGCACCTTTCGGAAGTACGCAGGTTCGAAACCCTGAAACAAATAGAAAGAGTTTGAGTGATAGATAAAGTTTTTATTGTGGTCGCCCTTGGTAGGCAATGGCAAACCTCCGCAAGTATTTCTGCACCAAAATGCTTCTCATAAAAAAACCATCTGCCGCTCGGCCGCGTCGTAAAACTCTTGATCCCTTCATTTATGGAAAACGTCAAGACGCACACCACAAATAGGAGGGAAGCTCGGCCAAACACCGAATAAAGGAAGGGTATATGCGTATGATCAATTGAGAGAACGAGCAGCCAAATAAAACTTAAAACGTTGCACTCTTTTCTCTAAAATTGAATGCCATACAAGAAATTGCAACAACACAGAGCCATAAGTAAGACTAGTTAAGGCAGAACCTTTTGAGCTCATCACAATTTAGATTTTGAAGCCAAATTTTGAAGCATACCTGGGCAATTTCTGGGGATGCTTAGCAAACCCTCACACACGCGACAGCATGCCATTCTGGACCCTATGAAGCGCTGATAATTTTTGAGTTATCTAAAGTATGGTTAAGTTTCAAGGACCGTTGTTGATTTTAAATAAAATACAATTTTTTCTTTAATTATTGTCATTTTTCTTTATTATGATAATATTGATATGGCTCAATTACGTATGGAAAAAAATATCGGCAAAATGGCCACCGCGGCCTCGGCAGCACACCTGTCATGTTTTAGATGTAGTTAATACTAGTCAATGCAGAAAAACACTATGGTTCAATCATCTTTCAGACAGATTCTACACTCTGTTTCACTCCCCATGGGAATTTTTCAGAGATGGTAGATTAGATTAGATTCGATTTGTGGGGGTTTGGACAAGTCCAAGCACTCAGTAAGGAAGGCCACTGTACTACACCAGGTTAGATTACAGTGGAAGGAATAGAGATGCAGGATAGATAGGGAATGGATGGTAGGACGGAAAAATTGGTTCGACCCCCAACAGTACGCCCCAGCAAGATGTTACGTCAAATAAGAAAAAAATACAAAAAACAGTTGGTTTAAACAGCTGACGTGTTTTGTTTCACTGTCAAACATCTTCAGTTTGGTCTATAATTTAACCATGAATCGTCTTACAAACGAACAACGCTTGCAAATCATTGAATTTTATTATAAAAATACGTGTTCTGTTAAGAAAGTTTATCGCGCGCTTCTTCCATTTTATGGTCAGTATAATCGACCCATTGAAGCGGCTATTCGAGCTATTGTGACTAAATTTAGAACCAAATTTACATTATTGAACATCAATGTTATTGATGACCATCAATTATCGATTCGTCAAAAACATTTTTATTATGCCAGTCTTGTCTATTTTGGACCTTGTACAAAAAAAAATTAACAGAATCTCCGCTCATGTTATCATGCTTCGTTGCCTTCTCAACCATAGATAATAAGGTGCGAAACTCTTTCTTTTGTGTGAGAGCGCGTCCAAGAACTAGTTTCAATACTTGCTAGCATTACCAATCCCTGGGCTGCTAGTCGAAATAGTGGACATCTAGCAGTGAGAGAGCAAAAGCAACTGACTTAAACAGTTCGTTTTTGCATTAAAGGAAAAATGTCTCGACTTACTTATTTATAACTATTTGCTTTAAAATAAATCTAATTGAAACGTAATAATTCAAATTAAATTTTTATGTTATATTCAAAAACTGCAATATTTTATATATTTCTTTAAAATTATGTTTTTCGTATTCATTACTTTTGTATTTCAATTTTGAAAAACATTATTTAAATCTAAATTTTTGAATTTTTTTGCTCATTTATGTATATTATACTGATTGTGCTTGTTTTTATTATACAGTCTGTGTTAGAAGAAAAGAACCGGGTTTTTTCATGTAACTTCAAGATATATTTCGTTCTGCTTTTTGCTGCGTAATAGTCCCACTCAAGTGCTACGATGCCAGTGCTAACCCAGGTTAGTGCCGTTCGAAACTTTCTCATAAACGCAACCAAAAAAAAAATGAGTGAGAAGTACGCGAAGCGTTTTAAGGCGGTATTTTTATGCATGAATTCGAAAGGGCCGAAATTATCTTACGCCGCGGCTGCAAAAGTGAGGCGAACATATCCTACCTTCCAACATCGTCAAACCCACTACTCTCAGAAAAACACATTGAAAAACAAAAAAACAGGAAAATGGTGTCACAATAATGAACAGGCCTTCCCAGTCCCCACACATGAACCCAATGAAAATGTGTGGGGAACTATGAAAACACATTTTGTCGAAAATATTGTCCACGAATCAAAGCAACTTGTGCGTCAAGTTCGCAAAATCTAGACCTCTTTGTCGACGAGCTACGCAGAAAAGCTTAAAAGTACGCCGAGAAGATGACAGGCTATACTCGGCAACTATGGATACTACACGGCTTATTGAGTAATTGCGACTCAAATTTTAAATTTATATATCTTTTACTCTTAATGCCTAATCGCGGTTCCTTTTTTCTGACACAGACTGTATATAGGTGTATACGGCTGATAGAAGCCTACTGGCGAACCGCGCACTGAATAATAACTTCAATAGTGGTGTGGGGCCGCCGTAGCCGAATGGGTTGGTGCGTGATTACCATTCGGAATTCACAGAGAGGTCGTTGGTTCGAATCTCGGTGAAAGCAAAATTAATAAAAACATTTTTCTAATAGCGGTCGCCCCTCGGCAGGCAATGGCAAACCTCCGAGTGTATTTCTGCCATGAAAAAGCTCCTCATAAAAATATCTGCCGTTCGGAGTCGGCTTGAAACTGTAGGTCCCTCCATTTGTGGAACAACATCAAGACGCACACCACAAATAGGAGGAGGAGCTCGGCCAAACACCTAACAGAAGTGTACGCGCCAATTACTTATTTTTTTTTTATTTTTAGTGGTGTGGGAACCGAAAATTCCAAATTTTTGTGAAAAAAAATATCCATTGAATATATCTTCCGGTGCAGTATTACCGACGAATGTTACAAAAAACGCACATTTTGATAGCGCTCTCACGACTAAAAGAGATTCGCATCTAGTCATTTTGGTCTGAACAACGACTAATTGGCCGAGTGTGTAAAATGCCCACACTGCTGCCGAGTCCACGCTGAGTCACCATAGCTTAATGGTGCCCACACTCACCGACGTTACCGTAGCCACTGTCTGTTGCCGTGAGATACACCAAATTGAGCAAAACTTGAGCCCGTAGAAAACAGCTGCTCTCGTTTGGTAACATATTTACACAATACATCGGTTTGTGTGGGTTTGTCTTTGGTTGTATCGCCACAATGTTACCAGGGCCGTGGAGAGAGTATTCGGGCCCCGGGGGAAACTTGAGATGCGGGCCCCTTCAAATTTTGTTTATTTATCAAAATGCGTATTATATTATAGTGAGCCTCGAGTCCGGGCCCCTCGGAAAACTCTGGGCTCGGGGGAAAAAGTACCCGATCCCCTCCCCTCTCTCGTCGGGCCTGAATGTTACCATTCATATTTTAGCATACATTCTTTTGCATTATTGTTGTGTTTTTAAAATGTACTGTTTGGCAACACTGTTTGGTAAGAGAGCAATCAGCTGACACGTTTTCACGGAATATTAAAAAATTTTCGTTTACACACGTACACGATACGGTAAGGGAACGACGGAAAGTTTTCATTTACATGGGGCTCTCATTACTTTGATCGTGTCAGCTGACACGAAACATACGTTTACGTTAGTGAGTGTGAGCATCATAAGACCAAACCTGATAATCTGTCTTACTTGCTTCCTTTTACTATTGAAAGCGAAAGAAATGTGCGTAATACTTAAGCAAATAGAGTTGCCAGCAAGTTTTGGGAAACTCGAAAAAAATCTAAGAAATGCATATTTTTTCATTTATGGTAACATTTATCTAATTATGATATTTATGTACGTATTTGTTCAATTTTTAAAATGCCATATTTGTGGCTATCAAAAAACAAAACAGCAGCAACTAATCGGCATTACATCTAGCTAATAAATACAACAGAAACGTTTAAAATTAATCAAAATGATGCCTCTCGCCAGCTTTGAAATTTGGCATTTAGCGTAGGCCCTATGCTATGGGTGCTTAAGTACTCATTAGGCAGTGGTGAGTTAATACCCACGCAATTTCAAGTAGGGAAATAAAATGGAGAAGCAGCGCGCAATCAATGGCTACATGTGCAACTTGAGCAATAAAATTTTATGGCTATCAATAATGCATATTTTTACTTCAAACGTAGACAAAGCCGCTAATATTTTTCATTTTTAAATATGGAAATGGTGTTCATAAAGAAACACAAAATATTTTAAATTATAATAATCAGCGGTCATTAATATTCTTCATATATGCAGGTGTCTTTATTGTTATTAGATTTTGTTGAATAGCGGTTAATGAAAACGCGCTTGAATTGTAGACAACAATTTAACAATTTCAAGTTAATTTTTTAATTAATCCGGCGTCTAACCGTGCACCAGCTCCTATTAATGCATTTGAAATTTACGAGTTAACAAGTTGAAGCGAGGCGGTGACAAAGACCGTTTCATAAATTTTCATTTATTGTACACTTGAAGATTTTTTGTTGTTCGTGCCGAATATAAAATATAAATTGGATTTCGACTGTAAGCTGAAATTACATGAATTCGGGGTAAGCGAACGCTTTGTAGATAACCATTTAACACAACAAAGCGAGTTTAATACGAATGGTTCATTTTATGAGTACCGAATTCGGTTAAAGCTACAAATTTGAAACCAAGTAAAAGCCACAACCATTTAAGTTATTGAATAAATCTTCTTAATAAATTTAGTAAAGTTGGTTTAGTTAAATGTAATTAGGTTTGGAGGGTTAAATGTAATTAGGTTGGAGCATAAGTTCGTAGTGTTTTTACCGAACATTATCATTTATCATTTAAATAAAAAATAGGTTGTCTGTAAAGTCGGTTTACTGACGATAGTTTAACGTGACAACGTCATAAGAAAATACTGATGTAAGGGTTGCAATTTTCAAAACAAAATTTGATTTTTTGGGTTTGATAGATATTTTGTATGGATATAGAGGAGGAGGTAAATGGAATTGCAATGGAATAGGTCAAGTTACATTTACACAAACGTGAAAAATGACGAAACATTTATCAAATTCATGAAAGATATCTTCAATTTCGATTGTGCATCAGACGTTAATAAGTCAACAACACTAAGAGGCACCATCATCGATTTGCCTTTTTCAAGACACTTTACACTCGAAACACTCCCTTTCGTTTCCTACTTTTTCTATCATCGCCCTATTCTCAACAGAGAAATGGTTCATTACCATGCACACAGGAAGAAGGCATATGCAAATACAAGTATGTATGTGAATTTATATACAAATGCGCATATACATACATATACATTAGGGTGGTCCAAAAAAAATTTGTATGCTGCCGCCCCCCAAAATAGTAAAGAATGAAAAATAAAAAGACCCGTATTTTTTTTTTTTAATCAGACCAAATTTAATGGTGCCGCCGGGGCTTTGAAATATCCCATGTATTTTGCATGGGAAAAAAATACTTTTTCGTAGATTTCATGTAAAAACCTGGAAAATGAATATATTTTAACCGGATACCCCAGTTTCTCTTCATAATTGGTCAGGGAATAACAACCAATTATGAAATAATTAATTTTTTTTGTATTAACTATTTTCATAAAAGTAATATAAAATATTGTTTTTCGATTTTTTCTTAGATTTTCGTTTTATGGGGGCTTTTTGGGGTTCTATAAAAAAAAGTTAATACAAAAAAATTAATTATTTCATAATTGGTTGTTATTCCCTGACCAATTATGAAGAGAAACTGAGGTATCCGGTTAAAATATATTCATTTTCCAGGTTTTTACATGAAATCTACGAAAAAGTATTTTTTCCCATGCAAAATACATGGGATATTTCAAAGCCCCGGCGGCACCATTAAATATGGTCTGATTAAAAAAAAAAAAAAATACGGGGCTTTTTATTTTTCGTTCTTTACCATTATGGGGGCGGCAGCATAAAAATTTTAATATAAATTTTTTCCCATGTATTTTTGGACCACCCTAATATACATACATATATACGCTCACTTAAATAGGACACAGCCAGATGTCGAACGTTGCCGTTCGTTTGCTTTGTCGTTCGTTCCGCGCTTTCGCTTGCAGTTCATTCAAGGTAACGGCAATGAGCAAGGTAACGACAAATGAGCAAGGTAACGGCAAATGAGTAAGGTAACGACACATTTTTTCGTGCGTGCAGCCGGCTAAATTGAATTATAAGACGTTATCACGTCAAAAACAATAATTATAAAGGGTGGTTAAGTTTCAAGGGCCGGTGTTGATTTTGAATAAAATACAATTTTTTTAGGAAATTATTGTCATTTCTCGTCATTATGATAATACTGTAATAGCTCAATTACGTATAGAATAAAATATCGGCCAAATGGCCGCCGCGGCCTCGGCAGCGCACCTCCATCCGATGGTCCAAAATTCGATGACGCAGAGGCATAATTGAGGTTCTACGAGTATGTCGTTAATGTGCCGAATTATCTCATCCTTTAGCTCTTAAATCGTTGCTGGCTTAACGACGTACACCTTTTCTATCAAATAACGCCAAAGAAAGAAGTCCAACGGTGTTGTTGACGTTTAGGTGTGGTTCACATTCAACATCGGCCCTTGAAATTGAACCACCCTTTATATCATATAATATACATGTATAATATATCTGGGGAGACTTTTCTATGCAACCTAGCGGAGCACCCATCTTGAGAGGACAATTTTTTCACTACATACCACAAATCCTTATGATTTGTTTTTTTTTAATATTTTTTCTTTTGAGCGGACAACCCTCCAATACGTTAACCCGCCCATAAAATATTATTAACTTTTTCCACACTTTTATCATAAGCGAACACAAATTTTTGAGCCCCTTAGGTGTCCGCTTAAGAGAGGGTACACTGTATATGTATAAAGGATCTGAACGAATCATTCTGAAATGCATAGGTAAACTTTTACAATGTTTCCCAACGAAAAAGGAAACCGCAAACTCATAACGAAATATATGAACTCCTCAAAAATGTTCTGCCACACCGTTGACCGCTTACATTTCCAGTCGAGATCGTACTTCCTACGCATTTGTTATTGGAATTTTATTCGCAAATCTACGCTAACCACATTAAATGACCACAAAAATTTACTTTGAGTCTTTTTAGTAGATGGCATGGTAATAGAAGCAGCGGGAATAGCAGACGGTTTTGTTTTTTTTTTCGTTCGAGCTGTTTAGAACAAACAAACAACTGCAATTGGAACAACGCCGGTCCTTGAACATTAAATATTTTGCATGTCCTTTTTGGAAGCGACCAAACGGGGGAAAAGCGAAAAGTACATAGCAACAGTATGTGGCCAAAGTGGTCGCCACAGTGAAAACCGCAGCTGCCCTTTTCTCGGTTGGGTTGCCTGAAGTGAGCATGTGAGCGCACATACCCACATGCAAATGCAAATATTTGTACGAATATTCAGTAGATTCATGCTTCCATGGTGCGTGCAAGGTTCTGCCCGAAGTTGGGGAGCTTGTAAAGTACACTTTTGAATGAACTCTGTGGCACATTAGTAATATCAGGGCTGACTTTCGTTTGGGTTAAGCGAAATTTTGCTGTTCTTGTTATCAAATTTGTGCGTTTTGGTTTTACCTTTGGCGCGCAGTTATTGTATCCACTTCACCGGTATGAGTATCTAGGTTACTTTTATTTGGATTTGCAGTAAATTTTCGAGTCTCTTTGGAGAATTAAGTTTTTTCCTCTTTGTTCAAACAGGCATGGGTACATATTCACACACACACACACACACATGTAAGTGTGCACTTTCTGAATGCTCTCGAACCACTTGGGATTGCTGCTGCTGCCCTTTTGGTTATTGTTGAAATTTTAATATGCTTTCAAAAATTTTCACTGGCCACTTAATTTTCCAACGCTCAATTAAAGTCGAGAGGGCCGAGTGTCCTTTTTGCTGAAACTTTCTGATGTGCTTGTGTATGTTGGAATTTGTGGGCAGGGCAGGTTGGTGTGCTCATCGACATATGTTTCACATGTGTTTTATTCCAAAATTAATTGATGTTGTTATTGCTTTTGTTGTACGGCGCTTAAAATTTATCGAGTTGACATGATACATTTTGTTGCTGGGCCACATAATTGAATAGCTTTGTTAACACTATCGTCAACAAGCCCAACAACTATTCTCAACGGTGACGTGGCACAACAGTTTGTATGAATGGCACATGCGTGATGTTGTTGTATTTATGTTTCATGTTCTTTTCCTTGTTTTGCTGTGGCATTTAGTCACGCCATGTGGGTTGTTAAAAGGTTTTGCTGCCCAAAATAGTACTTTTGCATAAACATACTGACATTCACGCATCTCTGAATTTAATTTGTTTCACCAATCAACTGTGGTTTGACTTAATTAATGTTTGCACAAATATTTTTTAGTGATTTTGGCTTAGCGGTCGGCCGTAAATTTTGTGCTATTTTCATTTTGCCGTTGTGTTGTGTATGACATTTGTGAATTTATTGAAATATCTAGAATTTTTCCAGAAACTATGGCAACTGATGTTTGGTATAAATTTGATAAAGTTTCTTTATTGGTTTTAGCGGTGTCCACATTTTCTGACAGCCTTTCATCTCAACCTAATAATGCTGCATTTATTCCGCCAGAGCCAGTCAAATTTACAAATTCTTCCACACTGTTGGACCTAACCAGTGAAGAGTGCAATATTTTCCACGCTTTACCAAAAGTGAGGATGAAGGTTATATACTTACATATATACTACTGTGGGCAAAAAGTAAGGTGAATTTATTTGTCAAACTTCGCGAGACTAAAATTTCGCTCTAATTATTTTGTTCATCAGTTGGCAGCACTGTTAATAACATCTGGGCCAACTTTCATGTGAATGCCATTATCAGTAATATATTTACGCTTGTGTTTACCAAACGATCAAGAGTGCATTTTTCGATTTTTACAATGTCTGATTTGATTGAGCAGAGAAGTGCCATCAAATTTTGTTTGCGGAAACGTTTAGCATGTTGCAGAAGGCATTTGGTGATTCGACCATGTCGCAGAAAAATTTTTATAAGTGGTACAAAGACTTCAAAGGGGGTCGAGAACGTGTTGATGACTTGGAGCGCTCCGGACGACCATCGACGTCAACAGATGACCAACACGTCAATAAAGTGAAGGAGTTAGTGCTCAAAAATCGTCGGTTGACTGTTAAAGACCTTACTGATATGATCGGAATATCAGAAGGATCTGTGAAAACCATTTTGAAAGACCATTTGGGCCTACGAAAAGTCAAATCTCGTTTGGTACCGAAAACTCTCAATTTCTTGGAAAAAAGTCGTCGCGTTGATGTGTGTGAAACAATGCTTTCAGACTATCAGGACAAACTCAAATGCATCATTACGGGATATGAGACTTGGATTTATGCTTACGACCCTGAAACAACCGACCAATCAAGCGAATATCGTGATAAAGGCGAGGCCAGACCGAAAGAACACGTCAAAGTCGTTCAAAAATAAAGGTCATGATGACAGTTTTTTTCGATTTTCGTTGTGTGGTGCACTATAAAGTCCTTCCACCTGGCCAAACTGTTAATAAGGAATATTATTTGAGCGTTATGCGTCGTTTACGTGAAGCAATTCGTCTAAAAAGACCAGAATTATGGGCCAACAACTCTTGGTTTTTGCATCACGATAATGCACTGTCTCACACTGCACTCGTTCTTCGTGACCATTTCGCCAAAAATTCCGCGCATATCGTTCCGCAACCACCGTATTCGCCTGATTTGGAAATGGACTGTTTGGCATGTTTCGGGGATTGGAAAAACCGTTGGCATAAGTACATTTCATCGAGAGGGGATTATTTTGAAGGCGATGAAATTGATTTACAAGAATAAATAAAGATTTTTCATTTTACAACCAAATTCACCTTACTTTTTGCCCTCAGTAGTATATATAATTGGCACGTACACCCTTTTTGGGTGTTTGGCCGAGCTCCCCCTCCTATTTGTGCTGTGCGCCTTGATGTTGTTCCACAAATGGAGGGACCTACAGTTTCATGCCGTCTCCGAACGGCAGATATTTTTGTGAGGAGCTTTTTCATGGCAGAAATACACTCGGAGGTTTGCCATTGCCTGCCGAGGGGCGACCGCTATTAGAAAAATGTTGTTCTTAATTTTGGTATTTTCACCGAGATTCGAACCGGCGTTCCCTCTGTGAACTCCGAATGGTAGTCGCGCATGGTGAAGGCTGAAGGTTATAATTTTAATTTATCTGCAAACATAAGTTCTACAATTCACCTTTCCCCACATTCTTGTTTAAATTTTAATATGCGTCTTACTCTCAAACCGCTGCTTAACATATTACTTTAAGGGGGGCCTCTTATCAGTGGCTTCAAAAAAAAGATGTTTTTTCTCAATTTTTTTTTTAGGCGAAAAAAGCGACACACAGGAATAACCTTTGCATTTATTTGAAGGCATGATTGAATAGTAATAAACAATTTTTTAACATAAATAAAAAAACAAAATGGCGGACATATGAGGGATCGCGCACAACTTCTCGTTGCGCGCTAGTAAAACGGGGTGTAAGATTGCGGTCGTAGTTTTCACCTGAAACAACAACGAAGTCGCTGATGAACGTGCAAATAAAATACGAATGCAGTCATTATATTTCTTTAACCACCTCACTCTTAAAGACTTACGGATGTATATGCCAAATTACTTAGCCGGAAAACTCACGCATGATTGGGCCACATATCATCAGTACTACAAGTTAAATAATCCCCGTGGAACTAAATCGATTTTCCCATCTGACTCTCCTCGCAGCAGTATCAGAACTTTTGTGCGTCTAGGAATTGGACATTCAATTCTCACTCATAGTCATTTACTAAATGGAGCCTTGAAACCGCTATGCTCATACTGCAATAGACCAGATTTATCAGTACAACATCTCCTGGACGAATCCCCGGGCCTAAGTCAGATCCGAACAACAGTTTTTGGCAGCAGCAAACCCTCTGATCATCTGAAATCAGCAAACTCAGATAATATTTACGCTTTCCTTAAGGGGGGCCTCTACTGTAAAACTTAAAAAAAATCGATTTTTTACTTTTTGTTGAAACATACTCAGAAACAACTCCAGAATGTTGCATGAAAATCTTAAAAAGAAATCTTGAATAGTTTTCAAGTTATAAAAGTTTTAGCAAAGCAGGTATAAACTGAGCGCTCGAGCGGTTTACGGTCATATGCGCTTGATCAAGAGATAAGACGTTCCCTACTCCAACCTTCTACTTGGTTACCCATGTCAGAATATCTATAGATTCTCGTACAGAGGCTCTTCTTGAAGAGGATAATGAAATATTAAGAGCAGACGAAATGTTATATGGGGCAGGAATAGCTGATTAAGCTGTAAGTAATATATGAAAAATTGTTTAAGCGTCTTTTTCTCGAAACCACGTTTTCAAAATTGCCCACATCACAGCTCCGTGAAAAATTAACATATCAAGCTCAAACTTTGATAGTACATTTTTAACAATATTTACTAGTTTTTAAAGCTATGGTGGGAAAAAATTTATTATTTATAACCCCTTTTTTAATAACAAAATGACAACAATAAAATGTCGATTTTTTAAAAAACTTCAAAAATTTTACAAAAAAATTTTTTTTTTGCAAGTAATAGGCTTAACAACTAAAAATAATGATATATAATAAAAAAAATTTGGTGTTTTTCATTTCAGATTTTTTTTAAATGCGCGACAGTGTGGGCAGATTTCAAAAGGCGTTTCGGGGGAGCGGCTGTACAGCTGCCATTTTGAAATGAAAATAAATTTAAAAAATTTTTTTGTACACTCAAGACCTGTGTTTATGTAACCCTAAACTTTTTTTTACTAATTAAATTAATACAAGTATGAAAACAAAATCCATGAAAATTTGATTTTTACAGTAGAATCCCCCTTAAATTTCAAATCTTACCTAAAGTAAATATATAAAATTATTGCTACTTTCATCCGACTTAACAGCAAGTTTTTGTTTTTAATACATAATATAAATTATCTCTAAATCGTCCAAAATATTCTTATAAGTATAAATTTCAAGTCGAAGGTCTTGAAATTAAAATTGGAAAAGGTCGAGCCAAGGAGCACCAGGATATTTGGTGACTCCTAAAACACTCAGGCTAAAAAGCCCATTGCATTTAAACCTCTAGAAAGGGGGTAGATAGTCAAGGAGGGAAGGAAAAAAGTATCAGAGAAAGAGATAGGAAAGAATAGAGACAGAGATAGAGATAGTTAGCCCTGTGAGAATTTTACAGATTCTTTGGCAAATCTGTAAATAGCCTTCAGGTTTAGAGAACGAATATTACTAATTCTCCCGACATCGGAATCGAAAACTCGTAGCCGTGCTCTAGCAAAGGCAGGACACTCAGAGAGAAAGTGCTCAGTGTTATCCGCCTCCGCCAAGCATGACAGGCACATTGGGTGCTCAATGATTCCAATGGTGGTCATATGCTGACCCCATGAGTTGTGTCCTGTGAATGATACCGACCATCAACCGAATGTCTTTCCTTCCAAGTTTTAGTAGAACGTTTGACTGTTTTCTGTTCGGACTTGTCACAAAACACTTTGCAATTCTGCAGAGTTCTAGACCGAACCATCGCTCTTTATGTATATAGCCTATATAATCGCTGATCCAATTCATGATTCCTGCAGAATTGATTCCGATCATTGGCTCTGGCCGTTGTGGGAGCACCGCTGATCCACGGTTGGCGAATTCGTCGGCAATTTCGTTTCCTTGAACACCGGAGTGTCCTGGAACCCATATAAGTACAAGCCTGTTTTGTCTTGTGACAGAATTAAGCTTCTTCTTAAATTCTTGAACAATCTTTGAGGTTTGTCTCGCGTTCTCCAGAGGCTTCAATGCAGCCTGACTCCCACTGAAAAATGCAATCTGTTTCCCGCTCCATATCCTCTCGATTATCCGTTTGGAAAACAATTGCCATTCCCCCCATAGCATAGTGATACTTACGATAGTAAGTGTAAGTACCATCCGGCTCTAGACCGCATTTCATTTTCGGTAAAGAAAATATCCGTCAAACCTCCCTGAATGCATTCTGGATCCCTCCATTGTTCTGACATTAAATTGCCTTTCAAATGAAACTGTGGGTATTGGGACATCTTTAGGTGCCAAAAACAGTGGATACTGCTCAGATAGCATCTCAAGAATGCTAAGTTCCGTCTTCGTGCCAGAAACCATATTTATGGAGTCTACACACTTCCTGTTGTATCTTCAGATCCAGGGGGAGCAAATCAAGCATAGCATTTAGAGCATCACCAGAGGTTGTACTCATGGCAGCCGTGATGCATAAACATACACTTCATTGGAGCCTGCATAGTTCCCGGATTGTGGACTTAACCATGGTCCGTCGCCACCAGACCACAGAAGCGTAAGTGATGATTGGTCTGATAAGTGCGTTGTATATCCATAGGATCACAGCAGGTTTCAGACCCCAGATTTTACCAAAGGCTCTGCGGCATTGCTGAAAAATCTACAATGCGCGAGTCACCTTCAGTGAAACGTGTATCTCCCAAGTCAGCTTCTTATCCAATATTACTTCTAGATATTTGGATGCATCGGAAAGACCAAGTGTCACAGCTTTTAGTGTTGGAAGACTGACTAGACAAAACTGTGGTTGTTTTGTTCGGATTAACGGAGATCGAAGGCCTTAGTAGGCAGAATTCTTGTTAAATTTTAGTGTATTGGTCAGTTATAACTATTACTCTTACACATAAATAAATAAAATAATTCTACACAGCGTATGAGTTACGTGCAATTAAAAATTCAATGCGGCAAAATATGTGAACGAATTAGAAGTAATGAAAATTTCCACAAGAATTATTTGAATACTCGCATCAACATAATGCTTCCTGTAATTAATTACATTAATCGTTGAACGCAATTGCAAACAACAACAAGTACTCAACATAGCAATCACGCAATGCTTCTGCAACACTTTACAGGCACAAGAGTACACAAGTATGTGTGTATGGGTGTGTGTGTGTGTGAAAGCATTGTGCTAACTTAGCTGCAGGCGACACTTGTGGTTTTGTTTTCTTCTTTGTTGGGTTTCTGTTATTACTGGAGAATATTATTATTGCTATTATTATTATATTTCTGTGCGCGCATAATTTTTGCCGCCAAACAAGCGAAGAGTTTTATTCATTTCTACTTACGGCTTAACGAGTGCGCTCACATGTGCTTTATTGCATGCAACATAACAAATGTATGCAACTGCAATGACACTACCACGGCTTGTTGTTGCTTTTTACTGCTGTTTCTGCTGCTGGTATAGTTGTTGGTGCTGTCAATTCATACTTGCCAACATGGCAAAGTCCGGACAACTGTTGACGTTTATCATAATTTATAATTTTTCATTTGCATATAAATTTCAGATGCGTTCGCGCATGTGACAACAGCAACTGTCGTTGAGCGCAGCTAAAGTGAAGTCAGCCACACTAGATTGCATGCAACATGCATGCAAATAACAAAACAGCTAAGAGACTAAAGCGACAAGTAGGCGAAAGAGTGTGCGGCCGACAGGGTGCACTACATGACTTCTCTTATGTATGTATGTGCATGCATGCATGTGTATGTGTGTACGTGCATATGAAATTTTTGCATTTATGAGTTGGCGCGCGAAATTTTATTGTACGACAGCTGTTCCTGCCAACCAACGGCAAAGTGCCCCTCTGTTTGGTTGTATGCCGTTGCCTGTTGCATAGTGCTTGCGGGGCTAACATAGTCTAGCTGTTGCTGTTGTTGTTGCTACTGCGGCCTATGCAAGATTTGCTGCTGTAAGTGCGCTCTATGCTGATGTCATGACGTAAACTCATTTCTGCTTTTCTGCTTTTGAATATGCGCATATATCTGAATGTTGCTGTCAGTGGAGTTGTCACCGCCACCAACGCTGCCACCATTCCTGTGACACTCACAGTTGCTGCCGCCTCAAGGCAGCTGTCTGTATTCTGTTTGCTGTTGGCTGCTGTAATAAAATCGTGCCAGCGAAGCGCTAAGGGTATGAGAACTCTTAGCTGAAATGTCATAACCTACGTTCCACCGCATCACTGTATTGGCAGGGTTATTATGTGCTAAGTGAACCCATTTTTGTAATCTTTTAAATAGTAAATAGAAGAATTTTCAGGGAGTTTAATGAAATGCGCAGATTTAGTTTATAAAAAGTGCTACAACACGCGCAACTATCATATTTCTGCCTTTATAGTACGAGCCCCCCAGCTCTGTAACATTTTAATCAACAATTGGCGTTCAGTGGGAAGGAATCGGAATTAAAAATGAATTATTTCTTAAATCAACACCATTAGCTGGGTTAAAAAAGTAGTTCAATGAATATGATGTTAAAAATATTAGCGTATATTGTGAAAAAAATCAGAAAAGGAGTAAATTTACTGTTTCTTAATATTTAATTGCCCTTTATCATCATTTGGTGTTTAATATCCGGAAATTTGAACCCGTGCACTTCCGAATGGTAGGCACACTCCAACACATTGGACTACCGGGGCCGCCTTGTCATATCAATGGCATTTTCGAGCTCGCCGAAACCCGATTGCCCCTTCTTTGCTGCGGTACGCAGAGAGCGAAAAATCTAAGACCATTACTCGCGCCTGCCGGCTTGTTGAGCAGTAGTTTCTGAGTGTCGGGTGGAGAATCTTCTAGCTGTCGACTTTTCAAAGTTGAGCATTCCTTGGGTAGTTAGACGCAATTGCCTTGCTGTTCAGAGGCGTGTGCAGATCTTAGATGCAAACTGATAATGAAAACACAAGCCGGAGTTATTAAGAAAAACATACTCAATTGAGGAAGAAGCAAGCTACCTAGGCTTAGTATTAGATAGGAAGCTTTTGTGGAAACAAACGATTGATGATAGAGTAAAAAAAGCAGCCACAGCACTCTATACATGCATAAGAATTACGGGAGCAAAATGGGGCTTAACCCCAAAAATAGTACACTGGCTATATACAGCAGTGGTATGGCCTATCATAACATATGGTGTCTTAGTTTGGTGGCCAACACTTGAGAATAGAACAACAGTAAAACGCTTAGAAAGTACTCAAAGGGGTGCTTGTCTCTTATTACCGATTGAGGCCAACAGCAAACAGTTGGCGGCGAAATCAGCGCTTAGGTTAAGAGAATCTTCTTACCTAGCCACTAACAGGAGGGGTCACGCAATAATACTAGATGAATACCCCTTTTTACATTAAACGACAGACTATTGTAACCCTGTAGTGCTGTACTTAAATACATCCTTTACCACAACTTTCCCAACGAGGGAAGATTGGCGCAATGAGGTTATGGACGATAGAAGAGGAATCAGTATCTATACTGATGGTTCCAAGCTAAATGAACAAGTACATGGAGGCCACTGTTGGCGCCTAAAGACGGCCTGATACCCATAGTTTCATTTGGAAGGAAGTTTGATGTCAGATGGGGCAGTATGTGTGGAGGAGGCGGATAACACTGAGCACTTTCCCTGTGAGTGTCCTGTCTTTGCTGGAGCAAGGCTACGAGTTTTGGGTTCTCATGTCGTGAGAATGGGTAATATTCGTTATCTAAAACTGGAGGATATTTAGAAGCTTGCCAAAGAATCTGGAAAATTCTCACAGGACTAACTATCTTTATCTCTGTCTCTATTCTTTCTTATCTCTTTCTCTAATATTTTGCTCCTTCCCTATTTGACTATCTACCCTCTTTCCAGAGATCCAAATACAATGGGCTTTTTAGCCTGAGTCTTTTAAGAGCCTCGAAATCTCCTGGTGGTCCTTGGCTCGACCTATTCAAATTTCAATTTTTTCAAGCGGAGACCTTCACTCTGCGGGAATCAGTGCCAAAATTTCATTCCGGCTACCGGATCACTGTAGTGTATTTCAAGCTGAAATTCTGGTTATCAGGGAAGGCCGTTAGCCCAGACAGTAAAATAATGCATCGACGTTCTGACAGAACTATCACACTACTTTGTAATAAATCTGCTCTGGGTGCCGGGTTATAGAAACATAGAAGGCAACTGCAAAGCAGATGAACTGGCGAGATGGGGTACCACGTTACCGATCCAACCAGAGAAAGCGAACATACCTATACCTTTAGCAATTTGTAAGGTGTTTATAGACCAACAAACTACCAGGGCTGCCAACAGGCTATGGACTCAGTCCCTGACCTGTGCCACAAGTAGAATGACGTGGGCAGAATGGAAGATGGGCCGCAAAAACCGACTATTAAAACTGAACAGGAAGAGCATGAGAAGCCTTATTGGGGTTCTAACAGGGCACTGTTTAAGAGGCAGGCTTGGCAGTAGACTGGGAGCACTCTATAACGACTATTTCAGCAGCTGTAAGGATATTGAAGAAGAAGTGATGATTGAACACTTTCTATGCGGGTGCAAGGCTCCGGATAGAAGAAGGTTTAATGTTTTAGGAAAAAATTCCTTGAATAACATGGCAGAAGTAGCCAGTTTAAAAATAACAAGCCTTGCTCGATGTATATATATACCTATATATATTTTTTTTGGTGGGTGAGGTAGAGTTGAAAATGCATTCGCACTTACAGCGACCATCGTCTACTGCGTCGTGTGGTGTGGCCACTAAAACGATCCCTCCTCTCCTTCTGGGGAGACACCCTTCCCCGTACTGCTTTCCATATTACTTCGGGAGGGCCCAGAACGGCATCCATAAAGGATCAATTCTATTCACCCACGTCTGGGTCCACCATATTTGTAGCCCCCTTTCATGCTATAGGCTCGTCTTCTTGTGTCTCTATCTGTGCGGCTTAGCTTTGTTGCACTGTGTCGAGGTCAACCTTTTTTTCGTAGTACGTTCTCGATGTATTTCTTTACCGCGTTCCAGTTGTCCCCGCGTTCGAGCATTTTCCTGATTATGTTGCTCGGTGCGATGTCGCCAATCTGAGCATTTCTTTCTGCGAGCCATCTGTCGCAACTAAAAAACGTGTGTTCAGCGTCATCGCTCGGTGCTTCGTAGTATATGCACTTGGAATTGGTTACCTTGCCCATACGGTATAGGTAACTCCGGAAGTATCTGTGGCCCGAGAGGAACTGAGTTAAGAAGTAGTTCGCTTCTCCGAAGCTCCTTTGGACCCATTTGTCAATTGGTGGAATAAGTTTCGCCGTCCATCTGCCACTCGGTTCAGAGTACCATCGGCTTTGCCACCGCAGCATGGTTTGGCGTCTCCGTGATGACGTGTTTCTTCTTGGAGTCCCACGCATCCATTCGTTCCCGGACCATGAGGTCGATTGGTATCCGACAGCTGATCACGAAAATTGCTGCGCCTGAGACAGTGCGGTAGGCTGAGGCAACTCTGAGTGCCGCTGTTCGTTGCACAACCTCCAGTGCTTTGTGCTTGGCTTTGCAATTTTGCACAATTCACCATACTTCGCTGCCAGGAGAATTGAGCTTGTGGCCGCCATAATTAGCTTTCTTTTGCTCTGTGTTGGCCCACCGATGTTTGCCATTAATCTACTTAGCATACCCGTGACCTTTGCTGCTTTGGTAGCCGCATGCCGTATCTGGGCCCAGAAGGTAAGACTACAGTCAAGTTGAATACCTAAATATTTTACTACTTTTTGGGTCACTAAGGACGTGTCGCCTATTTGCATGCTGACCTCGAGTGGCATGTGACCTCGTGTCATAAGGATGACTGCGGTTTTATGTTTGGCGAGTTCCAGGCTGTAGTCCTCAAGCCATATTTGCGTCCTTATCTTGACTTGGTTCAGCTTCCTTCTAGCGTCCTCAATGTCCCGAGTTGGTATGACCGCCACTATATCGTCCGCGTATCCCACTAGGTATGTATCTTCTGGCATTTCTATGCTCAATATCTCATCGTAGCTCAGATTCCAGAGATCGGGGCCGAGAATAGCTCCTTGAGCTGGTGTGTCGTACAGCAGTTCGCGCTCGCTCAAGTAGCACTGGAGAATCCTTAGCAGGTATGCAGGTATTCGAAACCTTTCTCGTAGTGCCTTTATAATATCTGTCCATCGTAGGCTGTAAAGGCATTATGTACATCAAGCGTAGCCAAGACGGTGATGCGATTCGGGTAGTGCCGTCTGCGTTGAGCGCTGCTTACTACCTCCTCTATTGCGCCAAGGGTTGATTTTCCGCGTCGGAAACCGTATTGCCTTGCTGCCAATCCTCATGCTCTCTCAACAGACTCTGCAAGTCTACGCTGTATGAGTTTCTCAAACAATTTCCCGGCGCTGTCCAGCATGCAAAGCGGACGCCAAGCTGATGGTTGCGCTGCGTCACCCTTGCCCTTTCTTTTCAACATCAGTTTCTGTATTGTTCGATATATTAAAGCCACAGGTTGGTTCAATGAGGACAGATGGGTTGGTGGGTTTACTATTTGCGCCTTGTTTTTCTATCATATTTCTTGTCATCGATTGTACTAATACAATAAATATGACATCTAATAGCCTATTTCCACCAGGAACTTAACTGCAGCTAAGAAGGCACTCGCTTGCACCCTTTGCTACGTGTTTGACCGAGCCTCTATTCCAAATTATAATGAGATTGCTTCACAAATAGCGAAGATTTTCTATGGTAAAAGTACATTCTGAATTTCAGGCACACAATGGGTTTCGAACACGGGCCCAATGGAATGGTGGTTACGCTCAAACATACTCGGCTCAGTCCCATTAAATTTCAGAAATAACGTGCGTTTTCCAGGCAACAGAGGTAAGCAAAACCTTCACTCACCCATTCGGTTTGTAGAAATCGAAAAAATATCTTTTTCTCAAAAGCGTAATATGAAAATATAGCTATAAATAAAATTTACTAAAGTTTCCGGCAAAAATATATATGCACATATCAAGTCAATTAGCACTACAATGAAAAACCTACGCAACCACTAATTTTATGGTTCACTAGAAATCAAAAACCTACAAATGAGCAACTTTCAACTGACGAAAAAAAAATTTAAAAGTTTGCTGCATAAAAACTCAAAAGCCACTCAACAACAAGTCACTTCGACATATTCGCTTGCATAATTTTACAATAATGACAATATTTCTCGTTGACTTTTTACGATTACTGTCATTTTATTAATAAAATAACCATATTTTTTGTGACTTTTTCAACGAATCTCGCTATGTGATTTCCGAAAATTTCTACATATAACACTTTTTGTTGCCGTTTAAATATTTTATTTATATACCTCGCCACGATTTTTGTCATCCGCAAGCATTTTACTTTTTGTGTTTTTTTTTTTTTGTATTTTGTACATTTTCGCCGTATCAGATTGAATGCGATAAAAAATATATGTTAATCGTGAGTAAAACAACAACAATGCAAAAAAAGCTGAAATTTAATCAATGTGTCCATTATAATAAAGTAAAATGATAGAAGAACAAAAAGCATAAAAAATATCATGGCACATCACAAAGTTAATGTTTTGTTAATTGAGTGTCGTCGTGGGACTAAAGCATGTCAGATGTATAAAGTAAACAAATAAATTTTGCATTTAACGATTTCAATAGCATAATGGAGTTGAGCTGAGGCTGAATGGAATACATACATACGTACATCTATAGTCAAATATTATGAATGCGCTATACGTACTTTGAATTTAATTAAGTACTCATGAATAATATTTCAGGGTAGTAAAATCAGTTTATTGATTTTCAAATAGCTCGTGAGGTTTACATCTTTTTTTCGCTCGGTTAATAAAGCAGCGCAGGTATAATTAAATTATCTATAATTATTGGCTTTTCAAATTATTGCAATTAAATGTGCATGTGGCCGACTTTACTTCAGTTGGTTCGGGACTCAATGTCTATTGGGGGCATGAAACATCAAATGATAGTGGCCATTCGGCTGTCGGAGGCAAGCATACGAATATATTTTTGGCATAAGAAAAACTTCGAATAGAAAGCATGTTGAAGAAAGTTTTAACAGTGTGGCCAATATTAGATCGTTACCCCGCTTTCAGGATATTGACAGAATCAGCTGATGGGCTGACGTAAGTGGGTCACGAAGCGGGGTGTTTACGAAAAAGTAAGAATGTGTTAGAGATATACGAAAAAATTAATATAATCTCACTTCGTTGTCGTCTGAACAACGATCGATTGGACGAGTGTGTGAATACCAGGTATAGGTATACCTTTGAAGTGAGACTTACAGCTATTAGTTCATAGATGTCACTAGGCGTGTTTTTAAACCTTCCCAAATGTCTTGTCTTTTTTGTCTGCCATCTGTCAATAATACTCAGTTCATTGTTTGTTACGTTTCATACAACAATGCAGTTTTGACGCTCTGAAAAATGTTGAATTTCGTGCCTTCAGACTACGATTTGCGGAAATCGTTGATTTTCTGTTATCAAATGAAAAAAAAACGCTTCTCAAGCTCATCAAATGCTTATAGAAGCTTATGATGGGCATGCTCTAAGCACAGTGCTTCAGGTGGTTTGAAAAATTCCGAAGTGGTGATTTTAGCGTGGAGAACGAGGACCGTGGCCGGCCACCGAAAAAGTTTGAGGACGCCGAATTCCAAGCATTGTTGGATGAAGATGATGGTCAAACGCAAGAAATGATGGCAGAACAGTTGGAAGTGACCCAAAAACTCATTTGCAAACGTTTGAAAGACATGGGCAAGATTTTAAAGGTCGGAAGCTGGGTGCCGCATGAACTGACAATGTGATAATGCACCGCCACATCGAATAAGAGCGACGCGGGAATTGGTGGAGACGTACGATTGAAAACCGCTGGTGCATGCGGCTTACTCACCAGACTTGGCGCCTTCCGATTATCACTTGTTTGCATCGATGGGCCACGCACTTTCCGAGCAGCGCTTCAATTCTCACGAAGTTTTTGGCTTCTTCGGCTCGTTGATTAGTTTGCGGCCAAAGACGGCTAATTTTTTTGGCGCGGCATCCACAAATTGCCTGAGAGATGCGGAAAAATGTGTCGCTAGGGATGGCTATTATTTTTAAGATTAAATTTGTAACCATTTTTTGTTAATAAACGTTTGAAATTGAAAAAAGGTCTTATAGGTATATACCTGGTATGTGTGAAATGATCGTGCAGAAATCGGCTGGTTAATCATCCCGTTACGTAGCAGCCGAAGTTTTTCTCAAAATTTTATTTTTCACCACAATTGTTGGCCAAACCTGTTAACTCTATCAACGTTGAATAGAAACTTTTTGCTGTTTGAAGGCAGCATAAAACTGAATACCCCTGCACTTCTAACACATCAAGACAATTTGAATGAGGGTCATGTTTGAACATATAAAGGGTGGTTAAATTTTAAGAGCCGATGTTGAGTGTGAACCACACCTAAACGTTAAACTTTTTCTGCATTTTATTCGACATTTTTTAATTTCAGACTAACTCAATTTGAACCATGGAAAGATACACAATCGAGCAACGCGTTAAAGTTATTCAGGCTTATTATGAAAACGGGTGTTCAGTGATGAGGCATATTTTCACCTCAGTGGATTCATCAATGAGCATAATTGCCGCATTTGGACGAATGATAATCCAAGAGTGACTGCCGAAAAACCAATGCATCCACAACGAGTGACTGTTTGATGCGGTTTATGAGGCCGGTCAGGCAGTTACTGTGAATAGTGTTCGCTATCGTGAGATGATAACGAACTTTTTATGGCCCGAATTGGAAGATATGGATGTGGACGATATGTGGTTTCAACAGCACGGTGCCACTTGTCACACAGCTAACGAAACAATGGCTCTTTTGCGCGAAAAATTTGATGGCCGATGTCACGTCGCGGCGATGTCAATTGGCCGCCAAGATCATGTGATTTGACACCGTTGGACTTCTTTCTTTGGGGTTATTTGAAAGAAAAGGTGTACGTCGATAAGCCAGCAACAATTCAAGAGCTAAAGTATGAGATAATTCGGGACATTAACGGCATAGAACCTCAATTATGCCTCAGCGTCATCGAAAATTTGGACCATCGGATGGAGGTGTGCCACCAAGGCCGCGGCGGCCATTACGGCCATACGTAATTTTGCCATACGAATATTATCATAAGAAAGGGAAATGAAAATAATTAAAAAAAAAAATGTATTTTATTTAAAATCAATACTCTTGGAACTTAACCACCCTTTATATATTTTATGCATATACAATATTATAAGTATGATGAAAGTGACTAGCACTAGACTTTGCAAAAGAATTAAAAATCATGATGTGCATAAGAATATTAAAGCGAGCACGGCCCATTCCATATATCAAAAAATACTGAAGTGATAAAAATGTTCCATGTGCTTTATAGCACATAGCGTCCGAGACCATAGTCTTACTAAGCAGGATCCACTTAAACCTTCATAATACTTGCCTTTTTTGTACAACGAAATTCTTCGTTTTAAAGTCCATATGTACGTTGCAAAGCCGGTATATTTCTTGAAACTATGGTTTGTAAAAATATGGAAATCAGGAAAATCAAATCTAATTCATCATTCGACGTTCATAGTAGATAGACATAGAGTGTATTTACTGTTATGTGTCAAAATGCACTTGATTTATTTCATATCGTAACTTTTTTTATCTCAACAACAAGCATCCTTTCATATCCATTCAACATAAACTCTCCCGTAGGGTATAAGGAAATAAAAGAAGAAGTAAAGTGTCTACGAAATAAAACGAATATACCTTAAGCTCATAAATTTCAGCTTGTATTCCTGCCTTCTGAGTAGCGCATGCAAGTCGCTCACAAAACTTAAGTCAAGCATACTCGTGCACATATTTCATTGTCCCTCCCAAGTTGGCGCTCTGCTTTAAAAATGGCGCATTCTGTTAATCATGCCAGCGCCAATTTTTCATACGCTTTTGCAACTCCAGTAGTCATTTATACTCTCTTACACACACACACAAGCAAACAGGTATGCAGGTATGTGATGACTTCAGTGCGCTCAGCCTTGAAAACAGCTGTTTTATGTTTACGTGTAGCACCAACTGTATCACTAAGTACTCCCATGAAATAAATTTCGCACTGCGTCGCATTTCCGTTCGGCTTGACGTCTACAAATACATTCAGCCAACGAAAGTGTACTGTAATTTATACACTACAGAGAGAGAGAGCATTCGGGTATGTAGAGTACCCGAACACAGGAGAGCATTTAATAATTCCGAATGCAATTTTTTTTCGTTATGCACCCACACGCACGCATACTCATGTAATCATGGCTGGCAGCGTAAAAGGCGTTGTGGCGTGTAAATAATTATGGCCGACAAAGTGAGTGGGCAGGCGAGGCAAGCAAACGAGCGAACGATTTGAAACTAACGAGAGAGCTCGAACGGATGTGAAAATGACGTAAAGTGCTTACTATTCGTTTTGTTTTGATTCGCATGAGTGTGTGTGTGTGTGTGCAGAAAGTGACATTATGGCTTCACAGTCTTGTAGTTTGTGGCAAGTCAACAAGCGCCCACCCTGAGGTCATCCATAACATGGCTGAGAAGTTCGGTTGAAAGTGTAGTGGTGAGGGTTTAGCGTCACAATAATAGTTAAAAGTAGTAGTATTTGCCTCCTACAGGATTACATGAGTTCTCGTTTTGCGTAGAGTTGCCAGATGCTGTGGGTATATTTTTTTTATATTTGAAAATATGGATATAAGGCACCAATTTTTGAGATATGATTTAAAGAAAATGCTTAGAATGTCTGAGTTTAAAATGTTTACTTCTAATCCTGCGTAAGTATTCCTATGCAAAAAAATGTTTTTAAAATAAAAATTGTTATTTAAATAAAGGGTTTTCCAATAAGAGGTGTTATTTTGATATTCAAAGAAAAAAACTATTTTTTAATATAGATGATCAGATGTTTATTTCATTATAAAGAGGAAGGTATGCCATTAATAGTGAAAAGTAACATCAGGCAAATGACCACCACGACCACGTTTACAGGACAATATCCTTTACATGAAATTTTCCATAACCGAATTGTAAAGTGGTGCCCTATGTCCTCGATAGCCCCACGAATTCCATTTTTGAGGTCTTGAATCGACCCTGGGCTGTTGGCGTAGACCTTCTTCTTCTCTTTCTTTCTCTTCTGGCCCCAAAGAAAAAAGTTACAAGCTGTTAAATCAAAAAATCTCGGTGGCCAATTGTGATTACCTCTTCCAGAGATAACACGGTCTGGAAACTTTGCCCGTAAAAGATCAATGGTTTCGTTGCTTGTGTGGCACGTACCGCCGTCTTGTTGAAAATAAACGTTGTCCAGATCAATACCATCCAATTCCGGCCATAAAAAATCGCTTATCATCTCCCGATACCATTCACCTGTTATTGGAAAGCCCTTTACATACACAGATGCCATATGTGTTGATTCCGAATCTAATTCAAATCCAAATAAACTGCGTCTTTTACCAATGAATGAGCGTAAATTTTCGAAACAAATTCGCTTATGAGCACGTTTTTTAACCAAGTTTATTGGTGTAAAAAAATAAATAAATATCCCTTCCAGCGAGATTGTGTGTACCTCTCTGAAGTGGTTCTTCAGAAATCTGAAAAAAAAACTTCGAGGTGAAGGCCATTCGCACAAATATATTCATTTTTAATTTCGTCAAATTTATTCTGTAATGCCATGAAAATTTGTATGCTCAATTTAAGAGCTGCAGCAAGTTTTTTGTTCTTCCTTCAATGCGTGTTGCTCATATAGTCCGCGATATTTTGTAGATATCCAGATTAGTCCAGCTGCTGTTTGTGGCATTTACCTCAACTTGCAAAAACAGAAAATCCAGAGGAGTTTTTATGCTTTGGTGTACGATTTCACCAGTCCTATCTAAGACCCATGCGCACTTGTCTACATTTTCATTTCGCGGAACACTTTCATGTCATGGAGCCTGTTACAGTTTGACGCTGCGCTTTGGAAGATTCACTAGCGATCTGGTAACGATGTGGCAACTGAAATCCGCAGAAGAAAATGGCAATAGATCGGCCGCACCCTGAGGAAGAGTGACGATAACATCACCAAACAGGCGCCTTCCAACAGACAGCACGAAGCGCAGACAAGCCACTTACCAGCTGGCGCCGCTCAACGGAGGCGGAAATGATGTCCGTAAATAAGACCTGAGACAAACTGAGAGCCCTTGCACAAAACCGTGCCCGATGGCGTAGAGGAGTTGTTGACCTTAGGAGTTAGAGGGCATAAAAACAATTTTGTGGATTTTTTTGATATTTTCTGGTGTTACCACCTCATTTGGATGCCCACTGCGTTGTGCATCATCGGTGATCGGAGTCTCTACGACCACGCTTGAAGTCAGCAAACTATCGTATTATTGCTGTTTCTGATGGAGCGGGATCCCCATAACCATATTCAAGCCATTGCTCCGCTTAAACGGTATTTTTTCATCCAATCAACAAGTGATGTAAGATTAAAGCTCGAAATTCGAGATCAATATGGTTGGAAAAATCTAATCAGCTCAATGAAATTCAAATTAGATTAGCTTAAAACTGATATTTACAGCGTTTTTTCTGAAAACTTCAAATATCAGGTAAAATATTCAATCTAATTTGGGCTTTTCCAAATAAAAAAAAGTTATTAAGGGGGTTATAACCTGGTCTTAGATGTTTTTAAGAGTTTCCGGTTAATTGGCTTGCTACGATTAGAAAAGGATACGTTTTTTGCTTATAAGTGATAAGTTAAGTGTGCAAGTGCCACTACGAATTAATTCGATCTTGTGTGAAGAGCATAAAAAAACTAATAAGTGAAGGAATTGAATGGTGAATATTTATACATATATCTAAAATATAACAACAGTAAGTACAAAATATATGTATCTTTTGAATTTGTCACGTTGATTATCCTTTTTTTCAATTCAACCAGTTTTTGTTTAGAAAATGGGCCGAAAGTCGGTTTTGACAACGGAACAAAAGCAACAAATTGCAGTTCTTTTGAAAGCTTAGAACCTGAGCTATGCAGACATAGCAAGAAACGTTGGAATATCCAAGGCATCTATGGTAAATGTTGCCAAAAAGTTGGAAAATACCAACAACGTTTGAGCGGTAACTTCAAACAATCGCCAAAATTCTCGCCGAGAACGCATCACGTCAACCAGGCTGGATCGCAAAATCGTTCAAACAGTTCCCTGGAACAGAAATGCTTCAAGTCGGATGATTTTAAGAGAGGTTCAGGAATCTGGAGTAAATATTTCGGAAAGAACGTTACGACGACGCTTATACAAAAATTAGCTTTTTTGCAGACGACCAGCAAAAAACCAAAACTGACACCCTGTATGCGAAATCGGCGGGAACTTTGGGCACAACTTCACAGGGCCTTAGACGCGGAATATAGGAAAAAAGGAAGTTTAAGAAAAACATGTTTTTCCTTTCTCAAATAGCAGTAGTAAGAAGATGTGAATATTCACACTTTTTTGTGGTTGTGTTGTTCTTCTTATAGATCATCTTCAACGATGAATGCCGATTGGAAGCGGTCACAAAAACAGCAAATTTTGTTCGCAGAAGAGCCGGAGAATGATATTCTAAAGATTGCGTGCTTCCGAGGATCAAACACCCCTCCAGTGTTATGGTTTGGGGCTGTGTAACCTCAGAGGGACCAGGTCCGCTACATTTTGTTGAGGGAACAATGCGCTCTGTCCAGTAAGTGGAGGTGCTGGAAAATGTTTTGATGCCATATTTAGAAACCCTGAAGTGTCCGAGAGACGAATACACCTTTATGCAAGATGGAGCTCCATGTTACCCATCCAGGATGAGCATGAATTGTCTGAATTCAATGGAAATAGTGGTTTTGCCATGGCCTGGCAATTCACCGGACCTTAACCCCATCTAAAATTGTTGGGCATACCTCAAATCGGCAGTATACCAGCGGAAAAATACCACAATAGAACAGCTTAAGGAAAACATCGAAGATGTGTGGTATAATGACCAAAATCTTAAGATGAAGATAACACAGTACGTAGCCAGTATGATTAAACGAATTGCGGCCGTCTTAACAGCGAGGGAGGAGCCACGAAATATTCGTTTAAAATAAATATTTTTATTGCAAAAATGTCAAGAAGCTTTTAATAAAAACAAATATGTAAAATTTTTTAAATGTTTTAAAACCGTTTGCTTTTTATTCACCCATAAATATGTAATTTTTATCATCGGTAATAATTCAATGGCCAGGTACTGTAATCATAAATTTCATAGTGTACTTCGAGCTGGTAAATTCGCCGGCAAAAATATTGATATAATTTAAGAATAACTCACATGGCATATCTAACAACCCGAATATCTAACAAAAATATGTATTTGATATGTAGGTTAATGTGTGTGGTGCAAAATCAATCATCCAATTTGGTTTTCGAATAACTTTTTTTACTAAACAAAAACATACTAAAAATGTTTTTGAGTGATGTTAATCATTATTTTGACCTTTACGCGCTTCATTGCTTATCTTTTTCTTTACTACAGCTGTCTAGTTTACAAGTGTCAAATATGATTCGTGTACGAAATCATTTGCAAAAATTATAGGTCTTACAATAGGGTGATTAATTTTGTGCCACCTTGAAGTTGCTTACAATGGGTACTCAATTTAATATTAAACTTCACTATAACGACGCAGTTACGCTACATAAAGCTAAAAGAGGACCTAAGTGAATGCTTTAGGTATTTTTTACAACATTAGTAAGGCCGCTTAATCTACTCAAAATTTTATTGTAAGTCTCCTGAAAAGCCAAGCGCATGTACAAAAAGCTACTACATTGAAGAAGTGGTCAGTTGCGTAAAACAGACCTTTACTGCGTGCCACGAAGATAGCTCGTTCCAAGCCATAGATGAGTCAATGGTTAAGTTCAAAGAAAGATCGGCATTCCAATGAACCCTATTAAACGTGGGGTTAAAATTTGCGAACGGTCTGATGCATCCGCTCGATCAATGCGGCCATTTTCCATGATAGATTTGTTTCCTCAGTGTACCTCTTCAACAGCCTACCTTTCCCTGAGTTAGGTGCTATAATTTCTAATAGCAGCAGCTTCCCACATATACAGAGAAATTGAAAAGAGGAGAGAGTGAGTGTATTTTTAGTAATGAACTCTACTTGGACATTATATCCCAAATTTCAAATCGAAACCACCGATTGGGATTAAATATACCGCCGCCCACATCGCGCCTCGTAGCGAAAATTGAAACTCTGGCTAGGTAAAAATGTTTACTTTTTCCTAATCTCTGAGACCCATCAAGCGTAAGATTTGTACAAACAGCAGTTTTTTTCGGTTCGAAAGGGTTAAGGGATTTTCGATGAAAGCTTACCTTACAGTAGTCCTCCAAAGCTCAATGGTTAAGCAAAGGAACAAAAACTCAAGATGTACAAAACTCTTTGTAAAATGCCGCGTTTACAGTGCTTCCTGGAGGTACAAACTCCTTGTGGACGATGCCTCGAGAGTCGAAAAAGATGATCAGCATGGTTGCTCCAATGATCGCTGCATTTTCGCCACTGCAAAATCCTAACACACTTTTGAAACAGCTTTCACGCGCGGAGCGATGTTGACTGCACCGCTTTTGCCAGCGAACTGGGACCGGTTTCTAGAGGAAGGGGAAGGTCCAACTATCATTTTCCCCCACCAGCCGATTCGGTTGATCGCTTGGCAGACGCTCTGCGCGGGAAGGCTCATTACTTTACAATCAAACCCTGTATATAGGGGGTGCTTTTCGCAGTTAGCAAAACGGTATATTCCTCTTAACCTTCTAAACCTCTAATTTCTTAGTCAGCTGATCAAGTTTTCTTTTGCCTTTCAATGCCTGGCGCTAAGAAGAAAGATAACCCCTACATCATGCGGACTGCGTCTTCGAATCAGTTGGGTGAATGGTGACAATCGCTGTGTTTATTTTTTTTTATAATTATTTTATTTTGTTATTATTATTTACGAATTCAATTATAATATTTGACTTTATTGGAGTCCACTGCAGCCGAATGGCTTAATTCGTGACTACCATTCGGAAGTACACAAGTTCGAAACTACGGGCACGTAACATCAATTGATAGAAAGGGTTTTTTTTCTATTGGCTCCCGCTCGTTGGTAGACAATGGCAAATCTTCAAATGTATATCTGCTGTAGAAAAGCTTCTCATAAAAAACAGCTGCTATTCGGAGGCGGCGTAAAACTATAAGTCGCTTCATTTGTACAAAAATATCAAGACGCGCACCACAAATGGGAGGAGGAGCTCGTCGAAACAGCCAAAAAGGGTGTAAGCGCCAAATGAATTTATATATTTGTGTATACTTGTCTTCATAAATATTATTATTGTAATTCTTGATATTTTTATTGGCAACTTCTTCTACCTACGCTTTTGCTCGCTGATTCATTGCTGCTACTATTTTGCCACAAATCTGATACGTTTTTAGCTCTCATAAATAACACTACTCATTGGTCTCCACATGAACTGAATGTTCTCACCGTTGAGTGTGAGTGGTACAAAGCGAACAGCAACGGTCGTTCAATAACGTGTTTTTTACTAATAGCAAGAGATAAATAAATACAATACATATGCAGTGCACTATTTAATGAGAACTTTGCTGCTGTGCGCATGACCGGCCATTTTGGAGTGGTAGTGAGCTTTCAAGAAACTCATCAAGCGAAAATACAATAGCCAGTGAGTTTTATAGAGTAGCGATGAGAGTCGATAATAAAGACTTACTACTATCAGTAATTTTGAGAAATTGTTGAGAGATGGTGAGTTGTTAAAAGAGTTGTCGGCGCACTTGTTGAAAACGACAACAAATAAAGCAACAATATCAAGAATATGAATGCATTGGCGGCATAAAGTGTTCAAAGGAAAATGGCAACACTAATTTAGTAGCACGTATTTGTTTTTTGCTTTTTTTGTTGTTTGCTTGTTATTGTATCATAAATTTTTTCTCAATTGTTTTTTGTCGTTTGTTACACAAAACTCAACCGCTGCCGAAGATGTGTTTGCCGTCGTCGTCGTCGTTGTCGTTGTCGTTGGCGTTGTCGTTGGTGTGTGGCATGCGACGATGACTATGGGAGAATCCGCCGTCACAGCCGCTCGACACTATCGCATGTGAAACATTCAATGCCGCCGCTGCCACCACTACCACTACTACTACTACCAACGCAGCTTTGTGGCGAATGTTTATAGATTTTCAGTCGAATTTTGTTATTTCACGTACAAAGTGGCGCGCGCGGGCCGCCGCTCTAACAAATCAAATCGTAGTGACGCTAGTGAATAAATTGTGTCGAAAATCGTAGTAACAAAACACAAAAAAAAAAAAAAAAAAAAATGGACTAAAAAAAAACATATAAAGTAATAACGAAGATAATGTAGTTTGTGAGAAGTGCAAGCAAGTGAAAAAGGTGGGTTATATTGAGATGCAAAGGTATTGATTGCAATTCGAATGAATTCACGGCGTTTTTACAAATACTAAGTGATTGTTAAATTCATAAAAAATGCTTGTGGCGAAACTTTTTCATACCATTTAACGACATTTTTAGGCGGAAACAAAAGTAATTACGTGCATAAATTACATTACAATTGAAAAGGTATCCTCTAAGACCTAAAAAAGTTGGGCAATAAATGTGCAACGGAAGTGAGATATTAAACAAATTAAATCATTGAATATTTATTGGAATTATCAGTTGTTAGTTGCCGGATGTTGCCGCCTAAGGAATAATTGCAGAAATGAAAAAGCAAAAAGCGCGAGTTGATGCAGCAGAGCCTGTCAACGCAGACAGCCGTTTATGGATAGTGTAAATTGTAGCAAAGCGATTATTTGCGGCAATAAAATGCGACGACTGACTTGGCATAGAAATTGAAAATTATAAAGTGAACAGCATACAAAACAAAAAACAAAAAATAGAAACAGTTAAATTTAATTATGAAAAAAAAAATGCCACCAGAAGCCTGTGAAAAGTGAGCAATGTAGCAAGTGATAACGGTTAAAGATATGCGTTATATTATGACAAAAAAGTGCAGCAAAAAACTATCTACTAAAATCTTAGCTTTCCACAAATTTTGCGTATTTCATTCTCATACGCCTTTCCGCTTAAAAATTACCAACAGCGCAATAAACTTTCGAAAATGTAATTGCAAATTTAAGTTAACACGAATAATCAAATAAAGAGTTGTTAATGCAATACTTAAATGAACCAATTATCAGATCATTACACGGGCGCGCTCAAACTTCAATCCACTTTATGTAAAAACTGTGTATATGTATCGCATGTGTGTATGTATGTGCATATGAGATTGTACGTGCAGGTTGATAATTCAATTCGAAATTAATTACTGCAAATTATAGTCTCACACAGCGCCATATAAAAGTGGCGGCAGCAAAAATTCGCTATAATTGGAAAAATAACCAATTATTGCGGCAAATTTGTTGCAGAGTTCGCCAGCGAGGCGCATGAAATGGTGCGGATAGCAGCCACTGGATGTGGATGTAGTGCAACGCGGTTGTGATTTTTATTTCGCGTAAATTGCAATGAAATTAAGCAAAACACCCACTTGGGCGAACAGCGGCCAAAGCACTTGCAAGCATATTAACTCTAATACAGAAATACACACAAACACACCCACACACAAACATACATGCGAACATGTAATGCATTGCTGGCGAAGACGGCTACCAAGCACACTCATGCTTAGATATGCACATATGTATGTGTACATGTGCGCTTCATACTCACTCACTGCTTCTTGCCACAAACGTTTTGTCGTATCCGCTGTGCGGCTAACGGTCCGATTTGGCAATTTTTAGAATTCGCGCGCGCCCACTTCCTACTCGCAGTCACTCGATCACACTCCATATGGCTATGACTCTACATATACGAGTGTGCAGTTGTGTGTATGTAGTTATTTGCGCTCTGTGTTGTTGTAGGCGTACGCATGCATATGTGCATGTAGTAGTGTGCGACGACCCGCATCTCTTACCACATCCGCTATACGTGTTCATAATAAATTAAATGCCGCCACATTTCATAATAAAATTAAAAACGCAAAAATAAAGCAAAAAGGCTGTATATTAAATACAAACGGGCTCATAAAAAACATTATGAGTGTAACAAAAATTATTATACAAATAGTGGAAAAAATAAATAAATAACAGCAGGCACCCATGGTAGTGGAAGCAAATTATGATTTATGAGTTTGAAGCTGAAGCGCGGGCGCTCGCACCAACTACATACGCACATGCATACACACATACACACATACATACATACATACGCACATACATACATACATACATGCATACTAACATACATCCATACTCGTATATTATAATGATTTGCAATGTGCTGGCAACGATAATGTCGACTAAGTCATACGACTAAGAGGATGGCGATGTAGGCGACGCCAAGCAAGCGTGTCCAAACCATTAAGCAATAGAGAATTAGTGGGATAGTGGGAAACTGAAACATCAACAAGTAAAAGCTAATAGAATAGACTGATTTGTTGCTCTGTGGAAGTTCCAGAAAAGTTTATTAACCTCAAAACTTATCTGACAGAGCGGAAGCTTAAGTGGCCACCATGAAACACAAATCCTAGACGGTTAGCTATTTTAGTTGACTGAGAAAGAATACATACATATGTACATATATGTATGTAGCACACGAGCAGTTGAAGAGCCGCTCAAGATTCAAATGAATCCTCTATAATATAAAATCACTGAAAACCAAATGCTTTTAGAGTTGATGGAGATCTATTTATGTTTTGACAAGGCCTCTAAGCTAAGTTGGTAGCGGTGGAAGGTGCACAAAAGCGGCACACATACGCCTCAAATAGTGTGTGGTAGTAAATAATGACTCTCTAGTTTCCCTTCTTGTACTACCCGGGTGCTCTAATGACTTTAGTTCTGCCTTTGCCTTGAACTAAGCAAAGCTTTACATTCACTCTGGGCTTGTGTATTGAGGGTTCCTATTAAAAGAAGAGCTCTACAAATGTATGCCGCCTCCGAGCGAAGATAATGAGAAGTACTTTTTAAGACAGAATGAAAAGTATTTATTTGACAGAGATTTGCTCTTGCCTGCCGAAGGTCAAGAGATCGAACCCAACGCCCTTTGCAAGGTTATCACACACGTGCACAAGTGGCCGCTGCAGTGGTTTATATATAGGCAAATGGTTTTCCAATAACAGGTGTTAGGTGTTAAACAGGAGAGATCATTAACGATTTTTTATGGCCAGAATTAGATGCTATTGATCTGGACAACGTTTATTTTCAACAAGACGGCGCTACGTGCCACACAAGCAACGACACCATTGATCTTTTACGGGAAAAGTTTCCGGACCGTGTTATCTTTCGAAGATCTGATCACCATGGTTGATTCAAGACCTCAAGGATGGAATTCGTGAGGCTATCGAGGACATAAAGCAGCCACTTTGCAATTCGGTTACGGAAAATTTCATGAAGATGATATTGCCCTGTAAGCGTAGTCGTGGTGGTCATTTGCTTGCTGTTATTTTCCACTATTAACGGCATACCTTCCTCTTTATAATGAAATAAACAAACGATCATTTGTATTAAAAATAGCATTTTTCTTTGAATATAAAACTAACACCTCTTATTAAAAATCATTTATTATATAAATAATTGGGGCTTACACCCTTTTTGGGTGTTGGCCAGCACCTCCTCTTATTTCATGCGTACATCTTGATGTTGTTCCACACATGGAGGGACATTTAGTTGTAAGCCGACTACGAACGGCAGATGATTTTTATGAGCAGCTTTTTCATAGCAGGCATACACACGGAGGTTCGTCATTGCCTGTTGAGGGACTACCGTTATTAGAAAAAAAAAAGATTAGAATAAAACGAGGACATCACTAGGGTCTACTTCTACTCTACTCTACGAAGTCTACTTTTATACAAAGCGGAATAGTTGCAGATAAGGTGAGAAATAGCCAGTTCTTCTTCCTCCTTCTGGTTTCTACAACAAAGACCCGTCTACATGCCTTACTATAAGGCAAAGTCATTTATTTCAGAGAGTGTACTTTTCGTGACTCATTCGCGATTCTTTACCGCTTACGTCTGCTCGCGAATGAAGTGGTGCAGATCAAATAGAGTAAAGTGTGCTTTGTTTAGTCGTCTTCTTCACTACCATTAAGCTTTTAGGCCATCCATTGCTAAACTTGTTGCTGGAGAGTAGTAGTTCTTCCTGCCTAACTTCTTCCTCGCCTGATTTGAAATGTTGTTGTTCATTTACTTCCAGAAACTAATAGCGAAACAAAACGATCTGAGCCTTTTAGAATCGAATTTCGTGAAGTAACTGCAAAAGGAAATTGAAGAAAGAAGGTTGCAGTAGAAAATCTGCATGTGATAGCCAGAGTTTCAGAGTTCTGAAAAGAAGTAATAAAGTAATGTACATTTTTATATGCATGGGTGTGAAGGAAACTCAAGCAGCCAATTGACTTTAGGTCTGGTCCAATACTCATTTCTCGTAGATATTTTTTAGGATTTTTTTTTTTTAAGAAAATAAAATGCGATCGTTTTGATTTTATAGTATGTTTTTAATGACGTCAAATAGTGTACAAAAACAATTTTTTTTTTGTTTTTTGACATATTTTTATGTAGTAGGTTGGCACCAAAGTAAGCGTCTTAAAAAAGATAGGTGGCTTACCGACAGGATTTTGGCTCTTCAGGGCATCTAAAACGAAAAAGTTAAACTGATTATTATTCTTTTGGCTTGTCATTCTGGGAGGTGTAACAATAGGACAATTTTTTTGAAAAATAACAAAATGGCGGACTCTTGATTAAAGGTATGTAAAAAAAAAATGTTTTTGTATACTATTTGATTGCAATAATAAAATACTACACAGTCAAAACGATCGCATTTTATTTTCTTAAAAAAAAAAACTATTCCTAAAAAATATCTATAAAAAATGAGTATTTGACCAGACTGCAAGCTTAAGTTTGGAAAAAGCTTGTGCTTTGTTCTATGCGTAACTCTTATCATAGCAAATAAAGGAACTATTTGCATTTGGTGGTCTTTGGAGGTGTACCGCCGAGGCTGCGGCGGCCATTTGGCCGATATTTTGTTCCATACGTAATTGAGCTATATCAATATTAGCATAATAAAGAGAAATGAAAATAATTTCCTAAAAAAATTGTATTTTATTCAAAATCAACACTGGCCCTTGAAACTTAACCACGCTTTATAAGAAACTTGAGCATTTTACCTAAGTCCAGAACGATCTCTCCGGATGACGCATTACGCCGCCTTCAAGGAAAAAAATATTCTTGCAAAATATTGAACCACAGCAGATTTGCCCCCAAAGATAATCGAACCTTCGGAACATCTCATTTAGCGCTCTTGCTAATGGCAGAATTAAAAGAAATACCAACCTTTGTTAAGGGGTTAGTCTACTTTGTCACTTTAAAATTTTTCAATTTTTTTTTTTTGCATAATTTGAAAGTATATATATCCAGAAATATTGTGTAAAAATTTTAAGAAAATCCGAGCACTCTAACTATTTTTTTTTTACCTGAACATCAGTACCTTATTTCGTCTACCTGCGCGTATAGCGTGCATTAAAAACTTTAAACGCGTTTTTCTCAAAACAACGTTTTCAAAATCTAGCTCCACTGTATCTCAAAAACTAATCAACCGATTTTCATAAAATTTGGATCACCTATTCTAGACATAATTTGCACCAAATTGACGCTCGGGGGTTTTGAAATTTTAAATTTTTACTATATATTTTTTTTAAATATGCGAAAAAAAAACCGTTCTATCAAAAATTTTCCATTTTTATCAGCCATTTTTTTTGTCTTCATTAAAACCTAATATCCGAGGGTCATTTTGTAGCCAGTATCTTACTGAATCTGAAACATTTTGATTTTTTTGTTTCAGACAAGCCGTTCTTGAGTTCTGATGGAGCTGCCTCACCAACCCATGTTTGAGACGTTACGCTTCACTGCTATTTTTTTACTAAAAATACTATAAAGTTGAATAAAAAAAAATTTATTTCTGAATTTTAAGACTTTATTTAATAAATCAAACAAATTTTATATTACTATCATCTATAGTTTTCTCAAAAAAAAAATCACGAATATAGCCTTTTTTTCGAGTCTCCAAAGTAGACTGACCCCTTAATGGTACTTAAATTTAGATTAACATTTCCTTTTAAATTAGCATATTACGGGCAGCTAGTAAATGTTTTAATTTTGTGAACGCCCAACTTTATATCCATTCTACCGACTCTCTGCTTTGCTGCTTTCTTCACACATGCATTCATACACAGTTAGGCTGCATGGGCTTTGCTACTACGTGTCGTGATTTTAAGCTGTTCGTTTCGAGAAGCAATTCTTAGGCGCGCACAAGCTACAATAACAACACAATCACTATGTAGCAAATGAGCGCTGCAATGGAAGCCATTACAACAACAAATTATAATTTATTGCTCAATTAGTGCAAATAACAGTGAATCAACCGAACGTCGAGCAATGCCGTCGACGTCGTCATAGTCGTCGCGTTGAAAAATGGGCAAACGTAGTGGCAATTAATAAATAAAAACTACAACAACCACAACAATATAATATATATGTTGTTACAACAAATACAAATACAAATACAAAAAAACATCGATCGTGATGAATATATTGTGCAATTTGCGCAAACCAAACGAAAATTCATATAAATTAATGCAGCGTCTAAGTAAGCGCGCACCTCCTACTGTTTGTTTTCGCAAACACACATGCACTTATAAAACTTTACACGCACACACACATACACATGCATATTTACAAATACAATTTTAACATTATTTGCAGGTTACAGAAAAATTGATGATCCACGCAAGTAGTAATAAATACTTGCCTATGCACATAACTATACGCCATACTGAGAAGCAAACAACAAAAACCAAAAACAAAAAAAGTTACATAAATTAAATAAAACCACAATAAACTACATTTATTATAACAATACGAAAAAATTGTGTGGTGCAGCCTTGCGTAAAAAAATATTTATAATTAAACAACAGTAAAAAGGTGAAATAATTGCATTGCAATTGGTAATTAAAACACATTAATCAGCAGCATCACAAGCCGTTACTGCAAATTACAACACGAACCGTACAACAAAGCGTGCTGAATTTGCAACGCATGCGCCACAATCAACACTTTTCAAAAGAGCAGCAGCTATTGCCGCTTGACAGATGTACTTGAGCACCAACAGCTGAAGTAGTTAGAAGACAGAAAGAAAAAACAAAAACATTAACTAAACATTAACCACGCGACGTTGCACGCATACACGTGTCTTCATTGCACGCATGCGCAAGCTTCGGCTCTCGCTCTCGCTCTCGTTCTCATTGGTTTGTGCTCTCACCTGATAGCAGTGCATTTTTCGCAGTGGTCACTTGTATGGGCAGGGTTGCCACACGTGCTTAACGCTGGTACGTCTTGTTAAGACATTGGATTAGTGCTTCACATTTTTCGTTTCGTCAAGCGCCTGTAGCTACAGCCTTCAAAGTGGATTTAACAAATTATAATAAATTGCTGCAGTCCAGCAATCAATATTTGCGGCCAGATTATCTGGCCGCACCGAATGCGGTAAGTCATGCAATGTTATGTGATTAAATAGTTTTCCTTATGAATACACAAATTTAAATTATTTTTATTCTATACTCATAATAAAGAACTGGTAGAGGATCAGAGTTCTTACAGAAAGTAATGGGCAATTCTCCGCCAATGAACGTTACTTTATTAGAAAGATACCAAAAATTTGGAAGAAGGGAAGTCACCTTCTTTATAATTTCCTAAAAAATTCAGCTTAGTAATTCTCCTCGCTCGTCTTTTATTAATTATTAGAGAGTCCGGCACTTGAAGTGTAACCAACTTCAGACCGCTCACGCAGTTGATGCACGGGCATCAGCACTCTGTTACTTGACTACATGACAGTACAGAGTATTGTTTACAAGCGCACGGAAGCATTTTGCCGAGAGTAAACGCGAAACAAGAAAATTAGTAATGGATCGTTTTCATTGAGCCTGACGTCAAGGTAAAAAACCTGCAAGTCACATTCGGGCAGCTTGAGATTCATTTCTGGACTATATGAAAGCTATAGTCAAGGCAAAAGGTGGTCATATCGAGCAAAAGTAATTTGATTCTTAATTTTGTATTATTTTCATTTTTGGCCTTTTTAATTAGTTACACTTCACGTGCCGTACCCTGTATTTATTTTTCCCCCCTTAACTCATATTGAAGCACCGTGCACTTTATCCAAGGCAGTGCATTTGTCCTTTCATTAACAAAAGGAGTTTCAGATAGGTAGGTTGCTAGCCCATCTACCCTATCTTGGTCATATTATGCTTATCTTCACCTTCAAGCAGGTGGGTACTTGGTTTGCTCTGCGGGTGGTATTTTATTGGCCATCTATCCCGCATATCTACAGGACATACCCCGATTCGCCACCTGGAGACGAGTCCGAACGGAGACAAGCAACTTCGCAAGGAAAGGTGCATAATACGAGTATGAAACTCTCCATTTTTTGCTCAATGAAAGTCCCGACTGCGATGTCACTTTACTTCTTTCACAGCATTACAACGCGGGGTGCGTCAAAGCTTCCTTCACAATGCTCCTCCAAAGCGGTCGATCTTGAGCTTTTGCTTTGTAGTTATGTTTTCCCAAATGTTTGAGATCGTATTCCACTGCGTCTGTCCATCGGTTTCTCGGTCTGCTTTTGATCTTTACGCCCATTAGCTTTCCTGTCATGGCTTTCTTCACGGCACAGTCAGCAGGAATACGGGTGATATGACGCACAGCTGTCTGGTTCTGAGTGGGATCGTTTAGTTCGGAGTTGTACCGGATTCTATAGGTACCATCTATTCTTATTGATCCAAAAATCTATCTTTAAATTTTTCTTTCCATGCTAGCAATCAGCGCGAGGTCAGCAACTTTAAGAGTCCATACCTCACATCCGCACGTTAAGATTGGTTGGATAAGGGTCTTGTATACTCGTATATGTAGTTAGCTTTGTAGCTTCAGACAAGAGCCGAGACTTAAACAAGTTAAGGTGGGCATAATACGATTTGTTAGCGGCTTTGATGCGATTCCTGGCTGCAGAACTTGAATCACCGCTACATGCGAACATAACTTCCAGTTGATGAAATTATTGATCCTCAACATTGCCTCAGCTTAAACTCTTTTTTTGGAACACAACTTTATCAGACAGTTTATAAGGTTAAGTTGAATGCGTAGAGGTGGAAAGGCTAAACACTGGGGTAATCAAATACACGAAGTTGTGAAAATGCGTTAGGTTTGATTGCTTAGCTAATCAACAATGATTTCGCATAGACTCTAATGTTGCCAGTAGAGCAAGATTTCGTAAATAGGTGCTGTTTTGATCCGCAATATCCCTCAATGATAATAACACAGCAGTTCTGGGCAGTGAGTCACACAGTTAATTTTCCTAGTCTCTCCAGATTTGAAGCCCATTTTTGAATTTCCCACCTGCAATTAAACGCGTACGTAATAATCTCGGCAGGCAATGGCAAACCTTCGAGTGTATTTCTGTTTTGAAAAACCTCCTCACAAAAACAAAAAACACCATTTGACGTTCGGAAAGTACGATAACGGAAAGTACCAATATTTCTGCTGAATCTTCTCAAAAGGTTGCAATGACAAATTAATATTTCATATTTGATCTTCGTTCTGTACGATTATTTCTTAATGCTCAGTTTCAGTTGAAGCTGATCAGTGCGAATTCAGCTGCCTTCAACAGCTGCGAATAGTGGAAGATCTTCCGAAACCAAATGTGTTAGAAAATATTGACTCTGCAAAACCTGATAACGCCAGATCTTCAAGATGCATTTCCCATAAATACCGGATTCTGCAGAATACCTTTTATTGTATTTTTACTCTCAGGGTTGCCGTAACTGTCCAAAACTCATTACTAGTAATAATATGACAGCGAACCGAATTCTCTTGAAACCTCCTCAACAGCATCTGAGAAGCTTTTCTGAAATAGACAGGAGCAGGTATTAAACCGGACACATTCGGGCACAATAAAGAAGGCTTGTGCAGCAAGTAAAAATTATTATTTATAATCCAATAATGAAGAGCAATGCACTTTTGCTTGCATGCACCAAATTTCGTAGCACCCGAAATGAGTCTCTCTTTGAGTGATTATCAAATGAAGCTCTGAAAAAATGCGACAAATATTTTTGATATGCAATGTTCTCGTAATATAGAATTTGTGCGTAACTCCGAAGCATGTCCTAATCTTTCGGTATATCAGCATTAAAACAAACAATTTTGGATGACTTTCCCGAATCTTGATATCGAGCGAAGTGCTGCCACCAATAAAAGTCTAAGCGATTTGATCGAAAATTGGTAGAAAAGTTTTAACGATTTACTAGTTATATTTTTCGACCAATATGAGTGTTTCAAGTACCTGTAAACAACATAAATACCACTCATATTACAAAATGTTCTGAGTGCGATTACCATTAAAAATGTCAAACTTTAAGATGGCAACACTTTATTTGGCATACACACACTTTTGGGCTTATACCACAAAACTTAAGTAGCAACCTGCGAACAATAACACATCTTGAGTAATCTTTTAAACTTAATCCACACGCCATTTAATGTGATAATGAATACAAAGTTGCAATATTTTTGTTATTTCCTGACTCGTTCATTAAACAGATAATTTCAATCACAATTTGATTGATTGAGAGGTCAACTTTAATCATTTTGCCAACATATGATACTTACGTCACGAGAAGGAAAATTATTTATAGCAGCAATTTATTTATTTATACTTTTTTCCAGAGAATTCACCCGTCGGCTTCAATTAAGAGCTTACACTTACTTGAATGCAATTAGAATCTTCGTAAAATGATATTCAATATATTATATGTACGAATGAGTTAATTGGCTCTATGGGCTGCTACTGCAAGCTTCGACAAGCGATAGATTCGTTCCAGAACTAATGAATTGCCTAAAGGCATTTAAATATGTACAGGGTCCGGCACTCGAAGTGTAACCAATTAAAAAGGCCATACATTTAGTTTGGAAAATTACTTTTATTCAATTCAAAGTAAAAAAATGTGTGAAAATAATACAAAATTAAAAATCGATTTACTTTCGCTCGACATGACCATCTTTTGCCTTGACTATGGCCTTGAGACGGTCCAGAAACGAATCGAAAGCTGCCCGAATGTGACTTGCAGTTTTTTTGGCCCACTCGCCGAGAATGACTTCTTTGAGCGCCTCAAGACAGGTGAATCTTTTAGTTCGGACCTTGCTCTTCAAAATGGCCCACTGGTCCAAAGAGAATAATCCATCGAAGTTTGCGTCTGGTGAATTTGAGAGCTATGGTGTGGACGTTATGAAGCAACTCTTGCGCTTTCTCAAGTCTGACTTGTTGCTGCTTTGGTATCAGATCATGCGCCTTTTCGATCTTTTAAGGCTTGACTTTGAGATCATTTTTCAGTATGCGGGAGATGCTACGGTCAGATATTTTTAATTCTTTCGCCATTTGATTGGCACTTCGCTCAAGTCGCTTCCTCACTTTTTGAACCATTTCACGTGACGTTGCAGTCTTTTGATAACCACCTCCATGACGTTTCGTCATGCTACCAGTATCATTGTACGGAGTAATGGTGCGATAGGCTGACAGCCATATGGACACGGCGAAATCAGCTGTTTTACCGATACCACCTTTAATAAATTCGCCTTGAATAAATCAATATAGCCGTAGCCTTCGATTGGAGTAGATTTTTTTTTGTTTCGCCAGCAAAACATTGAGTATAACAATAACAATAGTAACAGGTTAATATGCCGTCTTATTTGGCAATGCCCGTCAAAAAGTTTTTAGCCAAATATGGCATCTCAGTCTTATTTCATCCACCTTATTCGAGGATTTTGTGTAGAGTGGCTTATAGTTATTTACGAAGGCGAAATCTACATTATGGACAAAATTTGAGTAGGAGGGATAAATAAGGAAATTATATGCAAGGTGTGAATAATTAGATTTGTAAGGTAGGTAGGTAAGTAGGTGAAATGATTGGCATTCCTCAAATAGCACTAAAGCGCCGTTTTGATACCATTACCTCCAACAGGCACATATCTACAGCCAGCCTGAGCTGTTAATATAATGGAAGAGATTGATTGGATTTAGGTTGGCGCATTGTCCCAGGCTGTCGAAGAAAGGAGCGCCCAGTGACCTTAGTCGTCTAGCTGCCAAACCCGGACATTTACAGAGCAAGTTCTCAACAGTTTCCTTCTTTGAAAGGTCCAAACAGCTTCTGCAATGGGGGTTAAATGGTGAATCTAGCTTTTCCCAGTGTGTGCCGATCATCCAGTGACCGGTAAACACAGCTACGAGTTTGGAAATTGAATGGCGAGGAGTCCAAAAAACTCTCTGAGTCCTTCGTATATCGTATTGGGCTAAAGGGTTTTCGAAATAGCACATAAAGAAATCTTTTCTGCGCTTTCCTGAGAAATAATTTGTGCAGTTCCCCTTTAACAACTGCCAAGGTGATGCTGATGACCGGGTAGGTGGTCTCTGAGGTCATTTCCCTCTATAACTATATGTCCTGGAACCCAGATCAGAGAAATGTTACCTGCACACCCAAGAGATTTGTTCTCTTCCTTACAGGAGCTTACTAATTTCGTTTACTAAATTAATCGCGCCTTGACTATCGGAGAAAATGATAATATCTCCCTCGCTCCCGTGTTCCCTAAGCATTTTGTATGCCTGCAGGATCGCAAAGACATTTAACCTGATTGCACTTTGAGCTGCGATGGAAATGACGGAAAAGTCGATGGAAAGTAAGTGCAAGAGGACATTCAGGGCAGCACTGGGGCAAATTTTACGTGCTGCGGTGATGCCAATGCATGCAGTCCCTTGCACTCTCCCCAGTTTAGTGATATTAAAGCCCTTCCGAAGAGCTTCACACCAAACCAGGCATCCATTTGTTAAAATTGGCAAAACCACTGCGTTGTACATCCATAGCACGACCTGTGGCTTGAGTCACCATTTTTTACCGAACATAAATTTGCAGGTTGGAGTTTATAGTTAAGTATTACTCACATGTCTGAGGGAAACGGTCCCGATACCATCAGGACCAAGTCATCGGCGTATGCTAATTCCTTATGTAAAGAATCGAATATAAAAATTGTAGTTTAAATTCCTGTTATATGTACCGTCAGTGTCAAAATAAAGTCTACACTTCATATATGATAAGTTTTATCATTTATTTAATTAAAAAATTGTAATAAAGTGATTTAAAAATCGCGTTGACTTTTGATACTCACAGAGAAAGTGCTCAGTGCTATCCGTCTCCTCCAAGCATGACAGGCACATTGGGTCCTCAATGATTCCAATCGTGGTCACATGCTGACCCCATGCGTTGTGTCCTGTAATGATACCGACCATCAACCGAACGTCTTTCCTTCCAAGTTTTAGTAAAAAGTTTGACAGTTTTCTGTTCGGACTTGTCACAAAACACTTTGCAGTTCTACAGCGGTCTAGACCGAACCATCGCTCTTTATGTAGATTGCCTACATAATCGCTGATCCAATTCATGATTCCTGCGGAACTGATTTCGATTATTTGCTCTGGCCCATGTGGGGGAACCGCTGATCCACGGTTGGCCAATTCATCGGCAATTTCATTTCCCGGAGTGTCCTGGAACCCATATAAGTACAAGCCTGTTTTGTCTTGCGACAGAATTAAGCTTCTTCTTACATTCTTGAACAATCTTTGAGGTTTGCTTTGTGTTCTCCAGGACCTTCAGTGCAGCCTAACTGCCACTGAAAACTCCAATCTGTTTCCCGCTCCATCTTCTCTCGAACGCCTTTGGTACTCTATATAGAATAACTTTCGATTCAAAAATATTTGGTTAAACTCTCGTCGCTTGTGTGTGTCTTTAGAAACTACAGGGTTAACAGCCGCTCCTCGAATGTTATATGCAATAAAGAAATCATTTATTTTTGCTAGTAGTAATAAAAGACCCTAGCGCCGTCGTCAGTTCCACCACATACATTTTTATTTACTGCTCTAAATCTGCGAATCTTCGAATGTACAGGGTGTTCGTTGGCAGAATTTGGAATTAAAAGCTAAAACAGAAAATGGTTACTGATGATATTCAATTATTTCAATAAGTGCGGATTTTTTTTTTTTTTTAATGTTTCATCTAAGTGTTGAAAAAGGGTGGTCAAAATATACATTTTATTTACAATAAAAAATTAAATGCGATGGAAAACAATTTTTTTTTGTTTTTTTTTTTTGGCAAATCGCAGATACTCATATTATTTATAAAAAACCAGTAGAGGGCATTTACAGCACAATTTCCATGGCCTTGTCAACAGTTTCTTACTATATTTCTCAAATCGCTCTGGCAATATTCACTGTAAGAGTCTGTGCCATTCTTGAATTGTATGCAGGGTACCCCACAAGAAAGTTAAAGCCCTGAAATGACCATTCTCGGAGCAATTTAAGAAAGGTCGAGATCGATAGATTCGGCTGGGGACGCAATTTAACATTTTCTGGAAAGAAAAATATTATATATACAAATAAAGTCACCTCTCCTAGAGCTGGACTTATTCGGAAACGGTATGGGAATATAGAACCCTTTGGCAAATTACACAAGAAGCTGGTTCGTGATATATTGAGCTATTGAGATCGACAACTCATCGTCTTTCTGGAGTTACACAGTCTCAATCTCAGCAGCCCAACATTTGTCTGCACGACGTGAGTATAGCCCACGAAAAAGCCAGTCAAAGTAACCTATGGTTTAAAAAGATACTTGCATTTGGACTGCCCTGTAAAAATATTATATGTACTTACACTTAAATTGAATAAAATGTTGAAAGCTATCCAAAACCCTTTCAAAATAGCTGACAAATAAAAATGGGTAGCACTTCTCGACTGCCACCCAAACAATCAAACTCATTTACAACAGCAATAAAACTATTGTTCTGTTGTTATTGTATATTTAGGGTAATAAAAACTCAAAGTATTCAAAAAAATTTTGTCGTACAATAAATTACAGAAAATCAACTTTACTACAATATAAGTACATTTGTATGTATGGTATGTATGTATAATATGTATGTATGTACGTATGTATGTATCTATGTGTGCATGCACATGGCGTTTTGTTGGAATTGTTATGCGCTTCGACTTAGACGACAATCAATCTCAATCAAATCAATTACAAACGATTTCATGGTAAGTTATCTGGGTACAATGGCACGCAACAACAACAATTAGTAGCAAAATCGATAAATACACACTTTTATAAGCGAACAAATAAACTGGAAAATATGTATGTAAAAAATTATTGTGAACGTATAAAAAAGCATTAAGAGGAGTTTACACAGTCTATGTAACCGTCTGCCTTATGTCTAACACTTTGTACCCCTTCTCCACATGCATACATACATACATATGTACGTACACATGTATTTTTATGGCGCATACCCATTGGCAACCAAGCTGAACGCAGCCCGTGCCTTTGAAGCTTTTCAGCTGCCCTCCAAGCGTTGTTCATTAGCTTGTGTATGTTATGCGCCATCGTAACAACAATAAAATTGATTTTGCTTACAAAATTAAGTGGCACTTTATTGGGCGCGCATGCGCACATCGCTTTGACGGTCGTTGAATTGAAAATTTACGAGTGGGTTTTATCAAATATTCTAAAGTGTGATTTTTTTTTGTATTTTGTGACTTTGAAATGTTTGGCGTTTAATTTTTTTATTTATTTTGTTTTATTTTTATTGGAAAAGTCAATAAACTGCAGACAATTTTAATAGAAGCATTTTGACGATGATACCAAAATAATATTGAGTTTTATGGTTTAAAAAAACCCCTTTCAAAGTAAGCATACATTGCATAATTCGTACTAAAGCACTTGCTGTTAAAGGATAATACGAACGAAGTGTTCGGATCGGAATAAAAAGCTGAAAAACCAACAGTAGTGAGCGGTAGTCAATATTGCCATTTATCAAGCCAAACACAAAGAGGAATGCCTTTCTATGACACTTTTAAGGAACTTTAGGCTAATTTAAAGGAAACGGCCTTTATAAGGAGAGTAAAATCCACGTGTTGTTTTTCCACAAATCTTTTCTTCTTTGGAAAGATTCCTTCACGAAAACGTCTCATAACGCCCAGGTAATAGTTCTTAACAACTGGACTTCTGGCAAAAATTCGTGGTGTACAATGCCATTGTAATCTATAAAAACTTTGAGCACCACTTCCTTTTTTGACTGAAAACGACGTGGTTTTTTGGTTAATTCGGAGCTCTTCTCTCACTCGTCTGATATCTGGTTTGCATGTCGCATTCATAGTTTGTGGAATGTTGGATCGGATAAAATCATGATAAAATCGGATAAATCATGTCTTTGGCAATATCAGCGCAGTCTCTTTTTCGAATGAAACTCAGGCCCTCTGTGACTGATTTTGCGGCAACACGGCGCAAACCCAAATTATTAACTACACTAAACGAATCCATAAGCAATGTTCAAATGCTCTGGCAGCTCTCTCATGATTAATTTGCGCTTATTGATTAACTTTTCTTTCCCTTTATTGATGTTTTCCTCATCATCTTTGACGGACCCACGGTCTCTTCTGCAGAATTTATGTCACTCATAATCGGTTGCTGTCCTTGGCATATAATTACCGAAACAGTTTCCCAACATTTCTGAGGGTTTCGCACCATGGAATCCATTTTTAATGCAAAGTTTAATACAAACTCGTTGTTGCAAATTCAAATCCGTTTTCAAAACTAAAAAAAATCAGAAGCACGGGCAGAGGTAGATTTACTCAAAACGGTGTTACATTGACAAATGTCAAAACGCAAAAAGCAAAAAAAAAGAAACAAACAATTCAAATCAATTGACTTAGAGCGTCACCTGGCGGTTGTTCCGGGAACTTTTTGATCAAGATGGTATACTATTTTCACTTTAAAGGTTAGGTGGCAACGCCATGCAGAAATAATTTTAATTAAAACTTTGTTTATTCTTTCGAACACATTTTTCTCGTCTAATTAAATTCCATTGTTAATTTAAATTTTTTTTAATTAGATGGCAACGCCATTTACAAATATTATTGGATTGAAGCTGGCTTTACCATTGCATTGATTTATGTATTCACTTTTTTATAATTAATATAGTTTTTTAATTAATTCCTTAATTTACAAAAACAAAGAAAACAAAAATACGTGACAACACCAGTTAAAAATGTATTTTTGTTTAAGTTTCGTTAAACACTTTTCACATAATTTCCATAATTTATTTAAACTAGATGTGTGATTAGTTGCTATTCTTGAATAAAGAACTTGTGGCAACTCCAAATATATTTTAGTAGAGTTTGTTAAAACACCATTCATATAAAACCCATGTATTAATATTCAAATAAACTTTTTCATTTTTTTTTGGCGGCGAAGTTGGGTTAAAAATACCTTCGCACCATATGCAAGGTGAAGTCTAAAATAAACAAGACTGGGCTAAAATAGAAACTACAGGAGCTTTGTTCTGAGAACTTCGAGTTTATTTGTTCAAAATAGTCCCCTCTGGCCTCGATACACTATTTTCCGCGATCTAAACGCTTTTCAAAAGAGTATTTCAGGTCATTGTCCGAAACGTGCTTCAGGATGTCGATAGAAGCCTCTATGGACGCTAAACGTTTTTCTTTCATGTCCAAATGTTATTTTCCGAATAGGTAGAAGTCACAGGGAGCCATATCAGGCGAATACGGTGAGTGATTGATGGTCAAAATGCGATTTCTAGTGAAAAAATCAGCCACAAGAGTGGATCGATGAGATGGTGCATTATCATGCGATGCAACAAACGCTTCAAAACGCCAAGATAGAAAATTGCACTGACGGTTTGGTTTATTGGCACGAACAGTTCACTTGTGTGGAATGAAACGTGCACAGACCTTTCGTAAGCCCAAATGATTAGTTAAAACGCGATAAATCGATGTTTTTGAGATATTACACTACGATTCCGTGAGTTTCAACGATGATTTCGGTTCATTTTTGATAAATTTACGAACAATTTCGATGGAGTTTTTGGTGATTACTGATTTTGGGCGGCTCGTAGGTTCATTGTCATTTATGTCCTCACAACCATCTCTGAAACGTGTAAACCACTCTTGAACTCTGGCATGAGATAGAAAATCATCGCGATAAACTTTTTTCATCAATTCAAATGTTTTGGTAAACTTTTTACCGATTTTACAACAAAATTTGATATTAGTTCTTTGTTCAAAACTCATTTTTGTAGCGATGACACAAACATACTGACACTTTAGACGCCATAACTTCGCTTCCACTCAACCGAATGTCACCAACCTTTCACTGGAAGTCAGTTAGGGATGTAGCTTCCAACGCAGTAACTCATTAAAAAGATGGTGCCATCAAAAACATTTTTATGATGCCAGTCTTTTTTTATTTTGGACTTCACCTTGTATAAGTAGTAACTACTACCGTCGTTACTAGGTCTGTGGTGATTCCACTAAAAATATTTCTCCACTTATCTTGGATTTAGCTAAGTTTGCAATAGAAATTAGGTTATGCAAAATTTTTTCTTGGGTAAGATTTAAGAAAAATATATGCTTTGCTATCCTTGCCGTATACAAATATGCATCTATTTTTATAAACTACTTTTTGAATACGAGCCGGTGGCAACACCCTGCTGAAATGAGTGTTACACTCAAATTTTATACCTTTTTTGCTTTTTTTTTTGTTTTTTTGATATTTGTTTGTTTCTTATTAATTAAACATTTTTTTTTATGAAAATATAGCTTTCTGTATTGGAAGTAAAAAATTAAATAAAAATCCAACAAATTTTAATTAAAATTTTCAAACTTTTTATCAAGAGTTTCAAGAACTATTTGGAGTATGCAGTTTTAGAGCCCATTGAATTTTATATAACGGGTGGTTAGGTTTCAAGGGCCGGTATTGATTTTGAATGAAATGCAATTCTTTTAGGAAATTATTGTCATTTCTCTGTATTATGAGAATATTGCTATGGCTCAATTACGCATAAAACAAAATATCGGCTAAATGGCCGCCGCGCCCTCGGCGACACACCTCCGATGGTCAAAATTTTCGATGACGCTGAGGCATAATTGTGGGTCTATGCCGTTAATGTGCCGAATTATCTTATCCTTTAGCTCTTGAATTGTTGCTGGCTTATCGACGTACACATTTTCTTTCAAACAACATGAAAGAAAGAAGTCCAACGCTGCCGTTGACGATTAGGTGTGGTACACATTCAATATCGGCTCTTGAAATTTAACCACCCTTTATAATGGTGCAAGTTTTAAGTAGCTCACAAATCTAGTTGATTTTTCTTAAGTCTTTTTTTGACTTAAAATCTCGTGCATTTTCTCCATATAACAGATGCTCGGCCTTTTGTTATATGGACGGAAGCATCCAACTGCACGTCAGCAAGAAAATTATCAAAAATCTACTCTATTTTTGAGCTAATTGAAACTTGCACTTTATTATACCAAAATTTTCGGACCACCTAGTACACATGTCATATTGTCAACCGCTTTCACATATCAAATAATCTTTCAAACCCATTCATCATTTTTAATACCCCAGTAGCGGCGTCTCATATATGTATGTATGTATGCACATATGTTCCATACGTACGTATGTACCTATGTGACTTATCAAACACGTCGCACTACTTCTAAATGCAGTTAAGCTGTCACATTATTGTGACACACCTCAAAGGCACCGAGATGTTATTGAGGACGAGGTGACAAGAACAACTTTGACATAAATCAGTAAATGAAATGTACGTGGATTATTGTTGATAAAGTTTAAGTTAAATAATGTAATAATGTGCGAGGGGGTGTGGTATGAAAAGGGAGTGACCATGTGGCAAAACTCAGCTATGGCTAATGGTAGGGATAGTCTAGCTAGATACAGTGTAGGTATGTATGTGAGTATGAGTATATAACCATAAGACAAGAGTGCATGTCAGCTGTCCTGTTGTCAATAACTAAATTAAGTTAAAGGTAAACAAATGTGAAAAAGGAAAACCCCCCGAAATAAAAATATAAAACACTGACAACACAAATAAATAAAACGCAATGTAAAATCCAGCAAGTCAGGTTGATTGGTAGAGGAGAAGTAGTGCGGTGAAAGAAGATAAAAAAGGCGCATATCAGTCTGACAGCTGTCAAAGTCAGTAAATTACTTGGCGTATGCGTAGACATACTTGCTACTACGAATGTTGCTATTCACTATCGAATATCGAGTAACGACATGCATGTATGTATGGATGTACGTATGTATGTATGTACATATGTATGTATGTATTTATGTATGCATGCATGGATGTATGTATGTACGTACGGATGTTCGACGCTCAACGCGCGGCGTTTGCTGTTGCCATGTTGGTGTTGCTGTTGCTGTCTTTGCTTTTGTTTTTGCCATTGTCAACGTCATCGTCAGCATTTAGTGAACATCAATAGCTAGCAACAACAATAACAATAAACATAAAACAATAACAATAGCAATAGCCATAGTCATAGCAATAACATAACAACCTCAGGCATCATCATCATCATCATCAATGTTGTCATTGTCGTCTTTCATGTCATTGCTTGCTGTCAACAAGCAACGCTTGTGTTGCTGTAACTGTCACCATTTCTTGTTTGTTTCTTTAATGTTTTCTTTGTTTCGTTGTTGTGAGTTGTAAGTTTTCCAAACTCTACAATCGACGCTTTTACGTGCCGCTGCTACTCAAGCGCAGGCGCAGACGTAGCAAAATCCTCAATAACGACTTCGGCTAAAGTCAATGATGAATTGACAGCAGTCACTTTTGTTTTAAAGTACCGACACGAACGCACACACACACACACACACATACATTTGTAAGTATATATTTGAATAGTTGTTGCATGTTGTCGTTGCTAGTACGCGCGTGATTTGTTGCAGCACCATCATCAGCAACATTACGACGAATACGACTAAATGTAACTTTCCAAATATGTATGTAGGTATGTATGTTTTTGTGTTTCCATAGCTCAAACACCAACAAACATGAACGTGCTTGTAAGTGTCAAAAATGACATTTTACTGTAAATGGCAGCGTGTTATCGTATTATTCGTACAAAATTTGTTTCGTTCACTTTTACAGCTATACGAATGTGTCGGGTGTTTTTTTAGCAGCATGCGAGCTATCGATATCGATAATTATGGTTCGACAGCTGAGAATCGCAAACTGTGTTGACATTTCTGTTCAGTAAAGTTTGGCAAATCATCATGACTCTCGACTACGTGGACAATTTTACGTATGAATCTTTCAAAAGTTTGGCGCCAGCCTCGTCTTTGAAGAAATATGGACTGATGATTCCTCCAGCTCACAGGCCGCATCAAACGGTTGATTTCTATGGCTGTAATGGCTGTTCTTGAGTGGTTTCGGCCTGTTCGGCGGGTCAAATTCGGCAATTTTGCTTATTGACGTAGCCGTTATGCCAAAAATGCCCTTATAGCTGAACATCATAAGTCGGGCTGAGCGCGCGATGAACACTTTTCACAGAGCGTCGATTTTCGTAATGCAATTGTCCGATTTGTAAACGTTGTCAGTCTTTCAATGATCAAAGATCAATAAATATTCAAAAAAATATGTATTTATTTTGACAGTAGTCCCGCGTGATGTGTCAAAAATCCCTATTGGAAAAAGTAGCTGCAATTTGATCACGCTTTATATATATTTATTTTTCTGGTATGACGCTCATGCAGAGAAAACTCTCAGAAGTACTGCTATACCGGCATAGCAGCATGCACGACTTGCAGCCTCACAGCTACGCCTACATACGTACCAAACACCTCCCCACAATCTTCCGGGGAACTGCCGAGATGATATAACCTCACGGGGTTGGTTAGCTCAAATGCTCGTTGCTCATCTTGAAGCCTACCATAACTCTGTTACTCCTCTGATCATAAAAATTATGTGTTACATACGCGCAGCTTTCCTCCCAGTTATCAGCAGATTTCAGTAAAAACCTAAAATATTTTCTCCGTTTAAGATTTTAGAGGTTTCGAGAGCATAGCGTGGGCATTGGAACAAGTTACATCGGTAGATTTGACCATGACTGTTCACCAAATCAACCATTCACCAAATGGTGTTCAACATCTTCTTCTCTCTTCGTGCAGGTTGGGCAGTTTGGTGAACACTCACGTTCAAATCTATGGATGTATTTTCTAAATATCCCGTGCTTTGAAAGGAATTGGGTAGTCTCGTTACTCATAGTTCCTTTCTAACCATGTCGTGAAGATGGGAATTAACTCATGCTTTCATCTACCCTTAGGTGATTTGTTGCATCGGTCTTGCAAGTACGCGAACGAACGAGGCCTTTCTTCTACTGCCATTTCTTTAGGCATTGATCTACGTCATGTTCAAATGGCTTTATATACACTCTCTTAATTCCTTTCGCCAAAATGTCTACCGGGATTTGTCCTGCAATGGCGGAGAGAGCCTCATCAGAGGCCACTTCTAAGGCTAACAAAGCCTCAGCTCTCGAATTTGTTAAGTATCCTTACTGAAATTTTTCCGTTATGTGTCCATGCGGTGAGACTTGGGATTGCTTCAAGACCTTTCTGCAGAAGCTGTCTGGAGAATGAAGTGGAATCATCTCAACACCTTCTTCTCAGCTGCCCGTCGGGTAGCTTGAAGGGGCTAATAGAAATGTAATTAGCCACTGTTGGTCAATTATTCTGTAAACCAAAGCCCGTTCTTCCTCTTTTCTAACTGATTGGTTATTTTCCCTCTGCTTTTCCGCCTGCATGGTATCACAATGGGTGAATTTTGATTCTTTGTCCACATGGGTTCCTCGCGAGGGCAGCCATTTATCCTATCTTAATCAGCTTTTTAAAATTATGAATTCTCAAAACTTTTTTGACAGAAGGTACAAAAGTATGTTGAATAATTTTCTGTGATACGTATGAACTCTTATTGGTACAAAAATTCAAAATTCGATGCGCAACAACGTCGACGCGTTAATTATCGCTCTGGTGGAAGTTTTAATTGAACGCAATTGAGCAAATAAAATTCCCAGTGTGAAGTGTAGCAAAGCGTCAGGGGGTTAATTAGAGGAGAAGTTTTCTTTTTGTTTTCCCATGAGTAAGAAGGGATATATTTAAGTATGCATGCTCTTCGTTTTGTGAGTCAAAAACAAATAAAGTCGTTTGGTTGGATTGGCTTAGTGGACACCCGGTTATTTAGAGGAGAACGGGGAATTAATAAATGATAAATGTATAAGAGATATTATAATACTAGTGCTTAGGTATATTTGTTGATAAGTCTGAATACCATTATTGATAGCTTGAAGATGCTGGTGGGCTGCTGGTGTTGAGGAGGATCTGGTCTACTTGGTGTGAGCTATGAAGTCATATGGTTTTCTAGCATACGCCTTGTCAACTAGGCGTTTCATAAGTCTGATCAGAATGGTACATGAGGACAACCACATGAAAAGAGAACGCATGGTAGATATGATTAGCTGCCTTTTGTTATCAGGGCGGAACTCAGGCATGAAAAATTTCGGGCTAATTATTACCTCTTTTGATCAAATACGGTTTGGAGTAAAAGCATAGAAAAATATAAAGCGTTTGTTTCACTATGATTCCCATGGCATGTATCTCGATTTCGAGGCGGTTTACTATCTATATTTTGCTCTCGTCCTGTCACAACCGATATCACAACAAGAATATAAAGCATAACAAGTGCCTTAAGAAGGTTTTTGTTTATAGGAGGAAATCGTCAAAAGCCTACTGGGCCAGTTGGCCGGCGGTGTGGGACTTTAACCCAGTTGTTGTTGTATGATGTCCTTAATTAGGTAGGCGGCACTATTCGATTCAAAGGCAGGTCTTGAGTGGCCCTCGCTGGGTGTCCGTTTACATGTTTTATTACCTCTTTCCTATAAATGCAGTTACTGTAGACAAATTATAACCATTTGTATACCAAGAGCCTGATAAGATCCACGAAATACTTGCACAATTACCTACTATATATTGCGCTAGATACAATTTCTGCTCATCTAGAATAGATAAAGACACACTCAACATGGGAATAAGGATATCTACTACCGAAATAGTTATATGGCAACTAGAATCATAAAGGTCACAGCCTTTTCCATCTGGCCCGACGCCATTGGAACTGCAATTCATAGACCTTGAAATGAGTTTGAAAATGCTGCCGGAAATGCCGTTTTCAAAAAACCTCATTTGAGCATCGATGAACAAATGTGCAGGACTGAAATGCGTCATTCTTGATCAGTATATGCGTAACAAGCCATGTAAATGAGTAACTAATTTGTCCGATCTGCAAAATTCATTTGGATTTGAAATTTGCAGTTATACTTAAAATGCCACAGCCTGGATCTACGCGAATGCGGTCATTTGAAAAACTACAAAGCTACTACTTAAAGAGTTAAGATCTACATCTACATATTTCGAAAGGATAGAAAAACTGTTCGACTAGCTTCAACTTTTGTTAGCATTTATTCAATCGGACAAAACAACTATTTTCGTCCACTGAATCCGTGGTATCGTATCGTCGAATACGAAGAAAATAATAGACTTTTACTCAGCCACTCGTCATTCAAGAATATGAAGTACTTGTAGATTACGCACGTTGGAGAAGTTTTGTAGAGCTCTGAGGAGCGTCGAAGAGTAATAAGAAGAAGAAAAATAAAATAGATGACGCAGATCAAATGCTTAAAATGGATAGAAATCAAAGTCTTTGGAAAACAGTGGAAACTTTTACAGCATGCTGGACATGTTTCTTAAAAATAGGCCACGCCAAACCTGACAATACTTTTATCGTTCAAAATTGGGATCAAACTCGAAATACTACACGATAAGAAATATTTTGCTCAGGATGCATATAGCCCAGACTAAAGCTGGCAAGGATCAATGAGGCAGGTTACAGGAGTTCAAAGCGATTTCTAAAGAATGAAATAATAACCTTCTTTCGGTAAGTTTAAGAATAAATGTTTAGGTAAAATATGGAAAAGAGCCAGATTATATGAAAACAATTCTATTTCTACCAATAGAATCTAAATCGACAGCGGCGTAAAGAGGAATATTCTCCAAGTACAATAAGCTTTTCTGTCATTTCAACTGCATACCTAACTTTGCTAGCATCTTCCAGGCGAAAGTATTTTATTTGGTATTGAAAGGGTCTGCAGAACAGTAAGAAGTAGAGCATGGCAAGTCGATTTTCACTAGAGTTTGTAAATTTTTAGCATTCTTAGATTTAATTTTTTTAGATCTAAGCAAAAATGATTTTAAACCCTCTATTGGTCAAATAGAAACAATGCTTAGGAAGGAAACTAAAGTCTTTAGTCCTGATATTTACACTACGGGAACACAGATTTTGAGGTTTTTCGACTTTAAATTTAGTTTAATTAGATGACCGAAAACGTGAAATACAGGTCAGTCCATAAGTTCGTGCGTATTTTACACATAATTTCTCTTTTGTACGATTTTCGCGGAATACTTCGGAACTATTTATATTTTCTTTGATATATTGTGCATTCAATAGTGATTTTAATGGCGGATAGAAGCACGTGTTGTAAAAAATAAAATGGAATCTTCGAACGCGTATAAGAGGCATATTTTGTGTTTTTTTTATAAAAGTGGTAAAAATGCAACAACTGCTGCTGTAAAAATAAACACTGTTCACGGAGAGGATACCGTGAGTGTAAGGACCTCGCAAAAGTTGTTTTCAAAATTTCGAAGTGGTAACTGCGACATGGAGGATGCCCCGCGCGCTGGTCGTCCTGAAGTCTTTAACTCCGGCGCCTTGCTCGAACTCGTGGAAGCTGAGCCAAATTTCACAGTCGATATGATAGCTCAAAGGTTAAATTCATCGCATGGAACAGTTCACAGGCACTTGGTTCACTTGGTTTTGGAAAGGTTTCAAAGCTGGAAAAATAGATTCCGCATAGACTTTCCGTCGCCAACCTTCAGCAGAGAGTGAATGTGTGTTCTCTGCGGCTGCAACAAAAATTAAAGTTTTTTGAACCGTATCGTTACTGGTGATGAAAAATGGGTCCTTGACAAAAATCCTGTTCGCAAACCCCAATGGTTAGATAAACCAGAACCGACCCCTAGACATGGCCTTCACCCCAAGAAGATTCTCCTGTCTATTTGGTGGAATATGGCCCGTATTGTTTATTATGAATTTCTGGAACCAAACCAGACGATAACTGCTGATTATTATTCCCATCAGCTATCAAACCTCAAAGAGGCACTTAAGAAAAATCGGCCGTCTTTATGGAATAGTTATGTTTCACCACGACAACGCAATACCTCATACCGCAAGGCAAACATTAGGCAAGCTGAACGAGCTCGGATGGGAGCTAATGCCGCATCCACCATACTCTCCGGATATTGCACCTTGTGGTTATCACCTTTTCCGTGGACTTCAATCTCATATGAGTAACAAGAACTACTCCTCAAAAGAAGCTATAAAAAGGGATATCGGAGACGTATTTTGGCTCCAAGGACAAACAATTTTTTGAGCAGGGAATTAAAAAGTTGCCTAAACGTTGGGAAGACATTGTAAATAATGAAGGAAAATATATTATTGATTAATAAGTACTTTAAACATCTTTTTTATGAATTTTAAAACCACCTTTAAAAAACGAACGAACTTATGGACTGACCGATAGTTATTCCTGTCAAAGTGCTACACAGCGTATACTTAACTCTAAGTAAACGTTTTTTGTATTTCTTTTGTTTTATCCTTTTTTGCCAAAGAAGACTGAAGTTTGTTAACCTGTGATGGCAATGCTATTGACCTGTTTTAACAATGGATCTAGCGATGAATAAATTTTATGTAATGTGTTTCATCTCTGAAGTTGCTAGTAAGGTCGTCTGTCCTGATCAACGTGTGACACCGTCAAAGCCAGAGATTAAGTTTCTAATTTGTGTATAACAAATATATTTTGTGTTAATTTTTAAATAAATTAAATTCTTTGTTATAAGTGGGTTGCTAGTAAAGCTTTCGATATTGTAGAATACACACATTTTCGAACAGCTTGGGCAAATAAAAAACGAATACCCGGACTTCTGTTCGATACTCATAACTCGAAAATTTTTTACTAAAAGAAAACAAAAAACAAGCAAAACCAACTAGGAAATGAAAGTAGGCAGCAAAATACGGTGTAATGACGTTTGTGGAATGCCTAATTGTAAAGAACGACGAGGAATGGACACACCTGGGTTTTCTTCAACACTTTCGGCTACAAAGGCAATATTTTCGGCTGTTCTTGAGCGACGTACACGGGTTTTCTTCTTCACGGCACTAACTTGTCCCAACAGCTCGAATTTTTTCACCATCACGATGATTCAAAAATGTTCGAGTTTTCCAATTTTATTAATGGCGTAGTTTCTACTTGTCCAATATCAAAAAATGGCAGTTTCAAAAGTGACATCTACTGAAATAGCGGGATATTCAAAATAACACGTTATTGGAAAACCCTTTTTATAAAAATATTTTTTTCAAAAATCACTTTAGATGGTAGAAAAGCTTATGCTTCAAAGGCCTGCGTAAAAATATTATACAAATTTTATCAACCGAACAAAAAATAATGAGATTTTTAGAAGCACGGACCAACTCTCACAAATCTTAATACGAGGACTGCCTTTTGTATTTGTACCCAATAACGAAAACACAGTCAAGTAATAGGGAAATGGGTTTATTGTTTTTCAAGATACTCAATACACTTCTGCATCCGCTTGTACGAATTTTCAAAGCACTTTTGTTACTCATAAGTGAATACCTCCAAAATGAGCTGCTTAAAGACTTCAACAGCTTTAAAGGCTTCTTCAGTCGTAGAAAAGAGTTGAGCTCGTATATTGGACATATTCGTTAACAAAAAGAAATTAGAAATCATTAAAATATTTTATAAATATCAATAATTAATAAATAAAATAAATAATAAATAAATAATAAAATTGGCTTTATTTTGGTTCTGTAAAACGGATTACCCATTAATTCGATCTTTCGAGAGCTCATAAACTCGCTTGTGTCCGCTGATACGTGAGACGGCATGTCCAGATTGTCCGAAAAACAAGCGGCCATTAGCTTCGAGGTGCATCTTCAGCGAACAGTTTTTATTGGATTAAAATCGTATATATCCCAGTTTCGTCATCTGTTAAGATGTCATAGCTGAGCTTTGAACCACCGCGCCTGAATTTCTTCAAGTTTTCTTTAGTCCAACTGAAACGAGTCCTTTTTTGGGCAATTATCAAATTATGCGGTATAAAACTAGAAGGTGAAGTTCAAAATAAAAAAGACTGAGCTAAAATAGAAATGACAGGAGCTTTGTTCTGATAACTTCGAGTTTATTTATTCAAAATAGTCCCCTCTGGCCGCGATAAACTGTTTTGCGCGATCTAAAATCTTCTCGAAAGAGTGTTTCAGGTTATTGACCGGAATGTCCTTCAGGATGTCGACAGAAGCCTTTTGGATGGCTTCTACGGACGCAAAAAGTTTTCCTTTCATGGTCAAATGCAATTTTCGAAATAGGTGGAAATCACATGGAGCCATATCAGGCGAATACGGTGAGTGATTGATGGTTAAAATGCGATTTCTAGTGATGAGACAGTGCAGAGATAGAAAATTGCATTGCCCAGATAGAAAATTGCATTGACGGCTTTGGCCGTTGGCATGAACTCCTTGTGGACGATTCCTTTGGAATCGTAAAAACCAATAAGCATCGACTTGACTTTTGACTTCTCCAAACGCGATTTTTTGGCACTTTTACGCTTAATTTCAGGTTCATGTTGGAAAAACCGCGTTTCTTCCCCAGTTACAATGTTGTAAAGGAAGTTCGCGTCTTTTCTCGCCCCTTTACTGAGGTCTTTCGAATGTTGAATTCTGAGCAATTTTTGGTCCTTAGTTGACTTGTGCGGAATGAAACGTGCACAGACCTTTCAGTTAGAATGCGATAAGTCGATGTTTTGGAGACATTTACGAACAATTTCGATGGAGCTTTCAGTGATTACTGATATTAGGCGGCCCGTATGTTCGTTGCCACTTATGCCCTCACAACCATCTCTGAAACGTGTAAACCTCTCATGAACCTTGGCACGAGATAGACAATCATCGTCATAAACTTTGTTCATCAATTTAAATGTTTCGGTAAATGTTTTACCGATTTTAAAACTAAGTTGGATATTAGCTCCTGGTTCGAAACTCATTTTTGTACCGAAGACACAAACATACTGACACTTTAAACGCAATAACTTCGCTTCCACTGAACCGAATGTCACCAAGCTTTCACTGGAAGTCAGCAAGGAATGTAACTTTCAATTCAATAAAAACATGGTTCCATCAAAAACATTTTGATGACCCCAGTCTTGGTTATTTTGGACTTCGCCTTGTATTTTAGCGAAAGTATTGGAAAAATAGGAGAGATTTGCTTTTATGGTGAGTGATGCACCCTAATGTACATACATACGTACATATTTCATCTCGTTTTACCCCCTTAATCATCGTCCTAATGCCACTTAATTATAAGGTTCTTAAAGTGTAACTTATCACATTTTTCGTAAGTGATTTACAAGTAAAGGCAGTAAGCAAAGGAAAGATTATGCAAATCTATCATAATTTTAAAAGCACTGCGTGGTACGTACATACATACACATACGAATGCTTGTGACGTCTTACAATTGTATAGAAAGGCATTAATTATGCATTTCGAAAGTGGGACATACATACATACGCGCGAACACGCATATGTATGTATGTGAGACGACAGCTGTAAAAGGTTGAGCGAAAATACTGAATATCTAACACGAACTATTAATTAATACCAGACAATGAATGTGCCATTATCACCTTCTTTGTGTGTTTTTTTGTATTAGGTGCGTCTCTTTTCCTTTCAAAAATTTAATTTTTTATATTATTTCTTTTGTTTTTGAGAAATGAATTGAGGCGTGATTGCTGATCGCTTGAAAAATTTGCTGTTGACGTTTGAACACACGCACGCCACATGGCAGGCAAACATACTAATCCGAGTGAATAAAATAAGAAGGTGGATTATGGTATTTACACACACATACATGCATAGGTATGTATATTCTAAGATTTAAAAAGATGTTGAAGAAGAAGAATTCACATTATAGTTTCACTTTTTGGCTTCTGTATGACACTGAACTTGTTTTCTGTTGGTGGCGTTACTGGCAATCATGCGCGACCAAGCGGCCAGTGGACTCAACAACTCAACTCACATGCATACTTACATACATATGTGCATACATACATACACATATACATTTTTACAACTGAGAATCATACAATGCCAAAAAGCAAGAAAACTTGCGCTGATAGTAAACTGTCAGTTTTAATTACATCAATGCTTTTACCAGCCAGCTGACATTTGCACTCTGTATTCTCGCATACGCTCTCATTGTTGTTGTCCTTGTTGTCATAGTGTTTCTGACGTTGCATCTTGTTTTTTTTTACCATATTATTTGCTGACTGGCCTGGCACTGCCATTTAAGCTGTCTGTCAATTAGTATTATTCCTGTTTTACGTGAATTTGCTTGTATGTTTGTATAGTCCGACTTTGGCATTTTGATATCAATTCTTAAAATTAAAATTAATTTCTGTCCCATATTTTTTTTTTTATTGCATTTCATTTCACTAATTTTTAGTGTATTGTTTGTATGCATATACAAATATACATATTTATGTGTATATTCTTCTTTTCATGCCTTTTTAAAATCATTATAAATTCGTATATGTGGTCAGCTGGTGTTGGCCTGTCCAATTTTTCATACGCTTTTTGACAGCAAATTATCAACAGGCTGTAATTTAACTGCGCGTTGATGATCTCTCAACAGCGATAGCTGTTGTTGTACCCACTTTGCTGTCATATAGTGTGCATTAGATTTCGCGTTGCAGTGCGCAAACAAATGATGACACTGACAGCTGTCAAGTCTAGTTTATTTGATTTTTATTAAAATTAATTATTCACAGACATCATAAATCATTAAAAAAAAACATACCAGCTCACCATGTGGGTAGGGTTTTTTTTTTTTGTTATAGGTATATGTAGATGTTTATTATTAATATGTTTTTTATTTGGGTTTTTTTCATGTTTTGCTTATTTTGCGCTCAGAATGAAGCGATAAAAGCTTGACATAATAAAAAATTAAGGTTAATTGCATATTTTTCACTTAGGATTTTCATATACGTTTTATTTGCATTTTTCTCATGACAGCTGTAATGCTTTGAGACCATTCTTCATGACATTCGGACAACGGCTTTGAACTGTGACAAGGTGAAAGATTTGTGGTGAGACTCAGTGACAATTTCATACCATATGCAAATCGTAATTGATTTATTTTATGAGTTTTTAATGATTTAAAGTACTTTATAACCTGCAGAAATTTTTTATTTTTTTTTCTGTGTCGAATATAAGAAATTAAGCGGATTACAGTTCATGGGAAATTTTAGAATAGCCAGCGTTGCTTTTAGAAAGCAATAGTCGAAGAGGTACATCTGCGCAAGGAAAAGCTCAAGTAGTGACTGAAAGTACTGGATCAAAGCCGAAAAATACTAGCAAGTAAATGGGTCGAGCCGAGACTGAATGGACGTTGATTTCTGATTCAATAAATATCCAATAGGTTGCCACTTTAAAATTTTAATCTTCTGCAGAGCAAAACCTGTTAAGTTGGGTACCCTTATGACTTCAACACTCGTCCAAGTTGAACAAAAAGTGCTGCACCGCTGGTGTCTAAACATGTTTTGCTCCATTATGCAAATCCAAATCTTATTCGAAATGTTACGATAGAGATAAATAATAAGTCATTACGAACGCGTCAACTCAGCGAGCGCTGAGCTAGTGCGTAAACGTGCAAAGTCGCTATATCCTTCTAACCACGGATAGATCGGCGGTGTTCGACGGAACTTTTAAGGCTAACAAAGTCGCAGCTCTCGAATTTGGCAGGTATCCTTACCGCACATTGTCTGTTAGGTGTCCATGCGGGGAGGCTTCGGATTGCTTCAAGTCCTTTCTGCAGTAGCTGTCTGGAGGACGAGGTGGAATCATTTCGGCAACTTCTTCTTAACTGCCCTGCTCTCGTCGGGCAAAGGTTTAGACATCCGGACTCTCACTACACCGCGAATATATATACATACAGTAGCGCGTATATACAGGGTGGGCCATATAGCGTTTGCTTTTTGAACCACCTATTTTTTTGAGAACGGTAACACAAATGACATGTCAAATGTGTTCATAATTTACTTAAAGGTTTGACATTTACGAAATGGGACGCTATACGCTTGAACAAAATTGGGAAATATTGAAAACCTATTTCCAAAGTGGTGAGTCTTCTTCTTCTTCCGCGGTTACAGTAAATGGCGAGCGTTACCGTGACATGCTCAACGAGTTTTTGTTTCCAAAAATTGAAGAGGATGACATGGACGACATTTGGTTTCAACAGGACGGTGCAACTTGTCACACTGCCAAAGTTACACTCGAACTTTTGGCTACCGTTTTTGGAAACCGAATAATCACCCGAAATTCCGATATGAATTGGCCGTTCGGAGCTGTGATTTAAGCCCGTTAGACTATTTTTTGTGGGGAGCCGTTAAGGACAAATGCTATGCGAACCATCCAGAGACGATTGATGCTTTAAAACACGAAATCGAAGTTGCCATTCATGAAATTGGAGCCCAAACAATCGAAAATGTGCTTAAAAATTGGGTTGATCGAATGGCATACCGTAAAGCCAGTCGTGGCAGTCATTTGAACGATATTATTTTTTATTCATAAATGTCAATGTTCAATCATCAAAATAAAATAAAAAATAATAAATAATAAAAAATATTGATTAGTTTTTTTATAGCCGATCCAAAAAGCAAATTTTACATGGCCCACCATATATAACATTTACCAATTTTTATAATGATCGGTCCAGTAGTTTTTGAGTTCATCGATGACATACAGACAAACATTCATTTTTATATAAATATAAAGAAGATAGATTGATTTACATATAATTCAAGTTAATTTAATTTTTAGTTTATTTTAGTGAATTGAATTAAATTTAATTCGATATTTAATTTTTTATTTTATTTTATTGAATTTACCTCTTTTTCTTAGTTTAATTTATTTGTATTTTTATTATTACATATTATTTTATAAGACTTATTTAGCAATTGTTTTTCATATTGTTTTACTTTGCGTTTTCTGGTATAACTTTTTTCATTTAAAATACATTTTTTATTTGGAGTGTAATTCCTATCCACCTGTTTTGCATATCATTAAGGGAATATGTACAGATGTTATTCTCTCATATTGTTGTTGTTGTAGCAGCTATTCTCTCCTCTTCATATTTAGTCATTTTTATTGTTCTTGCCTTACTTCCATGCAAATTTTTTCTCATGCGCTCATAAACAACAATCAATAAAATCTTCTAGCTTAGAGAAAAAAAGCATTAAAATTACTAAGTTTTCAAACTCTTTGTCGGTAGATACTCGTAAGTACCTACAGCCACACAAAAGTTCAGGGCTATAACTCTTTGTTGGCATTGTTAAAGTGAAATATTAAAATTTATAATCTTTTGCTGGTGCCAACGAAACGTAACCAAAAGGAACGTTAAAATCCACAAAAGAAAATAAGTGCGATTAACTACTGCTACTACCACCAACAGCAAATTCGCCAAAAAAGAAATTTAAAGAAACATAAAAACGTGGCATCGCCAGCCAACCGAGCCGCAGCTACAGCCACAGCTATCGGCTAAACAACAAACAAACGCGTTATTTACGATGCTGAAAGTTGTAAATCATAAAGTAATAACAGCAACGCCGTGAACAACGAGCGAAAAGCAATTCCATTGTTTGTATGTTTACACATGTGTGTGTGTGTATGTAGATATATGTGTGTTTGCACAATTGTAAATTTTGCAAAAACCAAAGAAGAAGGGAAAAAATAAAAATAACTAAGATATATTTATATCGTGTACCGAGATATGCAGGTCATACATAAATTATGAATTTAGCCGTAATTCTATGTAGGATATAGCAGGCATGTATGTATGTATGTTTGTATGCCTATGCCTGCCAATGTGAATAGTTTTATACAAACACCAGAAGAAACGGAAATGCGAATCCAATAAGCTCCCGTCTGAAATAAAAAAAAGTATTGCTTCAATAATGATTTGTTGAAGGCGGACATAGAATTTTTACCAACAATACAATGCAATTTCTGTTCAATGATTTTGTTAGAGTGAAGAAGGCAAATGCGCGTACTAAGCCTAGAAAATTTCTAGGCAAACATCAATTGAAGAATGACTTGGCTCTACTAGGTGTTTGTAATTAACGCCAGATAGTAAGAAAGAAGAAGCGACGGAGGCGCTTCACTGAACTTGAATCACTAACTGCATCTTCCTGCATCTCGTATTGGATAACTCGAGTCTCGCTACCTTTTCTATAATTTGGAAACTGAATTAAATAGAGGAATTATATCTAAGAAATCAAACTACAAATATGGCATAGGTCCACGTAGAGAGGAGCAGCTAGAAAAAGTACAATAATTTTGATATTTTTTATTAAATTTTTTTTTCAAACCCAATTGTGCGTAAACTCCCAACTTTCTTTCAAGTATATTTTATTGACAATGTGAATGCTTTGTGATGCAAATGGGAGTATTCCAACTTTCTGATAGGGCCGACGTGACACTGCCTCTTGGCAGCATAAGTTTTCAAATTGGACTTTACAAGAGATAAAAGGCGCAGGGAATACGAGATACAGAGAGAGGTACAGTACGTACGTATTACTTATGAGCCCAGCACTCAGCTACCTACGACTTAGGCTAGTTGAAGGAGGCTTGATACATTAATTCAGATTAGCAAGAATACACGGAAGTTCTCTGACATTACTTCTGGTTAATTTTACGCAAATCGGTTTCAAAAATCGCAAGTATTTCTAGTCACATTAAGATAGAATTCGGTCTATTTGGAACCATTTCTTAGTCAACCCGCTCAACCTAGCATAACCATCCATGTTTTTCATATATTAGTGTCATAGTAATAAAATACTCATAATCACTTAGCCTATGTTAAGATAAACGCTGCCCTTGCGAGGGGCCCACTTAGACAAATATTCAATATTCGTCCATTGTGTTACCATGCGGGGAGAGGAGAAGGGAAAGAACCAGACAGGTGAAAGAAAGAAAGAAGGGACATTGGATTAGAGGATGACGACCAACAGTGGTCACTTACATTCGTATTAACCGCATCAAACTGCTAATGAGTTTCACCAGCTGTATGAGATTCAAGCCCGTAATATTCGCCGGCCGCCGTAGCCGAATGGTTTGGTGCGTGACTACCATTCGAAATTCACAGAGAGAACGTAGGTTCAAATCTCGGTGAAACATCAAAATTAAGAAAAACATTTTTCTAGAAGCGGTCGCCCCTCGGCAGGCAATGGCAAATCTCCCAGTGTATTTCTGCCATGAAAAAGATACTCATAAAAATATCTGCCGTTCGGAGTCGCCTTGAAACTGTAGGTCCCTCCATTTGTGGAACAACATCAAGACGCACACGCGCCAATTACACTGTGCGACAATTTTGGGGTCATCAAAATCAAACCACACCGGACCTTTTTTTTCTGAAAATATACCTATTCAATAGCAAAACCCTCGCTGGGTTTTTAAAAGTTAGCTCGATTTTTTTTTATTGCGTTTTGAAGTTTTCTATTTTCATGAGATTTTGGAGTTTTACCTGTACGCTAAATTTGACTTATAAATCGACCTTTGTTTGATTTAATCGATTTATTTTGTCATAGCTTGATGCAGAAATGTCGTACATGTACAAATAAACTTATTTTGAGAACAACCTATATCTCAATACGCAATTTTGAATACCAAAATTTCGAAAAATTGTATGTTTTTACCATTTTTTACTGTAATTATGAAAATAATTAAAATTTCTCACTATTTCTTCTAGCAAAAATGTTGCAAAATGTACTAAAAAAGTGATTTATAAGATAAAAACATAAAACTGAACTTTAAGTTCGTTATTTTCTAAAAAAATAAATTTTTAACAAGATTTTTCTTCATAAAAATAATTTTTTTATACTCTGCTTTAAATCCTTTTTTAAATATCTTTTCTATGTACTTAACAGGCTAAAAGTCTTGTGAGACCAATCTTGCTCGATCACATTTTGTTACATCCAATATTCATTGGAAAACCGTATCTGGAAAAAATACTAGCAAAAATAGAAAAATCTGAAAATGTGTATAACGGGTGGTTACGTATAAAATTATTTTCATAATTACAGTAAAAAATGGTAAAAACATACAATTTTTCGAAATTTTGGTATTCAAAATTGCGTATTGAGATATAGGTTGTTCTCAAAATAAGTTTATTTGTACATGTACGACATTTTTGCATCAAGCTATGACAAAATAAATCGATTAAATCAAACAAAGGTCGATTTGTAAGTCAAATTTAGCGTACAGGTAAAACTCCAAAATCTCATGAAAATAGAAAACTTCAAAACGCTATAAAAAAAAAAATCGAGCTAACTTTTAAAAACCCAGCGAGGGTTTTGCTATTGAATAGGTATATTTTCAGAAAAAAAGGTCCGGTGCGGTTTGATTTTTGATGTCGCACTGTGTTATATATAAATAGTTTCTAAGTTTTAGCGATCACGCTTCTACGTATTAGACAGACTGTATATTATATTTACTTATATATGTATTTGGTGATATAAAATATACCAGCAAGCAGCCTACCAACGCCTACAATAACCCGGCAACTAATCTGCCTAGCAAGCAAAGCAATTCGACGTCCAAAACAGCTGCTGTGCCGATGTCAGATAAGCAAAAACCTTTGGCGCAGAATTTTTATTATTTACTGCTTAAATGAACTATACATTCGTGAGGGGCGATATTTCGTAAGTTTTGAGGTAGGGTTTGGTGGCAAGGAAATCCAAAAAAAAAAACACGTGCTATATGGAATTTGGATGCATACCACAGTGTGGGCGTCTGAAAGGATTTATGAATTAGTAATAGGCAGAAGGTGAATATTTGCGAACTGCCGAAAAGTCGAAGAGAGAACTAGAAAGGTCTCGTACCATAGTGTTAGAAAATTTGCGGAAAATGAATGTCGTTCATGGACGTAATTAAGTAAGAATATAAAGAATAAAGTCTGAAAATCTTATCTTAAGCTGATTAACCAGTTAATGGATATCCGACAATTCATTTTGAAGATTTAAGCATGAATTATGAATCTGAAGTATTATAATTTATTATAAGTGATATAAAGTAATAATTATCTGGTTTTTATCATAAATTCTTATCCATTATCTTGCCATAGTAAATAAACTTCTGCCAAAGAAATTAATTTTTCTAAATCCGCAGATTAATGAAATATTCTTCTTTGCTACAAGCACCAATTAGTTATTTAAAGTTAATAAAAGCTAAATTCAAAAAAAAAAAGACAAGAAAAAAACAAAACATGCCTAAAAAAGAAACTGGCATACAAAATCATATAACAGTTGCTAACTCACAAGCAGCGAAACACAACAAAAGATCTGACATTCATTGCCATAAATTAATGTCGTAACAGGTAATTTTTCAAGTATTCAAAATGTGTTTGCAAAGAAAATGTATGTATCTGCATAAAAATTGCGAAAAAATAGTGATGAACAATAAAATTCTATCGGCAATACAAATGTATGGAGTAGCCGGAATACCACAAGTTTTCATAGTAAAAAACGCCACCCATCAAAAATTTTATCGAAAAAGATAACAAAAGCAATGAATATAAAAAATGTATTTACATAAATTTCCGAATTTGTTGAAACTCACCTGACTCATTGGCGTAGGTTGTGTTAATAGTGATGACTGTGAATGGAATTAAGGGCAAACATGACATCAGTATTATTTTACTGTATAGGAAAATAAGAAAAGAAACAAGCTAAAGAGAAACCAAAAGCTTAACATTTTCTTTTGAAGGGTCAATAAAAAAATACTACTCGACAAAGTATATCCCTCAGTGCGCTTATGTGCGCATTAACAGCATCAGGAAAGAATCAACAACCGCTGAGCGAACTAATGATAAAAGTGTACTGATTGCCATTCCCACAAAGACTGAAATGGACTCATTCACAAAGGAATATTAAAAGGTCACTTTCAAGTTCCTCTCACTGCGTTGGGTGAGACTTACAATCGCTCGGGTTTTTTCTAGACCACAAGGTCAACTAGAGACGACCGCCGTAGCCGCATGGGTTGGTGTGTGACTACCATTTGGAAATGCGCCGGCTCGAACCTCCGTGCATGAAACATCGGATGATAAACAAAGTTGCACCTCAGCAGGCAATGGCAAATCTCCGAGTGTATTTCTGCCAAGAAAGAGCTCCTCATAAAAACCCATCTGCCGTTCGGAGTCGGCTTAAAACTTTAAGACGCACACCACAAATAGGAGGAGAATCTCAGTCAAACACTCAGAAAGGGAGTAAGCGCCAATAAGATACATATATATAAGCCCAAGTGAAACCGAAACTTCCCTAGCAGGTTCATGTAAAACGGCTATTGGTAAAAGATGGAGTTTAAAACCCGTGAGGTCCCTTTACTCACTGTTTACTCTCCAACGTTGTAAAAATGGTTTCCCAGAGCAAACTGTATCCTACAAGAGGTAGCATACATACTTATCATGGGAGTGCTGCCTACTACACCTCCAAGGCCCTTCAACCTTTTTTGCACCTTCTCCGCGGAATAATTGCAAACCGCAGCAGACTAGACGCATGTCTGTCCTTGAAAAATTTCTGCATTGGGAGCACAAGATAGGTAGATAGGTTGGTTAGATGGCAAGAGTACCACAGGTATACTACAAGTAGCCCTAGAGTGCCGTTTTGATACCATAATGTACTCGTAGACCATTACCTGCGAAAAATTACAAAACTTAAAGAAAACAAAAGACCATCTACAACCAGCCAGTTCTGTTGATGCAGTGGAGGAGATAAATGGGATCTTGGCTGGAGAACTGCTTCAGGCTATCCGCAAAGGGCTATCCCACATTTGCAAAGAAAGTGTTCAACAGTATTTTTCTATGCTAAGCGGTGCAGACGAATGTTGCCTTAACCCTTGGACACAGATATATTCTGGAATCTGCTTAATTCTGTCAATTGTACTCAGTATGTGGGCATCCTTTCACACTCAAGTAAGCTCTGAATCAGGTCGATCTATATCGCAAAGATGTATAGTCGATGTACCATAGAGCCCACTTGTGAGGTAACCTTACAGGAATGGCCTGAAAGAAAAGAACAGAGAACAATGTATTATAAGTTCCTCATCAGTCTAGATTGGCTCTCTATTAGTATAGTAGTTCTTGGTATCATCACCGTGCACAGCCTTTTGCGAACACATGAGAAGTCTATGAAGCCCACAAGAGTTATCGAACTCAAGAGCTACTTTATCTGTGTTAGGTAAAAAAAGTACTAGAGCACAGCAGCTCTTCACGTAGGTATGTACATCCCCAAAACAACTCTTCACAACTTTGGCAAAACCTAATTTCTCCAAACTTCATTGTCTTACTCAGGTTGAATCAAATCTCAAACAGGGATTATATGACAAACCCATGAGGACTACCTTAAAAAAAGAAGCAGTCGCGGATATTCTTTATGAATTATAGGCATTTAAGGAAGGTGAAAATCCTTCAACTGATTAACTAGGCAGTGACGGTGATTTTCAAAAAACCTCTCTGCTCGGCTTCCAAAAACTGGCAAAACAGCCGGTTGAGCAACTACCCACAAGTGACATGAGAAACCTACACCTACAAGGCAAAAGTCGAATGCGTGTTATATCTTGCAAAGATAGATCATTGAAGGGAAAATACAAATATTTACGATTTTGTTATTGAGAAAAACTGATTCCGGTAATTCCGGTAATTCCGGTAATGTTGAATGGGGAAACTATTTTCGAGTCTAGACTATTTGCAAAAATTTGACAGTAAAAAAAAAGTTCTGTAAAAAACATAATTGCGCTTAACTCTTAGTTTCGAATATTTGAAAGTCTCTAATTGGGCGTTCAAATAAAGAGCATAGTGAGAAATTGAAAGGAGGAAGATCGCAGATAGTACAAGTCGACAAAAGGCGATTGACCTTCCGGAGCAAGACACAAATTAAATGCCACATTATCGAGAGATTCGGGATTACAATTTTTGGCTACATTTTGGGTTACTTAACGTCATTAGATATTTTATTCCAAAAAAAAGTGAAGAAATAATAATACTAGAAAAAGTGCAAAATATTCTAAATTCTTATTTAGGTAGATGTACCTAAACTTAGTTGTGTTTATAAAAATACACTAAATCCAAAATTCTTTTGATTTAGTAGTTTTAACCGTAAAAAGAGATCGAATTGCTAAATACCGGCGGTAAAGCCTTCTCAATTACTAATCGTACTTTAGTTAGCTCACAGAAGTTTATATTTCATTTACACAGAGAAAAAACAAAAAAGATGGGAAAAGTAGGTATTTGTGTATGTATATAAGTACAAAGAGCTTTTCTATGTACGCATAAAGTACTAGAAAGCTAACAAAGTCTTCACTCACAAATAACTCTTGGCCTTTGGGTCGCTCAGTGCGTTAACCATTTCACAGCGGCTTAGCTATTTAGCACAGCAGGGGTTTAAAGACTTGAACGGCGGGCGAAAAGTTAAATGAATGAGCAGCTAAATAACCCGCAAAAGAAAACAAAGAAAAAACATTTGACGCGTGCTGCACAACGCAATTTGCAAATAAAGGGTCTTTCAAAAGTGACGTCAATAGTAAAGATGGTCCAAGATGGTTCTATTTTTAATGTCATCTGTGACATTTATCAAGTAGTCGGATGTAGAATTTTACACGATAGAACAACGCTTTAAAATTATTGAAACTTAATATGAAAATGGTCGTTCTTTAAGAACAAAATATCAAAAAACTCATAATTATTTTAGTCGAAATCATTGTTCTTATGAGTCGAAAATTCAAGGATTGGTGAAAAAAATTCACGAAACGGGTTTGTTGAGGATAGAAAAAGAACTTGCAAACCGGACGTTCTTTTGAGATTATTTGCTGCTGTAGCGCAAAGCGTTGCTGAACAACGTTCAACTCGACATTCCCAACAATTAATCTTTGATGAAGCGACTGTTGGGCAGATTTTACCTGTAGATAATAGCCAAGTGCTCATGGTGGACATTTAATATACGACTCTTAAAAAAAATATGAACCGGAAAGAATCTTAATTTTTGCACGTTTTAGTTAAAACCAACATCTAGGCCCGTCTTTTGAAAGACCCTTTGTTTGGTGGTCATAAAACACAGGCTAATTAACTTTTAAAAATTTGTTTGAATGTATGGTCACGTATACAGTCAGCGCCAATTAAAGTGTACACTAGATATCGATAACTTTTGACTATTTATTTATTTATAATTTCAATTATTTTTTTACAAAAATATAGTTTATGTTACATTAAGAACCGTATAATGCAAAGTTTCCAGCTTAATATAAAATTTGTAAAAATTGAAAAAAAAAATTAGATCGAAAATCACGCTAAATTTTGAGAATTTTTTTCAGACGCGGTCTTGTGCATTTTCACCATTTAACGCCTAAACCAACACCGTAAGCAGATTTCTAACCCTCTATCCAGTAAGACCGTCTAGAGACGGTCATCATAAAACCCTCCTGGGTTTTATATGCAATTTTCTTTTTCGTGTGAGCCGGCATGAAACCTGCACTTTATTATTCCAAAATTCAACCATCTATAAAACTGCATACCCGAAATTTGTTTTAAAAACTCCAAGTAAGAAGTTTAAAATTTTCATGAAAATTTGCCGAACTTTTACAAATTTTATACAAAGTTCGAAACTTTGCTTTAAATGGTTGTTGTTTTAGTATGAACAATATTTTTATAAAATAATAATCGAAATTACAAAGTAAATAAATAAATAGTGAAAACTTATCAATATGTGGCGTACACTTTATTTTGACGCTGACTGTATATGTATGTATAGAAGCAGAGAAAGATATGTATGTCCAATGTGTGCTTTAAACACAGCTTGGGCAGAAATTTATAAACATGAGCTGGGTACTTTCAGAAAAGCAACTTTAATATCAGTAGAGTTATCGTTAAAAAATTCGTCCAAATGAGTGACCCTTATAAATTTGCAGCAAAAGGTACAAAAATAATAATAATTTGTTGCTACAGCGCTGATCCTGGGGCACAGTGCCTCCGTGTGGAGCTCCTAGTCTCTCATTACACTCGTCCACAGATGGGGTATAAGGGAATGCTCGGCAGATATACAAGGTAGGTGGGAAATAAAATATCACTCGCTGACCAAAAACTGGGATACCGCAACGTCTGACCCATAATGGGCGATTGCGAAAAACGTCTGACTCGGATCGAGCGCTTTAAAAATAAATAGCTGTTCGCGCCTCTATTAACCAGAGGTGGCAATCTCACTCCGAGGATAGGAATTCCCGGCTAACAACTTATTACTACTGAATCGAATACTGTTTACTGAAAGGTGCAAAAATAATGGTTTTATAACTATATTTATATTGAATATACATATATATATTTTTCTTTCAATGCCGCGTGCTTCAAAAGAAATTAATTTTTCACCATTGGAAGTACAAGTATATTATTTTTTTAGCTCTCTGAATGAGGATCTAGCTTAGCAAATTTTCTCCATCTTTTAATGAAAGAACCAAAAAGTCAAAGAGAGCTAAATCTGGAATATGCGTATGAGGAGTTATAAATTTCTTAAAATTCCACGCCTTTTAAGGCCCATCTAGTAATGAAAGCTGTGTAAAGAGGCATTGCATTGCTTTGTTAAAGAGCAACCTTCCCTACTTGCTAGGTTTTTCCGCACGATCTGAGTCAATCAAACCGTTATTCATTCATCATTTCCAAAATTCATTTTTCATTCATCATTTTTCAAAATAAAAATATTCATTATTTAGCAATAGCTCACCATAGCTCACAAACAGGGACTAAAACTCATGTCAATGCTCAGTTCGGTTGAATTGTTCTCGAAGATTATTAAAGCGAACTTATGGAGAGCGAGTAGCGATAATATTGTAAAATGTTTTCATAAAACAAGTTAAATTATCAAATTAAAATTAAACAGCAAAATTATAGAAAAATTTTGTCTAATACCTGTCGCCCCTCAGCAAGCAATAACAAACCTCCGAGTTTATTTCTACCATGAAAAAGCTCCTCATAAAAAAATATCTGCCGTTCGGAGTCGGCTTGAAACTGTAGGTCCCTCCATTTGTGCAACAACATTAAGATGCACGCCACAAATAGAAAGAGCTCGACCAAACACCTAAAAAAAGTTGTACGAGTCAATTATTTATTTATTAATGTTTTTTTTTTTTTATAAATAAATAATATTTCCTCGGTTGCCTTGAGCTTGAGCGGCAACTGTTTGACCTAGATATCTTTTGTCGGCCTTTCTCCGGTTTCAGTGCCTTCCTTTGACGTTTGTTTTGACTCTGAATCATTATTTGCTTCGCGTTCACAAAAATCTCGTCCTCGAGGAAACTGCCGAGCATACCTTTTGACCATAAGGAGCTGTATTCCCATAGTCTCAATAATTTGCTGCAAAAATATTTTTCAGCTGATTTCTTTCCTTGACGTGGTACTTAATTCGAATTGTGAGCATTTTCGAATCCGATAGGCATGCCACCAGCATGTGTGTTGATTCATTCACGAGCGAAACCAAAAAATTGCATGACATATTTACTACCCCTGCATAACTCAATAAGTAGCTACTAATACTGATGGGTGGATGCCTTCGTTAACTATCTTTGGCCACGAAGTGGTTCGATACAAAAAATTGGAAAAACTAAACTGAAATGTTTCGCCCACTTATTTCGTTATTTCGAATAAGCCATAAATTTAATTGCTTACAAAAATTTTATAATTAAAAGCTAGTTTATACCTCATTAATAATAAAGGTATGAAAAAAATAAAACAACAAAACCAATAAAAACGTGAAGAGCGCCTGATAATCACAAGCTGTTATATGACTTTTATCTGTTTTGTGGGTTTCTGAGCATTTGATATTCCTTATCAGAATAAATTAAAAAGAAATGCTCGAATAGAGTGAGTCACTAGAGAATAACTCTTAACTTCAAAGTGATATACAAATTCGAATTGCAATCACTACTAAATACTACATAAATTTGGATATTGCAACAAAATAGGCTCAATAATTGGCTTAACAAAAATTAGTACCTTTATTGCTCGCGTGGGCGTGGGATAGAGGTTTCAAGGCGGAACTCTGAATAATGCCTTTTCACTCATGAATATTGCCAATTTGCGCTATTAGGATTCCATTAGAGCTTTTACCATAAATAATTTCCCGCGTAGATGTGTCTAAATTATTAATGGCAAGCTGTTGCGCCCATCATTTATAATAACCAATCGTTATGTGCATCAACACTTGGGCATAAATTTGTAAATATGTGTGTGTAGATATTTGTTTTCTCTAATATATATACATATGTATGTACACTATGTAAGCATATATTTAAGCTAATTTTTGTGCATTGTATTTAATCCAATTGTTTCACCTTTCTACCACTAAACTTGTTTGTTATTCCGCATGTGCGCCATTTCAACAGTTTATTAAATTTGAATTTTTATCACATTTCTCCAAAACAATTACAAAAAATAAACAACCACATAATTTTTGTGTCTTTCTTTGAGCTCAAACAACGAGGTTAAATTTTGTATACGATTTCATAGTATAATACACAACACTTAATCAAGACTCTAACAGCCGCGGCATTGTTGTTGATCACAGTGGGAGAGACAAGTTGTGGGACCAATAGTTTTCATACCTTCTAGTAGTAAATGTAATTCGAATGAGTTTCAGGGTGTGACAAAATCGAAAAACTTTAAACTAAACTTAACTTTAACTATTTTAAAGCACTTCCCATTTAGCGAAATTGCCAGATATTTCCTGATATCAAGCAGGTCGAGCAAATGTCTGAGTAAAATGCTGACTAATTGTCAAATCTTAGAAATTTCGTGCAAAATTTTTACCGAAATGTCTGGGGGATTTAATATATTTCCTCATCCGAGATGTCCAATCGAACTGTCTTCGAATTTCCTACACACTTGTCTGATGAGCTTGTTTTCTTTTTTACTCCACATGTCGACCGGCGAAATGTTTTTTGAGAACATTTTGGTTCAATTTAAAAGTGAGTTGTTGATGAAAAAATAATTAATTTACATCCTAGAGTAACAAAAATCCTGGAAAAATAAAGATAACGAGGACTTCAATATTAATCAAAACCGAAGTAATCCAATTGATTGGAGAAGCCCAGAAAATAATGAGACAGATCTAAATATCATAGAATGAAGTCTGAAATAACAGGTCATATTATGGATAACTTCAATAGTTTTTTGCGAGATTTTATGTATAAATTATAAAATATTTATTTATTAACAATAAGAATTTACAAACATATTGTATACTTAGTGAAGTTAGCAACCATAGTGATCTCCAAATTGGTCCATTTGCAACAGAACTCCCATTAACCAATTATCATTGGATAAAGGTGAACTTCAACTTAATTCCTCTTTGCTGTTAACTGCTCTGGTCGCTCTCACAGCAGTCGACTCACACTTGCATAGCACCTGCAAGCGCTGCGTATGATCTGCGCTGTAATTGCACTGTCTCTCACAGCAGCCGACTCACACTTGCATTGTAACTGCATGAGACGCTGTAGAGTTGTATGTGTAGGATGTTCGCTAGTTGGAGAGCAGAGAGCCTGTTCGTTTATGTAGGTGATCAGTAATATATTGGCGCTTACATTCTTTGTTGGTTATTTGGCGGAGTTTCTGCTACAATTACGCCGCCTCCGAACGGCAAATGGCTTTCTTGTGAAGAGCTTTTTCAAAGCAGATATACACTCGGAGGCTTGCCAATACCTGCCCGAAAGGTGATCGCTATTAGAAAACAAATGCTCCTATGATTTTGGTGTTTCGTGCCCACAGCAGGTTTTTAACCCGGACACTACTGAATGGTATTCACGCACCAACTTATTCAGCTGCGGCGGTCAGTTTGAGGTCTTGGTTAGTTAAACTTTTAATGCATGAATTGGTAAATATATTGAAAGCGGCAACGAACGATATTAGGGGATTTGCTTAGGGACTCAACCAAACCAATTATGAATGGTTAGTATTCATGTATAGTAGTTAAACCCAAAGACGATTTGAATCCACCTCTTTTTTGTTTTTTGTTTCAGTAAATTTTTACTCTAAAGCGCCTTTGGTTGCTTGAAATCTTTTATATAAATCGAGTTCAAATATGATTACTATCTACAGAAATCTATAACGAAACTTAGGGAGAAATTTTTTGGCAGAACATTTTAACTCCATAATGGGCCTTTTTAACCCTCTTTTTAAGATACTCAAATACAAGTTAATTAAAAGCGGCAGTTAGGGGATTAAAATCTTTTACAGGAATTTTAAGAGCAAAATTTTACTAGGGCCACCAAAGATGAAAAACTTCAACGGATACTATTGTGTCCAACGAGTTTGGCTGAGGTAATAAAATGTCTGTCCCACTGTGAAACATTTGATAACATTTCACTGTAGATGTGCGTATCTTAAGGGAAACTCCAATAAGTACAACGAGCTAAAAATGGGAAATAGATCGTTTTTTCATTATGGCCCAGAAAATTCCACGAAATCTGGTAGATGTCTATAAGATTTGTCAGTAATTAACTCAGAATTCTTCGTGAAAAGTCTATTAGATTTCCTATCGACCTCCGCATAAGTTTCTCTGATCAATGTCGGTGAAAAATATCAAAATTTGCGTACTTTCTTACCGACGAGTCTGACGGATATCTAACAAATGTGTTGTAATTTTATTAGCTGTGTTATCGCTGACGGTCATACAAAGTTACCGAAAAGCTTTATGGGATACTAGCTGTGCCCGGCACGCGTTGCTACGTCAACAACTAAAATAAATTTAAGAACATGTCATATTCGTTTCCTCTGTGTAAAAATACTTGGCCAATCTAATTTTTATGACAATGGGTTGAACGGGGCAGAAGTTGCTACTCTGCAGCGCCACCTAGTGGCGAGTGGCATCAATGAGCATATTTTACAAACCTTCTCCGTAGAAAACTACATATATATGTATACCAATTTTTATAATAATCGGTCCAGTAGTTTTTGAGTTCATCGATGACATACAGACAAACATTCATTTTTATATATAAAGATTTACACATTTCTTAATTAAAAAATTGTTGCTTTCAAATGAAAATAAATTTAATATTATCGTATATTCTCTTTTGCGTTGAAAACTACAACTTGGTAATGGTAATGGTTGTACGGGTTAGGCTAAGGCCTTTATGCACTGCAACCAGATTGATCTTTTGTGCGCCCCTAATTACTTAATTATAATTATTTAGTATACCGAGAAATTGAACCAGCTCCTTAGGAGGGAGCAATTGTAGGTATTCCTCCGCTAGTAGGTTCGAGGCCAGGATTCTGTGTCTCCTGTGGCCTAATGCCTCACAGTTGGTGATTGAATGCTCCATAGGCTCCTCTTCATCACAGCAGAACCTGCGTAATCTTATACTAGATAATCCAATAGTCTTAAAGTGTTTATTACTGGCAAAGTGACCTGTGAGTGCTCCACAGAGTAATCTGAGGCACTTTTTATCTAGGGTTAGAGAACATTTTGCTCTGTTGGCATTGAAGTACAAAAACTGTTTAGAGTGATTAAGGCCGCTTGTGCCGCTCCAGTGTACAACTAGAACTTACTGCAGACTCTGGCAAAGTTCAATATGATTTTCTTCAAACATATTTGGCACTTGTGACAGCTACACTAGACCAACAACAATGACTTGTACGTTTGATTGTCACAGTTAAGTATTGGTAATGTAGAGAGCAAAAAATGAATTCGCTTTGTTCAATTCTGTGCTAACAGCCACATGGACATGGCGAAAAAGAAAAGAGAAAATCAGCTGATTTGCCGATACCACCTTTAATATATTCGCCTTGGCGTCAGTATACAAATAAACAAGAAATGGAGCGCGTAAAGGTCAAAATAAAGATTTTCCTCACTGAAAATTATTATTTTTCAAAATGTTTAAAATGCTATGTTATTCAAAAACATAATTGGATGATTAATTTTGCGCCACTTTGTAAAGGGGTTTCCAATAAGAGGTGTTATTTTGATATTCAAAGAAAATTGATATTTTTTTATGTAAATGATCGGATGTTTATTTCATTATAAAGAGGAAGGTATGCCGTTAATAGTGGAAAGTAACATCAGGCAAATTACCACCACGACCAAGCTTACAAGACAATATCCTTTTCATGAAATTTTCCATAACCGAATTGCAAAGTGGCACCCCTATGTCCTCGATAGTCTCACGAATTCCATTTTTGAGGTCTTGAATCGACCCTGGGCTGTTGGCGTAGACCTTCTCCCGTGGCTCCCAAGAAAAAAGTCACAAGGTGTTAAATTACAAGGCCTCAGCTGTCAATTGTGATCACCTCTTCGAGAGATAACACGGTCCGGAAAGTTTTCCCATAAAAGATCAATGGTTTCGTTGCTTGTGCTGCACGTAGCACCGTCTTGTTGAAAATAAACGTTGTCCAGATCAATACCAGCCAATTCCGGCCATAAAAAATTGTTAATCATCTCCGATAGCGCAATCCATTCATTCATAACACCTGTTAATGGGAAACCCTTTAGTAATGTGAATATATCCCTAGGCGTGGTTGTTCCACATCCATGTGGCATATCTGTGTTTATTTCAACTAGAGACGTTTTTTCGACGTCTTCCTGTCTTTTGAAAGCAATCATTCAAATCTCTATTTTCTAACCATTCGCGGTTTGAGGTACGATATTCAGACTGTAGTTGAAAGTAGATGCCTTTTGAGCTGAAAATTTCTTTTGTGTAATACATACATTTTTAGCGCACTGTAAAATTTACCGTGCGCTTACTCGTATATTAACATTTTTGCATTCTGTTTGTAAATTTGTTTTGATTTTGATTGCATGGCATTTCTGCCATTTTTCACAAAATTTCATCGACTCATTACACACATTCACACACACACACATATACATACACAACGGACATCACGCACATACATTACAATCGTAAAATCGCGAAACGCGAAACGCAAAACGATTATTACCCGCATGTAATTTATGGGCTAATTTGTTAGCGATTATTGTTGAGGAGTGTTCGTTTTGGTTGGGAATTTTTCATTACAACTTTATAAGTAGATTTATGCATAGTACATACATATGTACATGTGCGCTTATGTATGTATGTATGTAGTATGATAATATTTTTGTTTTTATTTTTGTGGCTTTCGTGGTTGCTGCCTGCTTTAGGCACTTTTTTCTGTTTTCGCACATTGCTGTTGTTGGTGTACTTTCAACGCATGCAGCTGCCCCACCGCTCACGACCCACTTCAACTTGCAGCTCCACTTTAACGCAACCAGCGCCTTCGTGGGCTGCAATAAATGCGTTGTTGGTGTACGCTTGCCGATACGTGATTTCCATATGCGATCGATGCCGCCGATATTGGCACCCCACGCCCGCTTCATTGATGCATGCACACACACTCACACATACATACATAGATATGTACCCATGTACGCATGGTTGGCGTCGTTTTGTATTTCATGCGCGCCTTTTAGCGTCTTATTTATTCAACGCTTTGACATATTTGTCGGTTTGTCAGCAATTGCCAGTTGGGCAATTTGTTGCTCGTTATTGGGGCATCTACTGCCACGGGCTGGGTTGGATTGTTGTTTTTGTGCTACACAAATTGTTATTATTAATTTGTTGTTATGTCGCACGTGCATGCAAAATGAATTCATTGAATTTCACCCATTAATTTTTTGCCACAATTTCGATTTATTTTTTATTATTTCTATTGCTAAGTGCTTTTATTTCTGTAGCTTGAAATTTTTTAATGCAAAAGTTATTAATACAAATGCTTTCTAAATGAAATGAATTTGCCCTCGCTGTCTCAAATAGAAAATAAAAAAATTATAAAAAAACACAAATAAATTGCTTCACTGCTCGCTTGATCACTCGATCCCATTAGCAATCCCCACGCCCTCCCAACTTATTGACGATCACAGCACCGACTTGTTCACTCTATTAGTATTTTATATTTTATTTTGAATTCATTTAATATTTGGCTTGAGTGCCCGTTGGTGCGTTTTTAATTTATTGCCCGCTTATTAATGAAATTGATCGTAAAATTTATGGCTACTTTAAAGCATTTTATAGCACACTTAAGTATACATTTTTATACATTTTTATTATAAAATATGGCCGTCGGGTCAGGAGCGCCGCGCGCTGCTCACACACAACTTATATAGCGTACTTTCTTTTTTTTTTTTTTGATTTTTTTGATTTGCGATTTTATTTTGCCATTTCGACTGGTCGCTGTCGTCGTCATCCTCGGTTTTACACATTTGCCACACACATAAATATGTGTATATATTTTTCATTATTAGTTTGTCATTTGGTTCGCGTTTGATATTTATCATTTTTGTGGCTTTGCAAAAGCGCATTTTTCGCTATAAATTTTGTGCTACTAACTCTTGACAGCTATTTTATGTGTGAAGATTATTTTTGGTAAAATGTGCCAAAAGGTTATTTTGTAATTTGGCAGCATCTATAAATTACCATTGATACAAAGAACGGGCATGGTAATGATGAATGTGACTGTATTTGTGTGGGCATAATTTACGGATGATGTTTGTTCAAAATTAAAGAGTGGGCCACAAAAATCGTTTTATGAGCAGTTGAAATTATTAAATATTATTTTGAAATTAATACAACTATATATTATCTGACGCCATAAATATTAGTTTGCTATTTTTAATACCAAAAAAGTCGCATTTGCGCCCAATTTACAGAGGAGACAGCACCAAGCGTATAAACGTAATTTGCATAAAGTGCCAAGTACTTAAATGCTAACAAAAGAAAGTTGTTGCTCAAAAGCGAACATATTTTTGTTTGTGTCGGAAAAAATTAACAACATGCAACAAAATGTCATATAAAACTAGGCGAATGAGATCGCATAAGAAAGAGTTTGCCGATAGAAGATGATTGAATCAGCATACGAATTGCTTTTGGTTGCATTTGGCTACTCGTTCGTCGTAAATGGCTTTTTAGACCATAAAACAGTCGATAGAAAACCAGCTGTCTTAATAAATATAGCGCAGAAATTGGTATTTCTATTCATTGAGCTTAACCGACTATCCGAGCACCTTAGGCACAGACAAGAAATTAGACAACGACGCAGTAAAAGTGAGAGTAATCTATATATATAAAAATGAAAATCTGTCCCTATGTTCGCTTATAACTCGAGAATGGCTGAACGGATTTATCTTATCTTGGTCTTGAATTATTCGTGGAGGTCTAGGGAAGGTTTTAGAAGGTGAGAAAAATTCGAATAATTGCCGGGAAAATGGTCAAAACGTGGACCCGGGTAACCTTTGGTTGTGTATGTACAATATGGGTATCAAATGGAAGCTGTGGTTAAGTGCTTTAATACGGGTTAATTTTCATACCTATTGATGACTAGAGTCTCGAAATATATGCCAAAACGTGGACCCGCCGTGTCTTTAAACCGAATTAAACCAAACTTACACACATTGTTAAGTAGGTATTGAAGATGGTTTCCGTATAGTTTGAATACCTATTGGTAGATAGTGTCTCGAGATATAGGTCAAAACGTGGACCCGGGTAACCTTCGGACGTATATGTACAATATGGGTATCAAATGGAAGCTGTTGGTGAATGCTTTAGTACAGAGTATTTTTCATGTCGCTCCGTGACTGGGGTCTCGAAATATATGCCAAAACGTGGACCCGTCATGTCTTTAAACCGAATTAAACCAAACTTACACACATTGTTAAGGAGGTATTGAAGATGGTTTCCGTATAGTTTGGATACCTATTGGTAGATACGGTCTCGAGATATAGGTCAAAACGTGGACCCGGGTAACCTGGGGATGTGTATGTACAATATGGGTATCAAATGGAAGCTGTTGGTGAATGCTTTAGTTCAGAGTATTTTTCATGCCGCTCCGTGACTAGGGTCCCGAGATAGAGACCAACACGTGGACCCTAGAATGTGTTTGTACAATATGGATAGCAATTGGAAGCTATTGGTGAATGCTTTAGTACAGAGTATTTCTCATGCCGCTCCGTGACTGGGGTCTCGAGATATAGGTCAAAATGTGGGCCCGGGTAACCTTTGGATGTGTATATACAATATGGGTATCAAATGGAAGCTGTTGGTGAATGCTTTAGTTCAGAGTATTTTTCATGCCGCTCCGTGACTAGGGTCCCGAGATAGAGACCAACACGTGGACCCTAGAATGTGTTTGTACAATATGGATATCAATTGGAAGCTGTTGGTGAATGCTTTAGTACAGAGTATTTCTCATGCCGCTCCGTGACTAGGGTCCCGAGATGGAGACCAACACGTGGACCCTAGAATGTGTTTGTACAATATGGATAGCAATTGGAAGCCTTTGGTGAATGCTTTAGTACAGAGTATTTCTCATGCCGCTCCGTGACTGGGGTCTCGAGATATAGGTCAAAATGTGGGCCCGGGTAACCTTCGGATGTGTATATACAATATGGGTATCAAATGGAAGCTGTTGGTGAATGCTTTAGTTCAGAGTATTTTTCATGCCGCTCCGTGACTAGGGTCCCGAGATAGAGACCAACACGTGGACCCTAGAATGTGTTTGTACAATATGGATATCAATTGGAAGCTGTTGGTGAATGCTTTAGTACAGAGTATTTCTCATGCCGCTCCGTGACTAGGGTCCCGAGATGGAGACCAACACGTGGACCCTAGAATGTGTTTGTACAATATGGATAGCAATTGGAAGCTATTGGTGAATGCTTTAGTACAGAGTATTTCTCATGCCGCTCCGTGACTGGGGTCTCAAGATATAGGTCAAAACGTGGGCCCGGGTAACCTTCGGATGTGTATATACAATATGGGTATCAAATGGAAGCTGTTGGTGAATGCTTTAGTTCAGAGTATTTTTCATGCCGCTCGGTGACTAGGGTCCCGAGATAGAGACCAACACGTGGACCCTAGAATGTGTTTGTACAATATGGATATCAATTGGAAGCTGTTGGTGAATGCTTTAGTACAGAGTATTTCTCATGCCGCTCCGTGACTGGGGTCTCGAGATATAGGTCAAAACGTGGGCCCGGGTAACCTTTGGTTGTGGATGTGCAATATGGGCATCAAATGAAAGCTGTCGATAAGTGCTTTAACGTGGGGTAATTTTCATACCTATTGATGACTAGGGTCTCGAAATATATGCCAAAACGTGGACCCACCGTGTCTTTGCCCAGCGAAGCGGGTCGGGTTTGCTAGTCATAGATAAAAATTTGTTACTGCCGATTATTCGGTCTCTGAGCATCCACTATGCGAACATTTTTGGGAAACGAGCGTAGTCTACACCCTCTTAGGATACAGGTAGGTAGGTTAGATGGCAAGTAGGTAGGTAGGCTAGATGCCGTTTTATAGTCCTAGTGACTACTACCTACGAAAAATTACGAAACTTCAAGGCAGAAAAACCATCATAGGCTTTCCATTGCTGTTGATGTACATAGTTGAGGAGAGAAAAGTGATATACACTGGAGAACGGACTCAGGCTATGCCCAAAAAATACACTAAGGAACCTCCAGCACCTAGCCGCCAGACCCGAACAATTGCAAAGAAAATGTTCAATAGACTCTTTCACTGCCGTATCCCCAGGCTTCTCCACATGAGTACCGAACACCCAGTGACCGGTGTACACCACTATGAGTTTGGAAATTGAATGGCGTGGGATCCCTAGCACTTTAAGCGTCCTGCCTCTGTCGTACTGGGGCCAAAGTGTTTTTGAGATAGTACACGATAAGATAGAATTCCGTCTGTCTTGCGCTTTTTTAAGAAAGAATTTGTGCAGTTTCCCTTTAACGACGGTCAAAGGGATACCGATGCCTGAGATAGGAGCAACTGAAACTGGTTATGCCAACCCCTTCGTAGCCAGCTCATCGGTAATTTCCCTCTTTGTTCATATGCCTTGGAAAAAAATAAGATAAATGTTTCCTGCGCGTTCGAGACTTTTGTTTTCCATCCTACAGCAGTTGGACATAACCACAGGACCTTGCTCGCAGCTTGGGTATCGGAAAAGATATTTATGTCTTTCTCTCAACAGCGATCTCTAAACATTTTGAATGTCGCTACTCTAATTACTTCGCTTTTGGAGGAGCCTAGAAGCCCAATAAACTCGTAATTAATTATAACTACTAAATATTGCAAGATTTACAACTAATAGATCAAAAATATTTTTCAATAGTGAAAGAAACTACTAAAAAAAGAGTTTATGACATGAGGCTGTCTAGTAGTTATTATTGAAGACATTCAAACAATCGATAAAATACTTTTTGGAACTTTTTTCATCAATATTTTTATGCAAATTTGACCAACTTAAAATAAAAGTAAGTAAGTGAGATATTCAAAAAATCTAAACTATTTGTTAAAGCCTTACCTTTCTTTTCGCTTTAAGTATCATTTCAATTACATATAGAGTCGTGCTATAAATTTCTTCTCTCATGTTAACCCTATTTGTGAAACAACATCAAGACGCACACCACAAATAGGAGGAGGAGCTCGGCCAAACACGCAAAAAGGGTATACGCGCCGATTATATATATATAGGCATCCTTTGCCCTTTTACTCCGTTCATCACTTGAACTTGAAGTAATAATTTTTCATTAGTTTCCACATGAAATTGAGGGGCCCAAACGGATATTTCAAATTTTTGTTTCAAAGCCAAGATTCTGCCAGTAGGAGGTATCCATTTTGTTTTAGAGACCAGTGGGCTAGTGAGCTTTTACCTGTCCTGCCAGTAGAATATGCACTTGAAATCGGTTACCTTGTCCATGCGGTATAGGTATCTCCGATGGCTCGAGAGGTACTGAGTTAAGAAGTAGTTAACTTCTCCGAAGTTCCTTTGGACCCATTTGTCAATTAATGGAATAAGTTTCGCCGTGCATCTGCCACTCGGTTCAGTGTACCATCGGCCTTGCCACCGCAGCATGGTTTGGCATCTTCGTTCTGAGAAGCTAGTGATGACGTATTTCTTCTTGGAGTCCCACGCATCTATTCGCTCCCGGACCATAAGGTCGACGGGTATCTGCCCGCTCACCCCGAAAATTGCTGCACCTGAGACAGTGCGGGAGGCTGAGGCACTTCTGAGAGCGGCTTGGCTTTGCAGTTTAGCACAATTCCCCATACTTCGCTGCCGTATAGGAGAATTAAGTTTGTGTCCGCCATAATTAGCTTTCTTTTGCTCTGTGTTAGCCCACCGATGTTTGCCATTAATCTACTTAGCATTCTTGTGACCTTTACTGCTTTGGTAGCCGCTTGCCGTATCTGGGCCCAGAAGGTAAGCCTGCAGTCAAGTTGAATACCTAAGTATTTTACTACAATACTTTTTGGTTCCTAAGGTCGTGTCGCTTATTTGCATGTTGACCTCGAGTGGCATGTGACCTCGTGTCATAAGGATGACTTCGGCTTTATGTTTGGCGAGGTCCAGGCCGTGGTCCTCAACCCATATTTGCGTCCTGATCATGACTTGGTTCAGCTTCCTCCTAGCGTCCTAAGTGTCGCAAGCAAACTTTGTATAAATCTATGAACAATTATTTTAAATTTTATTCTTATATGTATGTACTTATATATTACTTATATATTTATAATTATGTATATACCTAAGCATACCCTGTAATTGCATTAATATTTTTTCTCTTTTTTTTCAGGTGAGTTTTGTTATATGAATTTCAATGGTCAGAAATGATGTCTGGTAGGATGTTTCTGTCAATATTTAGAAATCCGATACACTGACTAGTTTGAATAAAGCAAAGCATAATAGGTAAGCTTTAAAAATATAAGTCCGCGTTTAAATGGCTGGCGAAAATATATTCAGTAGATGATACGAGGTTGTCATGTAATTGGTGCTTGTGAGCAACAATTGTAATTAATAGTGTTGCGGGAATGTTGCGTGGAGAATCCTAAATATGTTGCGGGAATATTGCGGCAAAAGTCCTATTTTTCAATTCAAATATGAAAGTCTGCTGGTTCAATTACAATTTTTTCTCACAATTTTATTACAAACTATTCCCTATATATACACAATTATTTCAAACAAAACCTACTTATGTTCACAGAAAATTATATCGAATAACATGAGTTGAAAAACATTAAAGTATTTTAAACTAATACTAAACTGGACTCAACAAATAGCAATTATAATTTATTACTTTTCTAAAATTATTTTTAATCTCTCAGCCCGCTTTAAACATATCTTAATTGAGGTATGTTTAAACATCGAACAAAGTAAACAAAAGTAAATTTTGAAGTTTGGTATGCACGTTAATAAATAAATTTTCTAAATAAGAATTAATCCAGAACCGAAACAAAGTTTTATTTAAAATTTCAGAGCTAAGGAAGTTGTGGAAAATAAAAATTTGTCTCATATCACTTGTTAATGAGAAAATGATTTTACGTTGTCAGGATCATGGCCTATTGTTATGACGCATTGTTTTTATTTTTTTTGTTTTTCGGGACAACTAGCAAGTGCAGCACTCATATAGTAATTAAGTCCATTGTACTACACTTGAATTCCCTTTTAAATTTTCTTTAAATCCACTCAACCTCTGAAAAAATCTGAGTAGATCTTGTGGTGCCAAGGAGCCAAGATGGTCGCTTCTTAATACATCAGTGCCAAAGACCTCAAACCTGATTCGAGCAAAGGCGGGGCAGACGCACAGGAAGTGGTCCGCCGTCTCATCCTCCTCTTCACAAGCTGGGCAGAGTACACTGCCTGAGATGCCCAACCTTTCCATGTGCTTCACCCACAGAAAGTGGCCCGTCATCAGTCCAACCAGCCGTCTGCACTCCCCTCTGCTTAATGACAGAAGTGTTTGCGACAGTCGATCGGACATGACAGGTAACATCAGTTTTGTCCATCTGCAGCCTCTCTCAGCCTGCCAAGCTCGCTTGTGGGTTGTAATTACCCATTTGCTAACCGTGGCTTTGATGGCCGCAGAAGGGAGTGGCAAAACGGGCTCCGGGTCAAAGAAGTTGACCTCAGAGCCCATCTTAGCTAAGGAGTTAGAGGTCTCGTTACCCACGATACCCACGGGTCCCGGGACCCATGTCAACATCAGGCTATTATGTCTACCGACATAGTTCAGACTGGATTTACAGGACTCGACTACCCCTGATGTGGTTGGGGGGCTGTCTAAGGCCATAAGCGCAACTTGGCACTGGCTGCAGACACATATAGATCTGCCTCTCCATTGATTTTCCACAACACAGTTCATCGCTTCTGGAACTGCAAACACCTCCGCTGGAAACACAGATGCATGCATTCCAAGAGCAAAGTGCAGTTTTGTCTTGCTGGATTTCACATAAACTCCAGAGCCGGAGCCATGCTCGATCCTGAAGCCATCCGTGAAAATGCGAAAACAGTATTTGCCGGGCTCATTTTCTGGTTTTGACCACAACTGAGCCGCTGGCAGAACTACACTGTATCTCTTTACAAGTACGAGTCTTGATGGCATGGAGCCAAGGGGCATGGAGAGAATCGAAGTCCATGCCTTCTCTATTTTCCAATGACGTATTGGGAACTGTTCCAATGTGAACCGATCAAAAACTTTAGATGATCCCTGATTTCTGCAATGCTGAGACCTTCCAACTAATTACAGTATTAATTTACGGAAAGTGGCAAATCTTTGTCAGGATGGAGCAGGGCAGTGGCACAAAAGGTGCAAAATCCCCTCTTGTTCATCTAGACAACTTATGAAGAAGCTCACCCAACCTCTGGGAGTGTCTGCCTATTAGACAGTGTCCCGTTATAACTGAAGCTAGGATGCTAAAACTAAGTTTATTTTAACTCAGCAGAGATTCATTGCACTTAGCATTAAGGGTCGGCCATAATTTTCGCACGATTCGGCCATAATTTTCGCACGATTCGGCAAGTGCTCTCATCAGGTCATCTTTTGTTCGCTATTCTCGCAACTCTTTCAGAAATAAGTTGCTTGCATGTCTACGTACTTGTAATAATTTTAGTACACATCTGTAGATCTTTCGTGCCCTACCACATGTTTTAGAAGTAGTTAATACTAACCCTATTGACTGACACTACTACCTTAAATGTATTACATCCGGTTCTGTATAACCTAGATGTTCCCTGGACCATTCGAGACTTCTGGGATCGATCCAAGGTCCTTCCAGTTCCCATTGAGATTATGATTTCGAAGCGAGTATCTCTGTTGAGATACTTGTTTGATCAAAGTCAGGAAGGTCTTTACCAAGTAAGACTTTCGTTTTTATTGCGCTTCTGGCTGCATATTTTTTCGAGGGGGGGATAGTCCTACTATCGCCTCTATAGAACTTATTCGGTAGTTTGGTTCCAAGACTCGCTAGTTGGCGCAATTACTCGGAACCCAAGAGATATGTGGTTGTCCATGGCTATCTTGATGGTCGCCGACTATTTTGTGAGATACTTTATTGTCACCTGGCTCTTAATAAAAATGTATATGTATATAATCTCTGGCTATCGGATCACACTGTACAAGTGTCACGGCCTCAATTATTGCCAGCAGTGCTGTCTGAAAGATATTACAGTTGTCGGGGAGCCGTAAACTAAAACAGGTGCTCGGATGTTCGGTATATACATATCGCACCCTAAATACAAAAGGGTCACAACTCAAAATTGTCCACACTCGAGCTTGACTTGTTTACAGTAGCACAGAAAACAAATTATGTGACATATCACGCTGAAATTTGCCATGTAAGCTTATAACAGTCCTACCACCCAACAAAAAATTTATTTTTGCCATATGTCATCCGCGGACCGTTTTATTGATAACGTCTCGTTCATATTTGAGCAGAAGGAACATTTTGAGTTGTGACCCTTTTGTATTTAGGGTGCGATATGTAAATAGCCGCACACCTCGTCCTCGAGCTATGAGCCATCTGTGTATACATGGATGGACTCGCTCTATCTTTCAATGTCTCCCTTGTGGGTAGCAGGATCGTGAAAATTGTGTTGGTGTTATAAGTGTCCAAGTATGAAAATACTACGAATCGCGTTGTAGGTTATTTCATAGCTGTGCTCAAAAAGAGGTAAGAAACCCAGACTACTTGCCATTGGGGTTTGTGTGCATTTGAATTGACAAGGGTTTCAGCTATAATCAGATTAGTTTCTATTGGCATTGCAAAATTTAGCTTTCCCCTATACAGATATACGGATATACATAGATATGCGGCTTCTGTGACTTGTTTGTGGTAACGTCATTCAACTCACCTTAGCACAATTTCCTCTGATTTTCGCAACTGTCAAGCAGTTCATATCAAAAGTGTGAAATGACTTATGTCAAATTCAACTTGATGCTGATTGTCATTCTAAAGCGAACGCAATTCCAATTTCAAGCGAACAAATAAGCGCATCGTAAACACGACAACAACATTGGCAAAAATAGGTATGAGTTATACGTATACTCTATACACATACATACACACATTCATTCCCATGATGTTTTACTGCAAGCGTGCGATATGACGTGAGTACCCTGTCATATATGTAAGGCTAACATTTTCAACGGGTCATGGATGACTGATGCGTTGGGTGGTGAATGCGATTAGACAGGGTTGATTTGAAAGTTGGGTAGACGTTGGAGATGTAAGACCGTGAGCTGCGAAATTGCCTTAGACAGGTGGGTGGTGGGTGGCATATGTTAAAATAGCTTTTATTGTTCGCAGTTCCCTGATGATATACATCAGGTGTGTACAAATTTTGTAAAATGACAGCTGGAAATATTACGCTTACGACTGCACTCCCTATTCTGCATTTTTTCTTTTTTATAATTTTTGTTTTTCTTGGTTTATATTTGCTTGCCTGTCACTTAAGCACTCTGTCAGTCAGTCTCGTAGTCACTCACTCAACTAGTAGTGCTGCACAAGGCTGTTATGTCAAATGTTAAGCAATGAACGACTGGCATAACGCTTGACGCATAGCCAAGCTGGCGCTGTGTACTACAAGCAAAAGACGAGTGGAAAATATTTGTAAGAAGAGCAAACATTAGAAATACCGCAACATAGTAAATAGTTAGTGGAGCAGCAACATCGTATCAACGACGACAGCAAGGACAATCAGAGCAACTGTCAAAAAAGTAGAAATGTACAGGCATGCGGTGGGTGAAGGAAACGTGGCGAAGTACTTGGTAGGGGATTGAATAGAGCTGGGTTGAGAAAAATGTGAAGTGAGTGAAGTGAGTGTAACTGAAGTTTGGTGGGCTAACACGCATTCACGACATCTTTTGTGACGTTGACAGCAGTAGCGGCGTGTTGCCAAATACATAACAATAACATCAATAACATTTGAAATAAACAAGACTCAAGGCAAGCAGTAAAAAATGCTTAGCTTCAAGAAACAGAATACCTACATATGTATGTATGAATGTTTGTGCAAGCGCTATAGAGCACCAACAACAATAGAGCTAAATATCTAGTGCCAAGAACATAGCACATGGCTTGAACTGTACCAACATTAGCAAAACAATTGGAAAATAAGAAAATAAAAAAAAAAACAAGCGCAGCAACTGCACTCTCGGCACTGACAGCGAAGAAAAAACATGCTGACAACAAAACGGTATGAAAAATAGTGCAAGACCCTGACAATCAGAGTTTTAAATGCGCATTGCAAAATACTTTTGCTGTCGCCTGTCATGTCCATGTCCGTGTCGTTCACGCTAAACCGAGCGGCGTCCTGCCTGCTTGGCACACCACCGCACACACACACACATCCACACACACGCACACACAGTTAGTCATCATAAGGCCCGTCAGCTGCCCCCACTCGCTCCTTGCTGTCAGTGCCAACATTTGTACGGTTTTACGATTGCAACTCTGTGACGGCAAGCTGTCACTGTCATGCCACCGCCATTGTCGCTCGTTGCTGCTCTTATTGTTGCCAATGTTTTTTGCTTGATTTTTGTTGTTGCTCTTGCCTTTGTTGTCGTTTGCCGCAATATCGTCGGTGTCGGAAGTCACATTTTTGCACTTGTCGCAGAAGTCTTTTTGCCGGCTGACAGACGGGCTGACTAGCTAGCGGGCTCGCGGGCAGTCACCCCACCACTGACAACAATAAAAGGAAACTATGTACAACTACAATAGCTAGCGTCTGCAACGACCAACGCTGTTGACAACAAAAATGGCAAAGCGTGAAAATGTTGGGCGCGCGCATGCTAACAACAACAAATGCGGTCACAGAAAACAGAAAAAATTAGCAAAATAGTTTTGTGTGAAAAAGTCAGTTGTGCATTTGAAACACGCTGCTACAAAAACAAAAAAAACGTTTCACACTGAATAAAATTGCTTTTCATTTCGCCTTCCTTTACTTGCTGCTTTTATTGGTTTTTTCAGCTGTTTCATTTTACAGCTTATTATAGTTTATCTATATTAGGTTTTTTATTATTGATTAAATGCGTTTTAGATTTCGACCTCTTTCAGCGCCAGTTTGTAATTCTGAGCACGTTTATGAGGTTTTGTTGGTATGACTGCATCCGCATCGAAGTGGCCATTTACAGCATTTTTAAACTACCTGGTTCAAATATTTATGTAAAAAGAATAATTGCTATATTCCCGGATGAATCTTAAGCAAAGAAAAAACAAATCTAGACTAGATTACAAAAAAACAAAAACTAGGTTATACTTTAAAAGTTTTTTTTTTTAATTTTTAATATAACCCTCTTATCTTTATTGTAATTTAACATCTAATCGAACCCAGTCGAGCAGGCAAATAATATAAAATTACTAGGAATAAATATAAAAAAGTGTTCCCTATATAAACAGAAAAAAGCAAAATTAACATCGTCGGATGTAACTGCGATAGAGCGGAAGAAAATTTACCCCATTCTGTTAATTAGGGATCGTTTTTTATAGGACTAGAGTCTAATTGTTTTTAATGCAAAAACAGCAATTCTTTGTATTTTTGCTGTGAACTCTTCATCAGACTTCATAGAGAATTCCGTTAAACCTAAATATTTTCCAGTGATCTGTCAATGTTGACTTTTCCTAAATCTTTTTAATGTAATTCATTCAAATAGTTAAAAAGTGTTGTTGTTTGCATAACTTCAATAAAAGTTACGCGGTTTGACATTTCAGCATTTTAGCATTTCAGTGGTGATTTTTAGGCTTTAAGAACACAAAAAAATATCTTGTAGCAGTTTTGTTTATACAATTTTCAGCCTTTTTTAATATTTAACTTTCACTTTCTTAAAACAGAGCAAGTACAAGGTGGCGCAAAATTAATCGTCCATTTTTTTTTCTTATTAAAAAAATTTTTACTGAATTTAGTATATTGCAGCTGTCTATTTCGCAAGTATGATGGACTTACGAAGCTATTTGCAAAAATTATAAATCTTCCAATAGGGTGATTAATTTTGCGCCACCTTGTATAACATAAAACTTGTATGCGAAAATAAAGCACATGTCTCTCTGTTACTAGTAAAGTATCATAATCCAAAAAAACAAAACAAAAAAATCGAGAAACTCAGCTTTAAGTTAAATTACGATCGATATGCAATGTTTTAATAAAAGAAATACTTGTGGAAATTTCTTAACTCCTGTGAAGACAAAAATCCTTCCTCTTTGCCTTTCAGCAACTGTTTGAAATAAGAAAGTTTCTAACTTCATTTCGGATACACAATTTTTTTCCAGAATTTTGTTATGCCACTCATTGAAAGCGTAAATGGAGTTTATAGAGAACTAAACTGGCAATGCAAATTAATAAACCCCAATTTAAAGCATACGGGAAAAATTAAATTCTTGCAAGCTTCTGATAGTTCAGCATAGTCCAAATTCGATATTATTTATATAAAATAAAATAAAAAATTACATTTTTTTCCAAAATCAGCATTCATAAAAAACGGTTTACTCGACTGATGTTTTATCCCCAAATTTTGTTCGGCCCTGTGGGTAAGTTTCCCTTTAGTAGATTGGTGAATAGACAAAGTTATCACATTTGGATCAATTACCAATGTGCCCCTCAAAATGCTTTGTTTGGTATTATTTGTAGGCCAAAGACATAACAACATTTTATTCCCAAAAGTCCATAAAGTGGGTTTGAAGACCTTTAGTTTCAGTAGGACGCCGCCACACGCCGTATTGCGAAAGCGTCAATTTGCTGAAGAAAGTCTTCGTCGTTATGATTACCTCTAAGAATGAGTCCGTGGTAAGGTTAACATGAATTGAGGTATCTGTGCTATTTTCTATTGGAACATTTGAAGTCATTAGTCTACGCCTATTTCACCATTCGAAATTCTACTCGAAGACGCTATGAAGTAGACACATTTTGTTCGAAATGGTCTTCCAAAGCGGATACTATATTTAGTTGCAAACAAAAACTTTTTCTTCCTTGTTTTAGGTGAAAAACTTTTTACGTACATTCCACTTTCTCATCATGACAAAAAAATGTGTATTAAATTTTAAGCTGTTTTATATCTGCTTTATTTTGATTTCTTTCTATTTCCCTAAAAGTGCCGACAAATACCCAATTACGAGGACGTAGCATATTCGTAAAAACACAAAAAAAAGCATAGGTGCGCAGTATTTCACATAAAATTGACAAATATATCGGGTATTTGTTTGCTGAGAGAGAACTATCGATACCGATAACTATGGTTTGACAACTGAGAATGGCAAACTGTGTTGACACTTCGCTTCAGTAAAGTTTGGCAAGCCATCATGAATCGTTTAACGCCAGAATAACGATTCCAAATTGTGGAAATTTCATTTATTTATCGGTTTATTGCAATATGCAAGTCGCCATATGTCCAAATTTATTATATTTATATTTATGCATTTATTTATTTAGTAAATCTAGAAATGCAAGGTTTTTTACAGACTGCTTAGAATTAACAGTAACAATTATATGTACATATTTCGCCACTATTTAAAAAATTCATTAAGTGAAAATTTGATAGGTCGATAGATCGGAACTTGAAATCATGGTGCTTTCGGGGCATAAACATTTCGAACCCGCTCTAGAAAGAATAAATCATTACTCTGACAATTTTTTTGAGGTATCTGAAAATGCATGCACTCTATAAGTAAAGACCTGTCAATAGTTCCATTTACATAAATAATCAAAAACGAAGGAGAGTGAAAGTATATTTCTTCTTCTTTGTAACCATTTTAAATTTAGTAACGCACACACCAGGAATCGGATCGGTGAAGTTTACAGATCTGAGTGCGAAACGCAGAAATTTCTTGTGAATGCGTTCACGTCTATTGATTCGGCACTGATGATATGGCTTCGAAATAAGGATGGCATACTCGAGCTTAGACCTTAAGAGCGAAGTAAATAGTGACTAATTGGGAAAAAGAAGTCAAAAATTTAGCTGATCGAATGTACCACGTAACTCGTAGCCGCGGCAGACATATGCCCAATACCGTTTTCAAAAAATAAATTCCAAGAAATTATCTATCAAATTGTAATAAAACAAAAATGATTCCAACAATTATCTGTTTTGTATTATCATTTTAAGTTATCAAGGTTTTACAAAACTCCCAACAGCTACATTTAATTTGTAAAGAAAGGAATAAATATTTTATACCTCATATGCAAGGATATGACTTTGAAAGCTATGCTAAAGTTAAAAAAACTTTCATCCTCTTAAAACATTCAGACACAACTCCGAAAATGATGTGTAGCAGGTATCATTATTTTCCTTTCTTACCGTGAGCCACAGAAACTTGCTTTCCCCTTTTTTTTGTTTTTTTACAGTGTTTTAATAGAACAATCTTGATCTGTATCAAGTAAGCGCAGAAAGCGGCGAGGATTAAAAGAAAAGTAGATAATTTGCACATTTTATTTAGCGCTATGACAATCTGAGGTGAATTTCCATACTCTAATACTTTACTAAACAATTCACAAACATTAGTTTTAAATAAAAATACCTTTTTCTTCTTCTTGATTGGCGTGATAACCTCTTAAGCGATTTTGATCGTTTCTTCTTCGTTGTTTCATCGTCTACGATACTCGCCATCGCTTACGTGCAAAGACCCAAAAATCTTCCGCAGAATCTTGCACTCAAACACTCCGCAAAATGTCTCATCGCCATACGTTAGTACGGGCATAAGGTGCTAATTTCGTTCGTCGAGAGAGGACTTTCTTACTCAATTGCCTACTTTGTCCAAAGTAGCACTTGTTTGCAAGAAAGACTCACCGTTGGATTTCAAGGTCAACATTATTATCTTTGTTAAGGGGTTACGTACGCTTTCTTCGATATTTCCAAAATACAGTTTCTTAAGAATATACTGTGAAATTTTCAAGCACAAGTTCCCAATATTATAGCTTCTACAGCCCATTAACTAGGTAGAGAGCAGTCCACGCGCTCCCTTATCTCAAACTTTAAACTCGTTTTTTTCAAAACTACTTTTTCCGGCAAGGTCTGCATGATAGCTCATACAGTTTTTAATATTTTTTGACAGCTTTTTAAAATATTCGAAAGTGTTTTCTCTATAGATTTGATTTTTGATATTTTTATTAAAAAATTTTATAAACATAATTAAAGTGTGACATTTATGACGTAAAACGCATACTTTTTTTTAAATGCCGAATATCAATGCAAAATTTTTTGAACAACTACAACTTTATTTTACAATTTAGTTTTTACTTATTATAGATCCATCTACAATTCAGGGAGAAATGATGCAGACCGTGGATCAACTTTTTTTCATTGTACTTTGGGTGACGTGATTTTTTATATACCAATTTTTGTAAAGAAAAATTAATATAAATTTTTTTATAAAGTTTAAATACTAATAGGCAAAATATAAATTTTTTTGTATTTATTTCTATTGTTATCCCTTCTAAAAACAGCTTTTCTTTTAGCGCATTTTTTGCGGCGCTGCTGGATGTATGTAACCCCTTAATGCTGGTTCCTAACTAAACGAAGTCTCTTACAAGCTTAATTTCGTTTTTTTTTTAATTACGTATGTACCTGCAACAATTTACTCTTCATTCAAAATTTTTTGCTTAGATAAAAATTTATTATGATTCCCTTATACTTTTTCTTTGCACACAAAATCAATTTCTGGTGTATAACTTTACGCAATTTATGTATTACGTGGTTGAGCGTATTTATCTAACATTTTCGATGCATATTTTTTTATTTCCATTTATTGGCTTTCCTTTATGTACACTACAATACCATTTCCTCTTTTAATCCTCCTCATTTGCCCACTGGTTTTTCTTCTTTTGTTTAATTGCACTCGGAACCGCCAACAAGTTGCCACCATGACAGCTTGCCATATTTTAATGTCATGTCGCCGGCTGGTAGTGCATGTGTCACTCGCCTGTCCGCTGCAGCCAGCCATTGCTTGCCACCGTTCGCGTCGCTGGCAAACCTACACAGCAAACAGCTGCCTGGAAATTGTCGCATTGCTGTACATTTGCTACTAAATACCCGTGCACGTTGCTGCTATGTTGCTATTGTTGTTGCCGCGTTGATACTTGTACGTCCGTGTGAATCGCACAAGATTTTAATGCCTCAGCTGACAGCAACCAGCCACGGAATTGTTGTTTGCATTGTCACGCGATTTATAAACTGCACTCATTCACACAAAAAAATGCTGTTTGCACATATGCACACACACACACACTTACCTTATTTTGCACACACATCCGTACGTGTATATGTTAAAAAAATGTGATATGTAGTTACACTTTTGTTGTTGTGTTGATTGCACTGCCTGACATTAGCGCTCATTTGTTTTATTGCAGCGCCATTAACGTTGGCTGGCGCTCTTGCAATGGATGAAGGCAGCAACAGCTGGAGTTTGTTGATGACGTTGATGATCGCTAATGGGGTGCGAGAAAAGGTTAAAAGGGGTATTAAAAAAGACATTTTAAGTGTGGTCACATATGATCTTAAGTCAACTAGCTTCAATTTGATTTCTAATTAAACTATGAACACCGTAAAGGAACTCATATTGAATTTGATGTTAATGTCGATTCGTTAAGTGATTTAATATCGCTTTCTCCCCTTTTAAGCACAATTTCTGTTTTTGCAATTACTTCTCATTGGAAGATCTTTTAAGATTTTCGATGGAGAAACGAGAGTTCATTCTTCCACTTTTCCCATTTCTTGCCACTGTGAGACACCTGTATAGCGAGTTCAATCGTGGTCGCCCTTAATCAATTGTGTGGCTAGAATGCATTAGCATCAATTGTTTCAAGGGGCACAAAAGACCATAAAGTCAACCTTCTCACGGCAGTCGGTTCTATGTTAAAGGAACGATCCGGCCAAGAACCATCACTCCAGAGCCACTTCCTGTACATAAACGGAGAATGTTTATGTTGCTATCAAACAAAAAACAACAAGGTCGAAATGCTAACTTCATTTTCATTCATAATTGTTACAAAAAATATTGAAAATATTTAATAGAAGTGCTTTAGAAAACGTTTTTTATAATGTCAGGGTGGTTACTATATTAAATCATTGCTGATTAATATTTATTTTATACATTTGTTGATAATATGTTTACCATATAATTGACGTGTAAGTCACATATTAGACTTCTTACCGAACTCCCATTTGTCTTGTGAATAGCCCACAGTTTTATGCCATCTCCGAACAGCAAATGAGTTTTATGAGTAATTGAGAGGTTTGTTTGCGCTTCCCGAGGGGCTCAAGTGCTGAAAGAATGTCAAAACTTAAAAAGCAAAAACAAGAAAGTGTGTGGGTATACATGCGAGGGGTGCTCAAAAGGTACCGCGAATTTTGTGCTTTTTCAAAAATGATTCATTTATTCATTAATATCTATTCTGCCCCTTCAAAGTAATTCCCATGAGATGTTATGCACTTGAGCCAACATTTTTTCCAATCTTCGAAGCCCTTAAAAAAATAATATTTTTTTTTATCTTGTTCAGCTCCTCCTTCCATGCCGTCTTTATCTCGTCAATCGTAGCGTAGCGTCGTCCTTTCATGAGCCCCTTCAGTTTCGGGAACAAGAAAAACAGGCGGCCAGAGCTGGGGAATACAGTGGCTGTGGCATCATTAGTGTTTTTTTTTTGGCCAAAAAGTCGCGCCCAAGCAACGATATGTGAGCAGGGGCGAACTATTGGCCGAACTTTGCGCCCTTTTTTCGGTTTTGGTTCGTGCGGCAGCTTCCATTGAGATGATTGAGTATTGAATTACCTCATTTTCTACTACTTCATTTTAAAGGTTCACGACCCTCCTATACTCAATAGAAGAGTGGGAACGGGACGATGTAAGACAGGGCGAGTCCAACCATGCATACAGAAGATGGTTCAAAGCTGGAATGCAGGGTTTGTGGAGGTGTGCACATCTGCGGGTCTCCTTTAGATTTCGGCTCCCCGACTACTGTAATATCTTTTAGACTGAACTGTGATGACAATACTAAAAGCCGCGACACTGGTACTGTGTGATGCGATACCTGGAGATATATCTACATTTGCACCGATAGCCAGGCCCCATTAAAATCCTTCACAAGGCAATCGGTAACCTCAAATGTAGCCATGAAATGCTGAACATCTATTAACGAGTTGGTTGAGTCATTTCGCCTAATGGTTACATAGGTTCCTGATCATTGCGTCATTGAGGATAACTGCAAGGCCAATGAACTAGCGTGACTTGGCACCAAGTTGTCTAACGAGGACACAGACAATAGTAGGCATATCCGTACGACCTCGTAAGCAACTTATTTTTGAGAGATTTATAGGAGCTGCGAATTAAAAATGGGGTAATGAACCCACAGTTGAACCCGAGAGTTGCGGTCGACTCTCAATGCTAAAAGAACAGAATCTCTACTAAACCAAAATAAGTGTAGTCTGAGCACAATGATTTCAGTTTCTGACTTCTGCAGAAGCTGGCTAGATGATGAAGAAGAAGAGACGATCTCGCACATTCTGTGCAATTGTCCTGCTCTACCTAGACGTAGATTTACCGTTTTAGGTAGACAATTTTTCAATGAGTTGGAAGATCTCAATACTGTGGAATTCAGGGATCTTCTAAAAAATTTTGAAAAGTAGGTACACACTGATTTTAGGTGATATCAGGAAATGTTTTTCAAACGATATCGCAATTGACTATGTGCCTGAGTGTGGGGCCCATAGTGGACAGCCGCTTCAACGTAACCTAACCTATTTCATTTGCTAAGTCACTCCAGACCGCGTTCTCGTTGTTACATTTATCCAGCAATGCGACTAACCCTGGATCCTCTTTTTCATCCGTCTTTCATCAAGAACGTCTTTCATCGTACATATATTTAACTTCGAAATCAGTACTTTTGTGGCGTTGAAACATTCAAGGCACGTTGTTTCACTAACAGTACTTCCCCGGACGTATTTATCGCTTACACCCGTTTTGGGTGTTTTTCCGAGCTCCTTCCTCTACTTGAGGTGTGTGTCTTGACGTTGTTCCACAAATGGAGGGACCTACAGTTTCAAGGCGACTCCGAACTGGCCAAAAATACACTCGGAGATTTGCCATTTGCCTGCCGAAGGGCGACCGTTACTAGCAAAAACTTTTTTTCATAATTTTGCTGTTTCATGCATGGAGATTCGAATCTGCGCACAAACAAATGGTAGTCACGCACCACCTATTCGGCTACGGCGACCTGTGTACCCCAGCTATTTTAAGTTTTCTTGTTATTAAATTTTTTTTAAATTGCAAGTTCTTGTTTTTCCCGCATACTGCCACATGAGCAGCCGATACTTGCATATGAAAATTACCCTGATTTCACTTTCCGCTTTATATAACATTTCGCTTTCGTCTCTTAATAATAACATATCAGTTTTATTGCGTAATGACATGGCATAGTCGCTTCAACCTCATTGAGGTTGTCTTCAATAAAAACTTCCTCTAATTACCAGCCTTTATGGCTCATTTTGACACGCCACTCTCATTTGCAAATTTAAGTGCAGATAAAAGTGCATAAATATACATACTTACATACACACGTGTATATGTATGTGTATATGTACTTGTATGTGTCATTAAATACGAGCGCTTATGCAAGTACATTCAAATTCATACCACTTCGCCCTTCTACATAAAGAAAATCTCATATATTTGCGCCCTTTGAAGTTGCCGGAATAAATGTGTTGCTTTTAACGCCCCACTTCCGCTATTTATGCGTTGAAAACCACATTTGAAGTCACTTCAAACCATCTTCAACTCCAATGCCACATAGCAGAAATTATCGCAGAGCAACACCTACATAGCTACACACATCCACAGACATCTAGCCAGCAGTCAGTGAGCACAACAACAAGCTGGGTCATAGTCGACGAACAATATAAAACCAAAATAATAAAGAAGAAAAAGAGAAACACAAAAACAAATATGTAATGCAAAAGCAACAAATTGCAATGCAACTTCCTTTTCATTTGCAACACTTCAAACTGTATAACAATGGCGGCAACAATGGCGTTGGTGGCACCATCAAGCAAATAGCAACAATATCAACAATGTAGAGTAACAACAACGTTGCAATTTTGTGGCATTAACAAAAGTGCAATTTGTATGCGCAGCAACAAAGGATGGAGCGTGCGTGGAGGGGGACGGGTGAGGTGTGAACCAAAATGGGGGGCGCTCAACATACGTATGTATGTTTGCGTGCATGTAGGTGTACTTTGGTTGTGTGTGGGGGGTCTGCGACTTCAGCACTTCTTGTGCGCCAACGACAACTTTTGCACACAATTGGAATTGCCACAACACAGCAGTAGCAGCCACAGAAAGAATCCAACAAAAGAGTACAAAAAGCACACCGGAACGTGTGCCGAGCCATTGAAGCGAAATTTCCACATACAAAACCCCAGCACGCAGTTCGCATTGAGTGTACTGCAGCGTTGCCACTTGTTTTCCCAGGCGTATGCACTTTGCCACTTTGTTGCTATCACAACATTGAGTGTATGTACACTTATACATATTCATATGTACATATATATGTGTGTATACGTATACGTGCGTATGTATACGAATTTTATTTTGTATGAGTACACTTCACATTTGCAATTTAAATTTCGCATTTGCAAGTGCAACCAAACGCTTTCCTTCCTTACTCAACCCCTGCTTTATTTCCTTTTTGATTCCGCATTTTTTATTTTTATTTTTTTTTGTACCTTTTCTCATTTAATTCTCTCTCTTATTACGAGTATTTTCCCTCGGCTTGTATGCACTTTTCCTTTTGAACGCTATTCATTTCCATGTTGGGCTTATCTAAAGCGTTTAATCAATGGACAACAACACCTTGCAAGGTGTTGGCTTCACTGCTTTCCCCGGTCCTCGCGCCTAGAGCCAACTGAGCGTTCTTCTTCCATAGCCACTGCCACTTTAGCTCCACCGATATCTCGTCAGTGACGCTGCTTTGCCCCAATTGCTGAACTTGTAATTTTAAATTCCGTCCTTCGCCTTGCTTCACCTGCGCTATCTACTTGTCCGTTTTCGCCTAGAGTTATACATTTCTCGCTTTCGCTCACCTATCGGCGTGAAGAATCTTTTGGCAATTTTGCTGCTTCTCTATGGCCTTTGTATGGCGATTTTTTTCATCACAATTGTGCACCTTACAATATGTAAATACAAGTGCATACATATGTATATATTTACATGGGTACACACAAATGTACGAGTACACAAGCAACAAACAAAAACCTTTAAGTAAAGCCAGTTAGTGAAGCAATTTAGTGCGATTCAAATACAAGTGAACCGCACTTCTGTTGAATAGTCAGACGGACAGTGAGGCGGTGGCCATGATAGCTGTTTAAGAGATGTCTAGATTTGCAAAGAACCACCGTCTGTTTGGAACACCTTATAGTATGGCGCAATTTGCAGTTAAGACCAACAAATTTGGCATTTGAAAAGGAAATTATTGTTTGTTGTGCGAGGGATTAAGAGAGAGAGTTGAGGACAGTTGAAAGCCAAATTGATGGAAAGTTGTGCAGTTACGCTTAGATTGCTTTTGGGTAATGAGGGTACTCTGGTGGTGAAATAAAAAACGTGTTTGCTGTTAGTTTAAATATAAAATTGATAACCAACTGGCGATAGATGAAATTAAAATCAAAGTAGCTAAGAGTTGTCGTATATGTATATTTTTGAAAAAAGCGTTTTACAAAGTTAGCCACACGGTTTTAATTTCTAAATTGAGGGCGATTACAGCAGACTCTATACATTTTCAATCTGATTTAGATAACGTCGTTGTTGCGTGTAAAAAATAAGTTAAATTTAAATGTATGTAATTGGTTTTATGTATCTATTCCCGTTTTGAGTGTTTGGCTGAGCTCCTCCTGCTATTTGTGGTGTGCGTCTTGATGTTTTTCCACAAATGGAGGGACCTACAGTTTCAAGCCGACTCCGAACGGCAGATATTTTTATGAGGAGCTTTTTCATGGCAGAAATACATCGGAGGTTTGCAATTGCCTGCCGAGGGGCGACCGCTATTAGAAAAATGTTTATTTTGGTGTTTCACTGAGATTCGATCTGTCAATTCCAAATGGTAGTCACGCACCAACCCATTCGGCTACGGCGGCCGCCGTTCTTTTTTATTTTGTTATCTCCAAATTTGTTTGATAATTTTGAAAGTCCCAATTCTATATTATTACGGTAGTCTAGCGTAAGTGCACTACCTGCCATCCCAGAGGTTGTGGTTTCGAATCCCACGTATTTTTCCAAATTTACCTACTTTCCCTGTTTCTAAAAAACAAACTCGTTGCTCAAACCCAAAAACTTATACTTTCCATCCTTACTCCCGCTCAATAGTCAGCGCATTATTTGCATTGGGGCAGCTAAAGCAAAGAAAAACACACAGTTGCATATTGCATCAGTGGCGCCAGCAAGACGAAGCGGGCAACCGCGGCAATAGCGCAGACACACCACTTTAGCGAAGTCCTCAACCATCTGTGCGAGCCTTCTGTTAGAAATATGTGACACACAGGTGGCGCTCCAAGCAGTAAAAAGGCGTTGTTCCTAAGAAACGACAGGTGGGCATTCCCACTACTTAGGACTGATTGGACCTACCTTGTCAGAAATCAAATAGATAAACGAAACCAACGCAAGACAAGTCTTGCTGAGGCCCTATGCTCCCGAGAGGAGTGAACAAGGAAAAAAAATATTATTGGCCAAAACAGGGTCATTTGAATCGTCGCTTTGTTATTGCATTCGGTACTGGGGTCCAGAAATAGCAAACATTGTTTTATGCATTCTCCAACTTTTCCTTTTGGCCGTAGTGGTACTGAGAAATGCATGGAATAAGTGAATCTTAGCAACTCCCAAGCTCCATTTTTAGTTAAGTTAGTTCGCGATTGATTTGCTTCTACAAATTACAGCAGCACTCTCTTGTGTGGATCCTCTAAAGAGTACGCAAAAGTCACTGAGAAGTTTACCTAAAATAACAAAGATTTTCATAACTTGTTTTAACGTTTCTGCTCCTGCTTCTTACTAATTAATTTGACAGCTGTCAAATCGCACTCCTTTAACTACAAATCAACATTGTGTGACCCATAAATTGGCTAATGAGAAGAGTGCGAATATTCTCATGTACAATTGTAAGTGCATACATATTTCCACATACTGCAGCTACAATAAAAACACAACAGCCAAGAAAAATATGAATGGTGGCCACTAACCTGCATTTACCCCCCGTACGTACACAGCAATGCGGGCCACAATATGACAACTAAAATATGAAAATGACATTAATATGTCACTCAACGCATACGAGAATAATAAAAATAACAATAATAGCAGTGCATGTAACCAGCTGACGCAAATAAGCAAACAAACGACACAATGACAGTCGTAGCTGTCAGCTCAAGTGCTGGCCTAGGTTCGTTGACTGCCTGGTAGGCGGATAAGTTGTGGCAGTAAAATGAAATTGCAGTGCAATTATGCAAAGGCAGGTAAGTGATGGCAGGGAGATTGTGAACAAAGGCAGGAAGATTTGAGCTGAGTTGGTGCGGTGAGCAACTGTCACATTGACACAGCCGCTACCATTATTCCACCACTCCACCATTCCACCATTCCTACGTTCACTGTTATTATTGTTGCTTTTGGTGAGCACATTGTTTATACAGTTGTTGTTATTTTTGTCAGCACTTGCTGGCATTACTTCATACCAACAACGTACTGCGAAATTTGTAAGCACTCGAAGTTGTCACTCTCACAATGGCGCACCAAATTACATCCAGTCGAACATATAAATTTGTACTAAATGTGAGTGTAAGTGTAAGTGTACATATGTTTCTTTGTATCTACTTGCATATGCCAAGTGGCCTTATAAACTGTAACAATTCCTTGTGGACGCATGCTGCTGTGCATTTCGTTGAACCAGCTCACCCTATATTAACCCACCACTGACCCACCAACCAGGCACATAAATTTCCATATGTGAATAAGTACTTACTATATGTTGCAGTCTTACATATTTACGGTCATAAATGTCAATTTAACATTCAAATGAATGCAACCGCAAATTCATCACTCCACGTAGAGCTCATTCCATTTAGCATAGTACCTATGCCACAGTCCCAAATTATGTATGTACATATATGTAGTTAAGGTATACATTTAGACAATGGAAATTTGTACGTACACCTACGGTCACTGAAATATATACGCCTACTAACATAAGGCCTCTTCTTTTGGCTAAGCGTTAGCAAGTGAAACAACTGGTATAAATGAGCATATTTTGGGAGCACTAAGCGCATAAAATTACATTTGTTTGAAAAGTAGTGAGTCATGCCAGTTTTATGAGCGGCGAATCTTGCTCGATAACTTTATTGTTGCTTTCGCATGGACATTTTTCGTCATTTTAACTTTATTGTTGCTCGAGTAGAGAGTTAGCGAGCAGAGAAGTGGCGAATAGATGAGGCCTTTGGACCTGATTAAGATTGAAAAGCATGCTTCAAAACTAATAAAGTGATCACTGGCATGGTGTAGTTCTTCTCTCTTGGTGTTGGACTACTTGGCATTATCAGAAAACTAAAAACTTTATTATTTGAACTTAAATGCCATTACACAAAGCCAAGGAGGATCATATAAAAACATAATTAATAAAAAAATGCATTTGCCTCCTGCCTGAATTGTATGAAACTGTTGTCCTTTTCTGATATTCCTACCAATTGGTCGATCTCATGTCGAATGTAGTGCTTCGGTCTTTTAGATCATGCCTGTTGTCATCAATCAAATAGTAGGCGCAATCACGTAGCGGTAACTTCGTCACTGTTGACTGTTAGGATGTCGAAGTTGTGAAAGACTTCGTTTATTTAGGGACCCGCATCAACAAAATAATGTCAGCCTTGAAATCCAACGTAGAATCTCTCTTGCTAACAACTTCTTCTTTGGACTAAGTTGGCAACAGCAATAGTAATAGTTCTCTCTTGCCGAATACGCCTCTCAGCATGCCCGTCCTATCGTATTGCACAGAAGCTTAAACGATCAGAACATCCGATGAGGCAACCCTTTGAGTGCTTGAAAGAAAAGCTCTGCGGAAGATTTTTAGATCTTAGATTGTCGTTGGGGACGACATAAACATAGGTTAGAGAATAAAGATCCTGCGCCCCTGTTTGCTAGGCAATGTTGCCCGAATAACTACAAAGGCTCCCGCTCTGAAAGTACTCCTTGCCCCAGCTTATGATAGCAGAGAAAGAGGAAAGTCTTCTCTACGTTGGATAGGTTAGGCGGAGAAGGAATTGGCTTCACTTGGTGTGTTCAACTGGCGCCGGTTAGCGTGAGAAAGAAACGATAGGGGTGCTTTTTTAAACTCGACTAAAATCGCTTAAGCTGTTATCACGAAGAAAAAAAATGTTCAACCATAAATAACAGGTCTAAAAATATCGAAAGTGTACTTTACGCAGATGAAAAAGCGTCACCTGTCAGTGATGATGCACACATTGAATTTGATGGCGAATGCATAGGTAGGAGGGTAAGTGAAATGGTTGAAGTACCAGTCTGGCACTCCCCAAGTAGCACTAAAGTGCCGTTTTGATACCATTTGAGAGCTCCAATGAGTAGATATCTACGGCGAACCAGAGCTGTTTATATTGTAGTGGATAAGGTTGATGGAATATAGGTTGAAGCACCTTAATCGTCCAATTGCCAAACCCGGACATTTACAGAGAAAGTGCTCAATAGTATATTTTTTTGAAAGGTCTCCACAGCATCTGCAATGGCGGCACAGCTGCTAGTTTGAAAATTGAATGGCGAGGAGTCAAATATAGCCTATGCTATAGCTTTACTGCATTTTCCAAATAAAGACCTTGCACATAGAACCACTTTCTTCCGGTTCTAAAAAAATGTCCACTAAAAAGTACCGGAAACATGCATATTGGCACAAAGATGGCTCATAAATATATGTATATGGGAACGAGCCCAGATATTTACTGATCTGAGTTTTATTGTATAAGTACAGTCATTTATCTATGGCGATGCGCCTGTGACTTTCACTAATTTGGGCTCAAATTATAGCAATTTTCAGCGGTGACATTTTTTGACGCCCTTTCAGATATGCAACTGGCTATTTAAATAAATACTGGCGTGTAGAAGAGAACCTCCCCTATAATGCTATTCTTTCCCGCATTTTATAGTCTTGGTCTACGTCTAGGGGGCTGATAAATCTGTATGTATACTCAGAGCAGGGTAGGTACAGGAGTGCATAAGGTAATCAAAACTTGTTGGGCAACCTCTTTAGTGGCGCAAACCGGTTGGGTTGTCTCACCAGTTGTAAGCTACTTCATTAGCCTTTGCATTGATGGATCTACACACTAAAACAGAAAGTTTACTATATCTGGAGGATGCTGAGCCGTATTACCATAACTTTTTTTAGGAAAGGATTGATGAGTCTACAACTTTTAAGAATGCAGCCGGCAAAGTTTTTTTACGTCTGAAGATGCCCCGATGGAGTTAGGGACTTGTTATCGGCTTCAAATTATATTCTACACTATCAGACTATCAGTTTTCGTTTATTAATAAAACAAATTTATTATTCCTTTGAGTGTGAATTTACTTGATTAAAAAGCGAACTCCATCATTATTACAAAATTCGTTCCAGCCACATAGAAGTAGTCAGTCGTACATACTAGAAGTCTCGATTTTGTTCGCACGTTTTCGAAGCGCCCGGACAAATGAGCAACGAGTACTTGCGCGCCTGTTCGATGTTCATTACTCCAAAACTTTCGAGCGTGGGCTCGAAGATTTTATTTATTTAATCATCTAAAATGCAATATTTTTTACAGGCTATGAAAAACAAATTAATGCTAAATAATTCTACCAAAATTAGCTAAAATTATAATATATTTTAATGTATGAAAAAAATGTTAAATTTTTGAGAGAGAATATTGAAGAATATTTAGAATCTAGTTAAACAATTAATTTAACAAAATCTAGAGCAATGATTTGAAAGCGAATTAAATTATCTCAATGTTATATCAAGTTTTTGCAAGGCGAATCTATTAAAGTCAACTGCTTTGTTGATTTTTTTTCTTTCGCCGTGTCCATCTGGCTGTCAGCCTAGAATAAAATAAGGCGAATTCATTCTTTGTTTTCTAGTTGTACGTACGTTTCATACGCACAGAACATTGTTGTTGGTCTAGTGCCACTACTTTTAATAAATGCGCCTTAAGTTTTTGTGAGTAATTTCGAACGAAGATTTAAGCGATTGAGCAAAGAACGAGCTACTCGCACAGCCCGATACGCGGCTATGTAGAACTCTAATGCATACATATATATGTAGATTACATTGTACGTTCTTCCTTAACTCTCCGTTGGGCAGCCAGGTCCGGTCAGACTGGCTTTTTCGACTTTGGTCGCGAATTGATCATATTTCTATTATAAGTGACGACTTGAGCTTCCAAGTAGCTTCCTAAAATTTAATTTTCTATCGATTTTGGATAAATCCTTTTAAGAGATTAGGGATAGTCAGAGGCCCTAAAAAATGATGATTTTCAAAACTTTTTGTTTTGCTAGTCAATTGTTTTATTTTACAAAGCAAAAATTTAGCATTACTACATCATGTTTCGAGTGGACTTTATCGAAATTTCAAACAAAAAAATAATAATTGTAAAAGTAATCGCAGTTTGTTTCGAGCCCGTAATCTTCAGAAGGCGGTCGCTTGCGGTGATCATCACAAGTCCTTGGAGAATCATCTAAAATCAATCGGACAAGAGAAATCAGTTTTATTAATAGATAATCTTGCCTATCCTTCGATCAGGCACGAGTGTTTTATGTTTTTCAAAAGCAGTATCCATTTTATTGAAATCTACCAAGCGATTTTTAAGTTACAGTGATCACCAGTTCAAAAAACATAGTTTTGAGAAAAACGCATTTAAAGATTTGCGAACGCTCCGGAGGGCCCTAGCACTCTTTGTTAATTGTTGAATAACTCTAAAGTATTTGTCGGATTCACTTCAAATTTTCACAAAATATTTTTAAGATATACTTTAAGAAAATGCAAAAAAACAAATTCAAATTCTGAAAATTCTTTTTCTTAGCGCGATAACCGCTTACGCAATTTTGGCCGAGTTTAACAAAGCGTGCCAGTCGTTTCTTTCTCATGCTAACCGGCGCCAGTTGGACACACCAAGTGAAGCCAAATCCTTCTTTCCCCTGATCTTTCCAACGCAAAGGAGGCCTTCCTCTTCCTCTGCCCCCACCAGCTGGTGCCGCATCGAATACTTTCAGAGCCGGAGCGTTTGTATCCATTCGGACGACATGATCCAGTCAACGGAGCCGCTGGATCTTTATAAGCAGCACAATGTCTATGTCGTCGTAAAGCTCATACATCGTTCCATCGCCTGCGATATTCACCGTTGCCAACGTGCAGAGGTCAAAAAATCTTACGCAGAATCTTTCTCTCAAACACTCCAAGCGTCGCTTCATCGGATGTTGGCATCGTCCAAGCTTCTGCGCCATACGTTAGGACGGGCATGATGAGAGCTTTGTAGAGTGTTAGTTTTCTTCGTCGAGAGAGGACTTTACTGCTCAGTTGCCTACTTAGTCCAAAGTAGCACTTGTTGGCAAGAGAGATTCTGCGTTGGATTTCAAGGCTGACATTGTTATCGGTGTTAATACTGATTCCTGAATACACGAAGTATTTTACAACCTCGAAATTATAACTGTCAACAGTGACGTGGGTGCCGATACGCGAATGCGTCGACTGCTTGTTTGATGAGGGGAGGTACTTCGTCTTGTCCTCGTTCACCACCAGACCCATTCGCTTGCCTCTTTATCCAGTTTGAGACGGCAGAATTAGCAGCGCGGTCATTAAGGCCGATGATGTCAAGATCTTCGGCATACGCCAATAATTGTACGCTCTTATAAAAATTGTGTCTGAGCGATTAAGTTCTGCGGCTCGTACGATCCTCTCCAACATCAAGTTAAAGAAGTCTTACGACAGCGAGTCACCCTGTCTGAACCCTCGTTTCGTATCAAACGGCTCGGATAGGTCCTTCGCAATTCTGACGCTCGTATTGAGCAACGTCATCTTGCATAGCCCTATTAGTTTTGTGGGGATACTAAATTCAGGCAACGCGGCATACAGATAACTCCTTTCCGTACTGTCGAATGCGGCTTTGAAATCGACGAAAAGATGGTGTGTTTCGATTCCCTTTTCATGGGTCTTTTCCAAGACTTGGCGTATTGTGGATATCTGGTTCATGATGGACTTTCCAAGTCTAAAGCCACACTGATAAGGACCAATCAGTTGGTTGACGGTGGGCTTTAGCCTTTCACACAATACGCTCGCTAGAACCTTATAGATGATATTTAGAAGTCTAATCCCGCGGTAATTGCACAGATTGCAAGATCACCCTTCTTATGGATTGGGCAGATCACACTTCAATTTCAATCCGACCATATTTTGTATAGAAGTTGATGCATGCACTTTACCAGCTCCTCGCCGCCATGTTTGAATAGCTCAGCTGGCAGTCCGTCGGTGCAGGCGGCTTTGTTGTTCTTTAGACGCGTTATTGCTCGTCTCACCTCGTCATGGTCGGGTAGCGGAACGTCAATTCCGTCGTCGACGATTGGGGTATCGGGATCTTCACATTTTCTGTGACATGCGCAGGTAACACTGTTTAAAAGGTTCGAGAAGTGTTTCCTCCATAATTTAAGATTGCTCTGGATGTCAGTCACCAGATCGCCGTCCTTGTTCTGACTACCCCTAACCCCTTAAAAGATGGCTCGAACAGTAACCGAATGCTTTTAATTCGGTGTCCAAAGGAGGGTTAAACCGCGTAATTAAAATTTGTTTTGCGAAAGCTTTAGCTCTAACGCATTCGTACCTATTTCAATGGCCATTTATGCATGTGTATCTATGTTTATGTTTTCCAAACACACATAAAAGTCGAAACATATTGTATTTAACCAGTCACGCATCCCCTCATTCATTCCATACTTCACTTTAGGCATTCAACCATTTTGTTTGCTTACCACACACACGCACATACACACACATTTTCTCGCATTCATCATTTTTGTGCGGCGTTGTCATTCATATTCGCTTGTTTGCGTAGATATGTATGTGTACATACTTACATATGTACGTAATTGTCTTTTTTCGGTGTGACAGCAAAATGATGCTGTCACTTGTCAATGTGGCAAGTGCCATTTAAAATTGAGTTGACAGTTAATGGGTGGCAATGGCTGACTGTATTTGTTCGCAAGCCCGCTTGTTTGTTTAGTGTGTACGAGTTTGTGCGTTGTTACTTACATACATATCTATGTGTGTATATCAGTATGGCTGTCGTTGAAAATTCAAACTCGTTGTGAGTGAAAACATGCGAATGCGATAGCAAAATGTATGAAACATATTTGCGAAAGATACATACATACATATATATATGTACATATATTTGCATATTGTATGTAGGCACGTATGTCTGTATTATGTTAACATTTGAGGAACTTGGCTCCTACCGACCATATCTTTTTATAGTCCGTAAAAATTTAATAACCCAAATGTTGTTTCTTACAAAACATTACTAGGAAGATTTTACGTTATGATGCAAGAAAATAAGTTAGAAATTGTACTTAAAAGTTTGCTGAAAATTGAATGCAATAAATTCGAAACTTATTTTTTATATTCAAAATAGGCCAATAAAGATATTTTAAATCATTAACCAGTTCTTATAAATGTTGTGCTATATTATAATTAAAATTAATTTGTACTAATAACAAAACATTTAAGTTTCAGTTTGCTAGCCATTATCTGAACACATTGTAGGTATTTAAAACCTGCCAATGAAAACACTACTTTACAGTAAGTGTTGCCTATGTCCTCGAATTGCAATGCTGCACACCTTTAGACGATTCTTTTCTTCAAAATGTGAAATTTTTATAATTTGGCTAATGCCAGCTTTTTTCCAAAAAAATTCCAAAATTTACCAACTATATCGGGATTTATATTCAGCAAAACTGAAATGTTCGGTAATTAAAAATATATGAGCATGTAAATCGGGATATCGGGATCAACGTCCGTAATAAATGTGTACGCATTAACGCACTTTTAATGTTGTCATATTTAAAAAAATGTTAAAACAAAATAATTGAAATGCAAATGTGTTTACTTAACAAGATAAAAGATGTTCCTACAACTGCATAGGCATATTTGTCTTAAGCAAATCTCTGATAATAAAAATGGTATTTCTTTAATAAAGTGTGTTACCTAATTAGTTAGAAAAGTCAATAAGAGACAGCGGGTGTATGGTGCTGAGTATGTCTGCTACTTAATACAGAGGCGCGGGTTCATGATCCTTATTAATGTGAAACACAAACAAATAAAATATAACAAAATTTTCAAACCAACCAATTTTTATAAAACTATGTGAAATTTACTAATAATAAATCTAACGATTGCCCTCCTCGTGAGCAACCGCCACGAGTGGCGCAGTCTGCAAGACTGACGGACAAGTTTTGCTTGAACGCTGGATGGATAAGGAGTTTATTTTTTTAAACGTCGAGATCTAAAACTGTTCAGCTACAGAAAAAATGCATCAGCTGCATGAAAATTTAGTGGCTTACTATCAACAACCATCTAGTGAGAGGGTTAAATCTCATTTTCTTAACGGTAAAAAGCGAGTTCGACACGAGATATACAGTCTTAATACAAGCGCCTTGCATTTTCCTGTTTAAGTTCGCTGTCACTATCATCAGTATCATCACCCAGCCGTTTGCGTCCGCTGTTGAACATAGACCTCCCCCATTGATTACCAATCTTCTCTAGCTTGTGCTTTATCTTGAGCCAATTTCTCGTTATTCGTTTGATGTCACCTTCTAATTTCTTTCAATTTTCCTCTTGTCTTCTCGTGGTCTTAATTCCAAGTTTCTCTTTACCGTAAAGCACCTATCCGTAAAGCGCGCTATGTGACCAGCCCACCTCCATTTTGCTTTGGTAGCTCTTTCAATTACATCAGTAACTTTTGTTTTCTGTCTCAGAGCTGCATTGGGAATTCTGTGTTTTCTGCTTCATACGTCCAGCAACGATCTTTACATTACTCTTTGAGCCACTTTTCGTGAGGGTAGACGTTTTGCAGCCATGGTTATAGTACCGAACCCACTGATAAAAATATCTTTGAGCTTTCCGAATGCCGCCCATTCTAAACCAATTTGCCATTCCAGATCAGTTCGCTGTACTGGAAACCAATTCGAAACCAATCGTAAAACCAACCTTTTTGGTGCATGGTCTTCAATAAATTACAGGCGAATTGAGGATATATAAATCAGTTGATTCGGCTACAAACCAAGATGATGTCGTCAACTATCCGCCTGAATTTTTAAACTCGCTGGATTTACCTGGATTACCACCTCACAATCTTCAATTAAAGGTTGGGTCGGTAGTTATAATGTTGAGAAATATCAACCATATAAAAAAATTATTGAACAACGTGATAGAAGCAACTATACTGAATGGAAAGTAAAAGGAGAAGACGTTTTGATACAACGCATCCCGATGATTCCGACTGATGTGCCATTTGAATTTAAACGACTACAGTTTCCAGTGCGGCTTGCTTTTGCTATGACCATAAATTAGTCCCAGATTTTTCTGGTATTAATCTAGAAAACCCATGTTCCTCAAGTGGTCAATTGTATGTTGCCATGTTACAATAAAGCGATTACTGAAAATATATACTTATATACGTGTTATTTCATTATTCTTTATTATATCGGTTATTAACCCTATGTTAATAATAATAATAATAAATAATTAATTATCTCTATTTTTTGTCATTGAAGCACCCACTTCATAAATATTTGTCACCTTTAGGTTCCCACTATCCCTTTAGATTATTTTTCAATCAGGTTTGAACCTTAAGTTCGCCTCTTAGTTTGAAGCCCTCTGGCAAACATACCAGTCGGGGTTTTTAGTGGGTCCCAAAAGTGTGGCCAAAGTTCGTGGAAGCGAAGACACTTGGGTTACCCGAGCTGATCCTTTTCTTTAATTCTCCTGAACAGAACCGTCACCATGATGATAGGGCGGTGTGTGAGGGTCAGCAGAGTAAAAATCTATCTGAGAAATATTTGTCAGGTTTTCCCTCAAAACCTAAGCCAATATAAGTCATCGCGGAGAGCAAAGTATAAATAATTTAAAGCTAAGCGTACAAATTTCTTTTGAATGCGCTCATGTAAGGCGCCTAACATGAGAAGTATAAAAAGAAACTCCGAAATATGATTTAGCAACTGAGGATTATTCCCTTCGTCTTGACTTAAAACGACGAGGTATTTAATATTTGCCATGTATTGGTAGAATTCAAACAGAATTACAAGCTTTTCCATTTTTTTGGTTTGCTCTGCCGATAACAATTCTGTGGTCAGCTGTCTGGCAAGTAGCAACTAACCAACATTGATTGATCATGTCAATAGCCTGCAACCTGGGCTCGAGCATTAAAGCTCATGCATCAAAAAGATTCATATTGACACGTTCTTAGATTAAATTCGTGTTAAATTTAAAAATTTAATCGAAAAAAGCTTTATTCATCAGAAACATAAATTTATTTAATTTATTTTATTTTCATTATTCAAAACTTATAGATCAACAAGTTTCGTAGCCAAAACGCACTTGCATGAATATAAAGCAAAATGTTTATGAATAAAAAAAAAAAAACAAATATATTGAAGCATCTAACGTAGGCGTCACAACAAGGAAAAATTATAAATTCACTTTAAGAGGTGGAAAAAAGAATCATTAAGCTACCATTTCACGTTTACACATTCATTAACGCATTAACGCCCACTTGAAGTGCATGGCCGAAGCAGCATAATAATGGCAGTAGGCAGCGCTTGTCATATGCAAAATTTATTAAGTTATAGCGTGAAGTGGCGTTTGATTAGTTTTTACGAGCGCGCACTCAAAATGCGGTCAACTCTTAATGCGCACGAGTGTGTAAAAAATATTTTCAAAGCAATCTAGCGAATGTTGATCGGTAACGGGGTTTTAAATAGGAACCATATCAATTTGGTTTCATATTTGGCGATTCCAGAATGTCATTCAGAATTTACGCTACATTCGTAATTTTTTTATTATTTAATTGAATAATAAAGTTTAGTTACAAAAGGTGTAGTTAAGCGGGCCCTGTGGTCTAGAAATTTCAAAAAATCGATATTTTGTTTTTCAAATATTTCGAAAGTATAGTATCTTAAAAATATACTGTGAAATTTTCATGCAGAAATTCCCAATAGTATAGCTTCCAAAGCCCATTAACTAGATAGAGCGCGCTCCTGTATCTCAAATTTTACACTCATTTATCTCGAAACGACTTTTTTCGGTCTAGTGTTGTCAAAAAAGAGAAAAAAAACTATTCTAACAAATCGTCTGAAATTTGAATATGTTGTTCAATGGCTATCGCCCGTACTAGTATCATATTATTATTTCAATTATTTCGAATTTTTTTGATTAAAAAACTAAAAAAAAACTCGATTTTTAGAGAGTCCAACTCAAAACCGCGCTATTTTGTAAATTTAGTTTTTTTTTTTTTTTGTTTTTTATAGTACGGGGCATAGCTACAGTCATGTTGTTGTTGTTGTTGTTGAGGTGGTTGAACATTTCTTAGCTGAAATGCTCCTAATTAGTGACCAGCACCGTTTTAATACCACAATCTCGTGAAATGATGAGTTGTTGTTGCATTTTTTTTTTTTTTTTTTTTTTTTTTTTGGTGTTTCCGGGTCAGATCCACTTAGTGAGGTCCAAGTATAGGAGCAAATCTTTTATCTCGATGACTGAGATCTCCTTAATTTGCTGTAGGAAAGGCTTGCCGAAGGATCGGAGTCGTGCCCTGGCTAGTCCCGGACATTCACATAAATAGTGGAACAGACTTTCCTTCACCCCTTCCGTTTGACAGCTTCTACAGATAGGATTAAAGGGTAGGTTGAGTCTGGCTGCGTGATCCCCTACTTTCCAATGTCCTGTAAGGGTTGCAGTGATACGTGAAATGTTTGGCCGAGAACATCCTAACAGGCCATTCGTCCTTTGGATTTTATATGACGGCCATGTGTTTTTTGTTGTGATACATGTAGGTATTTGCTTCCATCTTCTTTCGGCTAAAGCATGATAGTGTGAAGCAATAGATGCTTTAAGTTTGTTCAGTGGGGTGGAAACTGCCACCGCCTCTGCTATGTCTAGTGTTGAGCCCTTTCTTGCTAGCTCATCCGCTATCTCATTGCCTCGTATGTTCCTATGACCGGGAACCCATATCAGGGTAATTTCAAGCCAATGGCTGAGCAGTTTCAGCTTCTCTCTACACTGTAGGACCAGTTTGGATGATATGTAGTTGGAGTCTAAGGCCTTGATAGCTGCTTGACTGTCTGAGAAGATAGCTACTCTTGCACCAACTACCTTGTAGAGTTCTAGGGATTTGCATGCTTCTCTGATCGCTAAAAGTTCTGCTTGGAACACGCTGGCATAATCAGGAAGACGAATTGATTGAGATAGGTTGAGTGGCTCCGAATGGAAGCCAGCTCCCACACCACAGTTCATCTTAGAACCATCGGTATAGATTTCGATATCGTGTCTTCCAATCACCTCTCCTTTGCTCCACTCGGCTCTCGGTGGGAAGCGTACCGTAAAGCCTTTCTTGAAGTTTAGGTCGGGGACTGTGTAGTCTGATCCGTTTTTGAGCAGCGGGGGTCCCTGTAGGAGGATCTTGCTGTGACCGTACGGCCTTGTTGTCCAGCTTCCTATGTCTCTGAGTCTCACCGCGCTGCAAGTAGCTATTGTTTTAATGTGTAAATCTAATGGCAATAGATGTGTTAGTACATTGAGCGCTTCAGTAGGACTGGTGCTAAGCGCTCCTGTAGTTAGGATACACGCTGTTCTTTGTATCTTGTTCAGCTTAGTTTTGTTGTATTTCCTTTCTGTTGCAGGCCACCAAACTAGTGCCGCATATGTTAGTATTGGCCTTACAATGGCTGTGTAGGACCAGTTGGCTAATTTTGGTTGGAGACCCCATTTTTTTCCCAACATTCTCTTACATGTGTAAAGTGCTATGTTCGCTTTCTTTACCCTGTACTCTACGTTGGACTTCCAGCTGAGTTTGGGGTCCAGGATAACGCCTAGGTATTTGGCCTGTTTGGTTAGCGTGAGGCTGACGCCGTTTAGTTTTGGGAGATTAAAGTTTGGCACCTTGGTTTTCTTGGTGAATAGCATCAGTTCAGTTTTTCTCGGGTTTACGCTTAGACCACAGTCCGTGGCCCAATTGCTGAGTAATACCAGAGCTCCTTCCATAATCTCACTGATTGTGGTTGGAAACATTCCTGAAACCATAAGCACTATGTCGTCCGCGTACGCCACCACTTTAATTCCCTTTTGGTTAAATTTGGTGAGGATGTTGTTGGCGACTAGTAACCACAGTAGAGGGGATAAGACTCCTCCCTGAGGGGTTCTCCTGTTGACAGAGCGTTTTATCGTGCTGCTGCCTACCTCACCGATGATTATTCTAGTTTTGAGCATGTTCTCTATCCATTCGTTGAGACCTGTGTCTATGCCTAACATGTTAAGAGCCTCAATTATGGATCTTGTGGTGACATTGTTGAAGGCCCCCTCTATGTCGAGAAAAGCGACTAGTGAGTATTGCTTGTATTCTATGCTCCTCTCAATCGCACTTACAACCTCGTGAAGAGCTGTCTCTGTGGATTTTCCTTTGAGATAGGCATGTTGAGATGGTGAAATCGTTGAGTCTGTAATCTTTTCCCTGAGATATACATCCAACAGTCGCTCGAGAGTTTTGAGGATGAGGAGGATAGGCTGATGGGTCTGAAATCCTTCGCTGTATCATGACCGCGTCTACCAGCTTTAGGGATAAATATCACTTTTACCCTCCTCCAGCTCTTTGGTATGTGCCCTAACATAAGGCTTTTCCTGAAAAAGACCTCCAGCCAGGGAATCGTCGTTTCTCGAGTGTTCCACAGCATGGCTGGGAATATCCCATCTGGACCGGCTGCCTTATATGGTTCAAAGTTTTTTATCGCCCATAATATTCTATCTTGGGATACGATGTGGTTGATTATAATGGGTGCTATTTTGGATGTTTGAACACTGTCAGTATTGTTCTCAATGTATTCTGTGTTGCCTGGGAAGTGTGTGTTTATAAGATGTTCTAGTGTGTCGGCCGATGATTTTGTCCACTCTCCGGTGTCTTTCTTCAAGAAGGAAGGGCAGGAGTGTTCCTTGGATAAAAGCTTGCCTAGTCTGGCCGTATCTTTGGTTGATTCTATGGAACTACAAAAATCTCTCCAAGCCTCTGTCCGAGCCTCTTTGATTGCTTTCTTGTACTCCCTAAGGCAGTCTTTGTAGGGTTTGAAATATTTGTGTTTGTAGCAGATGTTGAAGATTTCTCTTGTCATTTTCCTGAGTTGACTTAGATCTTCATTCCACCAGGTAGGATAAGTTGTTTTACCATATGTGGCAGGGCATGAAGCTTCAAGTCCTTTCGTCAAGGAAATTTCGAAAGCTCTTACTTTCTCATCTAGGTCTTCCTTTGACGTTATGGTTCTGTTTAAGTGTTGAAGTTTAGACTGGGCCACTCTACGGAATGTGTGCCAGTTTGTTCTTCTGGGATTTCTATATGGGAGAGGTTTCTCAAGCTTGAGATTAATATCGAAGAGAATCCAGCTGTGGTCCGAGAAGGATCTCTTGTCGGATACCCTCCAATTTGTGACTATTTGGGAGTTATTGTTTGTGCATAGGGTAACGTCTAAGACCTCTTCCCAGCCAGGAAAGTTTGCCGATCTCGGAAAAGTGAAGGTTGGGGTGGTCCCTACATTACATATGTCTAGGTTGGTGTTTAATAGGAATTCAAAAAGTGACTCACCTCTTTCATTCGTCTCTGAACTGCCCCAGAGCTCATTTCTAGCATTTGCGTCGCAGCCTATCAGTAGTTTGTCAGTGCTGCTTAGTGTTGTCAGGAAACGAGCCACTTCGTCTGGCGGCGCCGGTTTCTCGTGTGGCATGTACACCGATGCCAGGTATATCGCCGATTTCTGCAGCTCCACTTTCACCACCGTAAAATCAGGAGTACTAAAATCAGAACACAGAAAAGCTTTTAGGTGTTTTTTGGAGCTACAGTCATACTGATTAATAATTTTTTTGGTTCTTATGTATCAGATAAATAGAAGACCCAAAATGGGCAACACCGTCCAGGTCCAATTTTTCGGGATATTAAAATATTAAAACTAATAAAATAATTTTTTCCATTTTTGTATGTAAAAGAAGTTAAATAAAAAGCCTAAAAAATCTCGCTCCTTATTTTTTTGTTGCAAAAAAAAAATCCTGAAAATACCGTAGAGAGCAGAACCGGGCCCCGGGGGGAAATTGCAAATGCGGGCCCTTTCCAATTATGTCTAATTTATATAAATACGTACAATCTCGAGTCCGGGCTCCTCTGAGAACTCCGGTCCCGGGGTAAAAAGTTCCCGATCCTCCCTTCTCGCCGGGCGTGCCCTTAAGCATTAAATTTATATAAAATTGTGCGTTGCTAACACTACTGGTAGTCATTTCTTCACTTAACACTCGATATTTATGATGAACGCATCCTTCTATTCTATTCGTTACTCTGAGGTTGCCACCTATTTCCACTCTAAACCTCTTCTCTATTACATTCCCACATAAGTATTTATTATATGTATAGTTCGTTTTGGAAACCTTTCAAAATTGCTGATGCAATTCGGAATAGGTGATTGTAGCTTAAAATCAGTCGGATTAATCGCCATACCAGATAGGCTACGAAAGGTACAAAGGATGTTTTAAAAGATGCGCATATATATTTGTTGTTTCATAATGAAATATGTAACAATTTAGATTCTTTGACTATTTTTATTCAATTATTTATTTATTCTGCGGGTAAAATCCGATAATTGTTGAGAACATAGAAATATCGATGTTGAAGGTTGTTCAGCAACACATTGCGCTACAGCAGCAATATTTTCAATACAACGTCTAGTTTTTGGTCTACCAGTTATAATTATTATTGTATTATTGCCTGAAGATCTTGGCCCACACTGTTCAAGTTCCAATTAACTCAGGAAGACAACTGGACCATATAGATCTCTCCGAATACCCACTGAAAAGAGAACCCCTCTATGTAGGCCTGAAATTTGAGGAGCCAAAAGCGCAATACGCGAATAAAGTTGTAAAAAAATATATGCATGAGAACTATCGGTATCGATAACTATGGTTTGACAGCTGAGAATGGCGCACTAAGTTGGCATTTCTGTTCAGTGGGGCTTTGCGAGTCATCATGAAGTATTTAATGCCAGAACAACACTTCTAAATTCAGAAAATTTGCTTTGAAAAAAAAATCTGTTTGCGAAGCTCAGAGAACGAAGTGTTGAAGAAGACGCCAAAATGTCGATTCATCGTCATTCTCGGCTTGTTGGCCATTGTCCTTAGACTACGTGGAAAATTTTACGTAAGGATCTTGGCTTATGTGCCTATAAAATATAGCTCTTGCAAGAATTGCAGTCAAATGATCATTGGATTCATTGGAAAAAATTGTCAAAAAATTGGATTGATCGAATGGACCATGTAACTCGTATCTGCGATAGACATATGCCGGATTTCATGTTTAAAAAAAAAGTCCAATGATATTATATGACAGATTATAATAAATTCTATATAGACAATAATTCTTTCAAACAATATTTCTGTTTTTTATCAAGTGCGCAACTAAGTTATCGCTGTTTTTTTTGATGAAAATACAACTTTTTTCTGAAAAACTGGTTGCAAGTGAATCATTGAAAGTATTGCCCGTCGCTGGCTATTACTTTTTCACATCTTTCTGGTGGATCTCGTATACCGTAGCGGTAAGACTGTTCATCTTTTGAGGTTATCCACGGATCAAGCCATTTTTGATGTCTTCGTATGAATGGAACTGCTGGTCGAGCTGGATAGCCATCCATCGGAACAGCTGATAATCGGACGGCGCAATATCTGGAGAATATGGCTGGGGGGGGGAGGATTTCCCATTTCGCTGTTTCCAGGTAGGTTTTATCGTGAGATCGAGCGTTGTCATTCTGTAAAATCACTTTTGCATGTCTCTCCGCGTATTGCAGCCGCTTCTCGCGTAGTGCTCGGCTCAATCGCATCAATTAAAGTCGATACTGATTCCCAGTGATGGTTTCGCTTGGTTTTAACAGTTCATAATAAATAACACCAACTTGGCCCCACCAAATACATAGCATAACCTTCGCAGCGTGAATATTCGGCTGAGGCGACGACGTAGAAGCTTGAGCATGACTTTCTTTTCTTTGGATTGCTGTAATGAATCCATGCTTCATCACCCGTCACGATCCGATGAAGAAAACCCTTCCTTTTTTGCCGCTGGAGCAGTTGTTCACAGGCGAAAAAACAGCGTTCAACATCTCTTGGTTTTAAATCATAAGGAACCCAAGTCCCCTGTTTCTGAATCATTCCCAAAGCATGCAATCGCTTGGAAATGGATTGGCGGGTAACTCAAGTACTTGCGTTTGACACAGATCCTTAATGAGCAATGCCTCCAATTCAGCGTCTTCGAAGGTTTTTTGCCTTCCTTCACGCGGACGGTCGTCAACATTAAAATCCCCGTCTTTGAAGCGATGGAACCAATTTCGGCACGTTGTTTCACTTAAAGCCGCATCTCCGTGAACTTTTTGTAGCTCTCGATGCGCTTTAGCCACAAATGACGATTATTCGGCACAAAATCAGACATTTTCACAAAACCAAAAGTATATGATACCAAAACTAAATCACTTATGTGTCGAAGCAGTTTGTTTACCATTTGTTTAAGCTTGGTTTATGACGCTTAGGTTATGTTAGAATCGACTAGCACACACTGCTGGCGGCATCTATTGACAAACAGCGAGAATTTAATTGCGCACCTAATATTATCATTTAATTCCTAAACCTTTTAAAAAAATCACCCGATATGTATACATTTTTATACGAAAAACGACGATGACCCACTGCGCCCACGATTCCAGTGAACGGCAAGTGCGGCATTATGGCTATTCGTCAGTTGAGTTAATTTGCCGTGAATTGGTGCGAAATATGTCAAACGACAGTCAAGTGAACGAAGTGACGGGCCGCACCCTATTCCACACTTGTAAATAACTTTTTTATACACCTGCATATTATTTTCATAGTCATAGCCACTCATTGATTTATACATGCGCTTGTACAAATTCGTAGTTCCGCCCTCCATCGAAATGCCTCACATTCGTCCATACAAATGCATTTTTTCACAGTCCTCGGTTGCTTGCAATTATTTCTCACATTTTATTGCATGCATTTACATTTTTCTCTGCTGCATATTTAAACACATACATATGTACGCCCCTTTGCACCATGTGCATATGCAAGTGTATGCATTTACATATATACACACACACATACATACAAATATATTCATTTATTTTGTACGAGTTCGTACGCTTAATGCATTTAAGCTGACAGCTGGCTAAATTAATTTGACAATAATTAGCATTTCAACTGTCAACGCTAATGAATATTCTGTACACGCCACTGCCACTGTCGCTTGAGTTGTTGTTGCTGCAGCTGCCTTAGATGCTGTCACTTGCCGTGTTGCCTTTCGCATATTCACTCATCCACGCCACTCACCTAAATTGACGGCTGGCTGACTTGTCTGTTGCAGATTATTCGAATTCGAATGTGTACGTGTCGCAGTAGGTATGGGTGACTGTTGCATGGCATTTATACGTCTTCCACGAAGGCAAGGTTGCAACTTTTTCTCAAGTATGTATCATACGAACGTATGTAAGTGCGTACTCGCACAAATATTTTAATACACGGCTATGGCAAGTGACACTTGTGAGATACAGAAATAAAAAAATATTAAAAATACTGTTAATTATCAACACCAACATGTCTATCTGATGCAACTGTGTAATGACATTCGGAGATGAATTTGTGGAGGGCCGTTGCAGGAGCTCCCAACGTAGAAAATAAAAGATGAGTGGTGGCGTACGGCTACAATGCGGACGCAAAATCATTGCTTAATTTGAAGATATGAAGTAATTTTGCGTCCGCCTTTGTAAGATTTGAAGCCCTGACACTTAGATTTGTATTTAGTGACCTCAAAAAAATCCCAGTTTATTAATTCGGAACTCGATCGCATTCAATGAACCTTAAGGGGGGAGCCTCATACAGAAGCCTCAAATTCGGTAATTTTTTAAACATGTTTTTAAAGGTGATAATTATAATATTTTGAAGCTTTAACACATTTTTATTTAACCTTTCGAGAGTACAAAAAAAATTTTTTTTTTTCATTTTTTGTTTTCCAAAATGGCAACTCAGGATCATTTCTTGTCGGCTGCCTACGGCGCGAGGTCCCAAACTGCTCTATTTATTACTCTTAATCTATCGATCTCTACCTAGTTAGTGGGCTGTAGAAGCTATAATATTCAGAATTTTGGCATGAAAATTTCACAATATATTCTTAAGATATTATATTTTCAGATTATAGAAAAAAAAATTCCATTTTTTTAAGGCTTCTACATGAGGCTTCCCTCTTAAAGAGACAAAGCCCGCAATTTTATTATTTTCTATTTTTTTGTTGTTGAATATATGGTTATAACAGTGCACGATTCAAGTTTTAATTTCAGTAGAGACTGAAGTCGCTAGCACGCCAGATTTTTTACCTGATAAGCACTTTTGGACCCCAGAAATGTAGTCAACGTACAATATCATATCGCAAACCAATCTCGTAAGTCCCATAACCAAGCGGCCGACATAGCCGAATGGCTTGGTGCGTGACTACCGATTTGTGCACTAGTTCGAATCTCCGCGCCTGAAACAGCAAATGAACTTTTTTGTTTCTAGTTGTTGACTCTCGGCATGCAGTGGCAAACCTCCGAGTGTATTTCTGCCATGAAAAAGCTACTCATAAAAAATCATCTACCGTTCGGGGTCGGCTTAAAACTGTAGGCCCCTCTACGAATTGCGTAACACCGAAAGGCTTATGACCTTTTGCCTACAATAGAAACTGAAAATAGACGTCAGGAAAATTGTGTTTTTTTTTTTGATAGGTCAAGTACTTTTTAAATTACCATTTCTCAAAAATTCACATTCGAAATGAGATCGAGTTAAGACTCTGTCGGTAGGTTGATGAAACCATAGGGCGTATCTTGTGCAACTGTATTGCCGTAACAAAGCAAAGACTGCACATCTTTCATCAAATGAAAATGAATGAAATCAAGAATTCTCCTGTTGCAGATATTCTGAAATGTGAAAATTTCCGAAAGGCGGAAAATTTACTGAAAGAATATGGATTTCAACCAACTCCCAACCTGAGGCAGATAATATCTTGGTTAAAAAGAACCTGACATAATACATTTAAGGTATTAGTGCCAGTCAATAGGACTAGTTGTAACTACTTCTAAAAAATGTTGTAAGACACAAAAAAACTTTTAGATGGAAGCGTCGCCCATTGACCACCCTACATATATAAAATTATGATTATACCTATGGGATCATCCCGTATAACGAGTGGCCTGGGAAGTACTAGAAAGGAAAGAAATGACTTGGCTCCTAAATTTTGTTCCTTAAATTCCGTTTTTTATCTGTTTCTTTCCGGTCAATTTTTAACTTATGAAATACTGGGTTCGTCAAGTTTTTGCTCAACAATAACAAATGAGCACAAAGTAAATATAAATAACTCTACAATTTCTCTTAAAAGGATATTAAAAAAAAACCATTTGGTGTAGTAAAGTGCAAGTTTCAAGTAGGTTAAGGATTACATTGATTTCTGAAAATTTATCGGTCGCGGTCTTGTGCATTTTCTGCATTTAACGCCGATTCTTTTTTTTTTTGTATATGGATGAAAATACCCAACACCGTCAGTAGAAAAAATGCCAAAAATCAATGTAATTTTAAACCACTCAAAATTTGCTCTTTACTACACAAAAACGATATATAAAATTGCATACCCGAAATTTTTCTAAAAATTCTGTGTAAAAGGTTTCAACTTTGATGAAAATTTGCTGAATTTTCACAAAGTTCGATACTTTACTTTATATGGTTTTTGTTGTAGTATAAACTATGTTTTTATAAAAAAATAATGTAAATTAGAAAATAAATAAATAAATAAAAATAAATAGTCAAAACTTATCAATATATGGTGTACACTTTCTTTTGATGCTGACAGTATTTATATATGTAATTTGCGCATACCTCCTTCCTAAAGTTGTTGCTTACTCAGTTCAAAGTAGCATTCATTAGAGAGACATGCTTCCTTGTATTCCAATGAAATATTCCACTACTTTAAAATAATAACCCTCTACAGTGGCGCGGGTGTCTAAAAACGATTAAATTGTCTGCTTGTTTGATGACAGGGAGCACTTTGCTTGCTCTCGTTAGCTACCAGCCTGAGCTAAGATACTTACTTATTAAATTTATGAAAGGCAGGGCAATCGACAACTTCGGATCTGAGGGAATCAGAAACACTGAAGAGTCTCCTGTCTGAACTCATATTCGATATACAGCTGCTCGGTGAAATCCTCCCCAATTCTAGCAGAGGTGGACCAATGACGCAGCAATTTTAGAGGGCCGCACATTTAAATCGATTAAGAAAAGCTTTTCACATGAATTTATCTAGACGTGGGAGGGATAATTGAAAAATACTACTGCTTCCCACTACAAAAAATAAGTAAAAATAAGTGTTTTAAAAACAACAGTATTAAGTAACGATCTGCGCCAATCCTAAACAACGTTTTTTTTGGAGCCATCATATGTAATAGATGCCAGCGAGGAAAGTTCCTATGCAGATGATACGACTACTCCCACAACAAAATAAAAAACAAAATCAAGTTTGTCAATGTCTTTATTGACATTTGCTAAATAAAAACTTACAATAAACTATGTAAAATGGAAAAGAAATATTTTTAACACTATGAAGTGCATTTTTGGTCTCCACACTAAATTGCCGCAATCTTAAATATATTTAACTAAATCAGCTAATGACCTCCATGACCGTCGTGATCACCATGATGATGGAGAGCAACACCATGTTCTTGCTTGATTGAGAAACCACTAGAGTGGCTGCTGTGACCGGCGCCATCTCCATGACCGCCGTCATGTCCACCATGACCACCATGATGTCCTCCATAACCGCCATCATGTCCTCCATAACCACCATCATGTCCCCCATGACCACCATCATTACCTCCATGACCTCCTTCATGAGATTCGACCTCAGCGTGTCCACCATAGTAGCTGGTGTGTCCGTGATCGGGAACATGATGATGTGTAGGTTCACGGTGGACCACGGCATGGAAGCCGCTGTGCTTATCAGCGGTATAATGGACACTTCGCTTATGACCATCCGCATCGATCAACTCGTAATGACCGGATACCTTATGACCATCACGCTTTTCGCTGTGCTCTTTGATATCACCCGTCTTCTTATCCTTAACACCATAGTTGAAATGATACTCAGCATGTGAATCATGTCCATCATCGTGGCCATGTCCATGATGACCATGATGACCATGATCACCATGATGATCGTCATGGGAAACTAAATGTACAGAAGCGTGGCTGGATCCACCACTATGAACTTCAAATCCATGACCACCACCATGTCCTCCATGACCGCCATCATGTCCTCCGTGACCACCACCATATCCTCCATGACCACCATCATGTCCATGATGGCCATATGGCGTGGCAGTTATTGCGGTCAGTGCGAGGCAACATGTGAGCGCAGCGAAAATCTGGCAGAAGGAGAAAGCAAGAAAGTGCGTACAGGTAAGAGAGTATACAGTTGAAACAATATTAGGCTAAACTCACCTTAATGGCCATTGTTCCAAACTAAATTATGAGCTGTGATAGATCTTGACGGACTGTGTTTAAGTTAACACTGACCTGCTCTTTTATACTCCAAACCATGACCGAAAATACATATTTTTTTGTTTTATTTTTTTCGATATACATTTTGCACTTTTGTGCCTCACTGCCCAATGCACCTCGAACAGCTGATGGTGAAACTATTCGGTAATTGCAACAAAGACAACGCCTACCAAAGTATGAACTGCAAAACTGAGTTTAGCAAATGAGCTTACAAATGTACATACCTACATATGTACATGGAAATGTATTTGCCTAATTATTAGTGTAGCTAAATAACTATAAAGACTCCAAAACGAAAAAAAACTTTATTTAATTTAATAAAATTGGGCGTTTATTTAAAACAATGTGCCGCATTCGAATTCTCAAGAAATATCTTTTTACAAATACAATTCAAGGTACGAAAGTTTAATCGAAAAAAAAATGCAAGCTTTGAACAATTTAATGGCATCACTGTGTGATCATTTTTGGGATGAAACTCGGTAGCACTGTTCTTAGTGACTGAAACTCCTGTAGAAGTTTCTTTAAGCTCACTCTCACCATATCATTGCAAAATGAGACGAATGCTTTTTGACTATGAAAACCTTATTTGACAGCGACCTTTTATTTTAGAAACGTAATCGATGTTTTTTTATAAAACATGCTTTCGTTTTGGATGAAATAGAGTGACCATACTTAAAGATGTGATTATTTCTCATAGAAATGGCTTAAAAGGTGCTACCATGAGAGGTATTTTTCAGGGGTGAATGCAGCTGTAATGCAGCTGTGATGTCCGAGGAACTTACGCTTATGTCCACCAACAGAACATCATTTACTTTGGTGGCATGCGACTTTTTCGAAGGCAACCCAAACACAAAATATTATTTTTGATAGAACTATATTTTGTTGGGTTATCACAGGACAAAAATTTACAACAGTCCACTAGTTTGGGGATTAACCACATTTCAAGTATATATTTCCTTGATCAGGCTGTACTGCATTGTTGTGCGAGGAAGAAAATGCAGAATTTGCATCAGAACTGAACTTACGGTTCAAGACTCAGCAGCCGATGGTGGCTGCATAGCCATGTGTTGAATAGAATGGCGTGCGAAGTCTGATATTCCCAACAGTCACTACACAAATTTTATTCTCTTAGTAGACGCGCGCAAACTCCCTTCTTTTTACTTAAATGGTGGTAGCATTCCAACCAAACACTTAAGGAGACACATTTGTCGAGTCCTACAAAGAGCAGGGCGAGGGCGAAGTAGCAAATCACCCCTAGCATTCGCTTCGTTGCAAGCATGACATGCATCGCTCTGGACTAATCCCATTTCGACTGGGTGATATTGGGTGGGACAGTGTCTCGTCCAATGTTTTACAGTTTTTTGTAGAAAGTGAGAAAATAAAGTTTGTATTTTTCGTATTCCAAGTTCTTAGCATAATCTTGACCGTTTTGTTCGAGGTTGAGTGTTCCCATATCGACTGCGTTTCCAGAGCCAGTTCCTCATTCAGTTCCGTTTCAGAAAGGAGAGTGATAGCTATATGTCTGACGTGCTCAATCTCGGCAAGCGATTACCTACCTTAGCGAGCTCATAGGCTCTTTCATTTCCTTTTAGAAGTATTCCTTTGTGTCCTGATATCCACTAAATAGTGACCTTCCCATTTCCGCTGAGTTCATCCATTTTGGACTGCAGTCCGAGTTAGTGCAAGGAGCCGTAATTGCTTTTGTAGTCGCTTGGCTATCAGTGAAAATGTTTATTCGAGTATTAGGAGCAGTTTATTCCAAAGATAATTCGCTTAATATGGCGGCTCACGTTTTTTGCTCCTCATTTATATTTTAAATTCTATGAAGCATTCTAATACAGATAGGTAGGTAGGTAGGCGAAGTGGTTGAAGTGCACCTGGCACTCCTCAAGTAGCACTAAAGCGCCGTTTTGATACCTATTTTGAGACCTCCAACAGGCAGACATCTACAGCCTACCAGATTTGGAAAGATTGCTCTAGCACGACCCTCAAACTCTAGTTTGCGGATAGAGAAATCTGTTCGAAGTTCGGACAAATACGGTGTTAACTGCCCGAAAATGCTACCATGTCCCTTGGGAGATGGTCTCCTGGTGATGACAATGCATAGAGTCCTTTGCACCCTCCCCAGTTTAGTGATATTATAGGCCTTCCGAAGAGCTTCCTACCAAACCAGGCATCCATACGTTAAAATTGGCAAAACCACTGCGTTGTACATCCACAGCACGACCTGTGGCTCGAGTCCCCATTTTTTACCGAACATAGATTTGCAGGAGCAGAAGGCGGCCAGTATAGCCTTTACCCGATTTTCAATGCGTAGCTTCCAATGGAGTTTGGTTGTTTAACTTGGGAAGTCGAAAGGGTGGAGGTTTATATTTTCTGGTAAATAGCACCAGCTCCGTTTTGTCAGAGTTGACTCGGAGTCCACATGTGGCAGCCCAGCGACTGAGTACAGCCAGTGACCTTTCCAAAATCTCAGCCATGACTGAGGGAAACGGTCCCGATACCATAAGGACCAAGTCATCGACGTATGCTACTACCTTAACCCCACCCTTATTTAGCACTATCAGAACTTCGTCAATTGCAGCTAGCCAAAGTAGGGGCGAAAGAACACCTCCCTTGGCCACAGGGATGATGGTATATTCTTTAATCCCTAAGATGGATCTTCGAAGTTATTTGGTTAGAAATGCTGAGAATATTTTCAAAGTTTTTTCTAATTATTCTAATCCTTAAATTGCCGAAGGCATTAGTTACAGATAATGATTTCGAGAATACGGCCATTACAAGAGCGTTTGAGGCGAACAAAGGCCAGCGCTTACCAGTGGAGAAAACTTTATTATATTATAACTTTTATAACTTGTTTTTATAATTACGATTACATTTTTTTTTTATTCATACTTCAATCAGTGATTTATGCCCTGACGGACTTCTTCCCGCATATTTGTTGAGCTGATTTGGAGCACTAGATCAATTATAGACTATGAATACTTACTCTGTGAGTATTGGTCATCAAACTATTCATCTAATAGCATGTATATATCATAAAGGTGATATTATAATTTCCAGGATATTTGTAAAAATAACAAACAAAAATTAATTCTTATTCAATTCTGCTTTATTGGTACAAAGAAAATATTTCAAAAAGATTTAAGTAAAGTTTAAAGCTAATATTTGTTACATTAGATTGAAGAAAAATTGCCGCAGTTTTGAACAGTAAATAACTAAATTATCTAATGACCTCCATGACCGTCGTGACCACCATGATGATGGAGAGCAACACCATGTTCTTGCTTGATTGAGAAACCACTAGAGTGGCTACTGTGACCGGCGCCATGTCCATGACCGCCGTCATGTCCACCATGACCACCATGATGTCCTCCATAACCGCCATCATGTCCTCCATAACCACCATCATGTCCCCCATGACCACCATCATTTCCTCCATGACCTCCTTCATGAGATTCGACCTCAGCGTGTCCACCATAGTAGCTGGTGTGTCCGTGATCGGGAACATGATGATGTGTAGGTTCACGGTGGACCACGGCATGGAAGCCGCTGTGCTTATCAGCGGTATAATGGACACTTCGCTTATGACCATCCGCATCGATCAACTCGTAATGACCGGATACCTTATGACCATCACGCTTTTCGCTGTGCTCTTTGATATCACCCGTCTTCTTATCCTTAACACCATAGTTGAAATGATACTCAGCATGTGAATCATGTCCATCATCGTGGCCATGTCCATGATGACCATGATGACCATGATCACCATGATGATCGTCATGTGAAACTAAATGTACAGATGCATGGCTGGATCCACCACTATGAACTTCATATCCATGACCACCACCATGTCCTCCATGACCGCCATCATGTCCTCCGTGACCACCACCATATCCTCCATGACCACCATCATGCCCGTGATGGCCATATGGCGTAGCGGTTATCGCGGTCAGTGCGAGGCAACATGTGAGCGCAGCGAAAATCTGATTGAAAGAGGAAGCAAGAAAGTGCATACCGATAAGAGTATACAGTAAAAACCATATTAGGCTAAACTCACCTTAATGGCCATTGTTCCAAACTAAATTATGAGCTGTGATAGATCTTGACGGACTGTGTTTAAGTTAGCACTGACCTGCTCTTTTATACCCCAAACCATGACCGAAAATACACATTTTTTTGTTTTATTTTTTCGATATACATTTTGCACTTTTGTGCCTCACTGCCCAATGCACCTCGAACAGCTGATGGTGAAACCATTCGGTAATTGCAACAAAGACAACGCCTACCAGAGTACGAACTGCAAAACTGAGTTTAGCAAATGAGCTAACAAATTCGCAATTAGTGATTGCCGGCTACAAATTTTAGCTGACTTTGGTATTCTCTTTTTACATTTTTTTTAAATAATATATTCTATTTATATAACAATTGTTCATAATTTTTGAGTCATAAAAGAGGCAAACTTTCACCAAATATTTATTTACATATATTTATACAAAATATTTATTATACATACAGATAACGTGCAGATAGGTTAATTCCAATTTTTGTGCACTAAGTTTCATTTTGTCAGTGGGTGACCACTGCTAACCAAACTACCATTTTGACCTTCAGATTCATAGGTAGCCAAAAGTGGGAATTAATTCTGTTTACAAGTGACAAACGGTCGAGTAGAAAAACAAATGTAATTTATATATAAGGAAAATGTATGGTAGTTATTATTTATAGATTGCAAAATTTATACGCAACTGCAAACGAATATTGCAGATTTTTTACAATATAGTCCGATTATGGTTTAACAAGTTTTGGTTTCTTCATTTAAATTCTCAAGGTTGGAAAGTTCTATGGTATAGCAGCAATTTCTACTTTAGTAGCTTTACTTTTTTGCCCTTAATTTTTATTTTAAGTTCCATAAAGGAACTCAATATTACTTTTTATCGCTAAGATGGGTCTTCGAAGTTAGTTGGTTAAAAAATTGGGAGAATATTACCGAATTTTGGTGTTATGTTATATATAATATTTAATCAGTAATCAGTTGAGAGCATTAGTAGAAGAAATAGTTTTGCGCTTATGGACATCACCATCAAAAACTTCCTTGCATAAGTAGATGATTTTGCAGATTGGCACCGTTCTACTGAGAACAAAGCTTTCTCTATTTCCCATAAATTAAGGCATTTCACTATAGCCATATCGCGGACCTCTTCAACTGTTAGTTCTACTTCTAATCAGTTAGGGTTTTCCTTGTGACAGTCATATAATATGGCTTTGAGCAAAGAAGTATTGAGTATTCGAGATTCTGTAAAGAACAGTGAATATTTTCACGTTGGCGACGGCAAATACAGTTGATGATGGAGCGACGAGCTGTATGGTTTTTACAAAGATATTGAAATATTGCAACGGAATGGACGCAAATGCTCCAGACTTGAAAGATTTCGGTGCGCTGGAGGCAGAGATTGAGCCATTCTGCGATTCTCGGATATATTTCTCACTTGCTGACAGGTCATTATTTTGTCTACGGCTTTGTGGATCCTCTTCGATGCAGCGTCGCCAAGAGCCCCTAGGTCTGCCTCTTCTGCGCAGCCCTTGGGGGTTCCAGTCTAGCGCTTATCTGCTGATTTCAGTGCCACCATTCCGTAGGGTATGGCATAGCCATCTACATTTACCTTCTCTTACTTCAGTTGCGATTGGGTTTTGATGGCATCGTCGATCCAATTCGGTATTAGATATGCAATTGTCTGGCCACCAGATACGTAGAACATGGCTCAAGCAGCGGTTCCCGAGCACTTGAAGCTTCTATATAAACCCGTATTTTTGTTGTAATGTACATTTGCATTTCAAAGGAAGGAGTGGGCGATTTACTACCTTTGGAGACAGAGCAGATGACTCGAAGTTGGACGGAAGGGTTAGTGGGGGCATCAAGTTCAAATTTAGTATACAGTACCACCGCATTGTTTTCCAAGCGGAGGTAGTCGTAATTAAAGAAGCTGTGCAACGAATTACTTAGCTCTGCAATTACTGAAAGGCAGGTAAATATCTACTCCGACAGCGAGGCGGCAATTATGGGTTTGGGTTCGTTGTTTGTGCTTTCGAAACTAGTATGGGAATACCTAACTTTTCTCTCGACTGCGTCGGAATATTTCGATATTAGGCTCATTTGGGTCCCCACAGGGGCATAGCGGAAAACTGCTGGCCAGACAGGTGACCCTCGAGAAAGTTTCACCGCAAAATGAGAGGAGTGGAGTTCCCTTGAAAACCTGTAGTCTACTTCTGGAGAGATGGGTTTCAGATGAGCGTCAAGTGAGCGCTGAGTTTGAGTGGAGACGCGCAAAGTCGTGAGATCCTTCTGACCGCTTATAGATCGGGGGCGCTCGAGCAAGCTTCCGAGCCTAGCAAAGCATCCTTTCTCAAATTTCGTGGATATCCTTACCGGGTATTGTCTGTTAGATGCCCATGCGGTAAGACTTGGGATTTCCTCAAGTCCTTTCAGCGAAACCTGTTTGGAGGTCGAGGGGAAATCCTCCAGCACCTTCACCTCAGCTGCCTTACTCTCGTCGGGCTAAGATTCAGATATCTGGGCGTTCACTTTTTTGCTACGCCTGGTTAAGGTAATTAGTCACCCTTTGGTCACCCTTTGTTTTTTCCTCTGTTTGACATTAGAATGGCTGAATTTGTTTCGTTGTAGAAGTGGACCCTCGTTTGGGCAGCCATTTATCCTAACCTAATCTAAACTTATCATTCAACCTTTCATATAAGCAGTGGATGATATCAAGCCGATTGGTTTTTGACAAACTAAATATATTAGAACAGTAACCCATGGATATGGAAGTGCCCAAACTACCTCCTACCGGAAGTATCGGGTGGTTGGGTAAGTAATCTATGGTATCGCATTGACGCGGTACAGACTTTCGATCTTCTTCCACGTAAAAATACCCCTTAAATTTGTATGGTGAGGTGTATACTACTTGCCAACACTAAATATTATTCAACTCATCGTAAAAAATTTGCATCTCCCTGCCGCCAAAAGATGATTCACATGAAGGCAAAGAATTCTGCGTCGATTACATTAATATTTTTGCTCCCCTCAATCCCGTTAACTGCACTCGCTTTATTTGTATGTACGCATGTTAATGTGCGTAAATATGTTGGCAATGTGTATTTTTACTTAAGTCGTGACAAATCCACGCATATTCACTGTCAACCAACGCACTCAACGTGCACAAATCAGCAACGCATAATTTGCATTTGCAACTTGTCAACGCAACTACAACATTTGTAGCAGCAGTGCCAGTGCCACTACGGCTATGACTGTCTTCATCAGTTGGTGTTGCTCCCATTTGGGGTGCCGGGCGTTAATTACATTTTATTTATAATTAAGCACAACACATGCGTTGACAAGTGATGTCAGCGAAAACATGCAGCAACAACAAAAACTACAGCAATCACACAAGTATTGCAAGGAAGACAGAAGGGGCGAAGTAAAGGATAGAAAGTTGGGTGAGATTGTGAGTGCAACTGTCAAAAATCGTTCGCAAAAATGAAATGCGAATGCAAATGTGCGATTGCAGCAATAACAACACACGTTCGTTCAAGCATTCATTTGTCGTCTCTAGATTATTGCAGCAAGAACAACAACAGCTAGTGGAAAAATCGTGTAATCATGTCAACAAGTTCAGCGTGAAATGCCATCATTTATTTGTTTCATATTGGTGTTTCACTATTTTTATTTTTTCTTTCATGACAAAGTGGCAACTTCCGTTGTTGCACTCACTGTAACGACATAAAGTTATATCGAGTTGTCGCTGAAACTTGGTGGGAAATTTTTGCAACAGTGTTGCATTCCAATGGGTGAGAGAAAGTTGTCGGTTGCAATTTAAGTTGTCACTTGCAAATTAATGTGCGCGTGTGTGAGATGTTTAGGTTAGCAAGCATACATAAGTATGTATATGTATGTATGTTTTTGTATTTATTTGACAACGTTGTTTTGACAGCTTCAAGTGTCACCGAAGGAATATTTATGCAATTATGTTCGAAGAAATTGTACTTTGACTTGGCAATTTGCTGAAAAATCGGAAAGTCCAGGGACAGTTTTGTAAAAAATACATATATATACCAATTCTTATAATAATCGGTCGAGTAGTTTTTGAGTTCATCGATGACATACAGACAAACATTCATTTTTATATATATAGATATGAAATTTTGTATGAATTTCATACTAAAATGTTGGTTTTAAAGCTCTAATTGGCTTAGACTATTTACAAAATCAATTGAATGTCCATTAAGTGACTTAGTGCAATAAAGAACGATGAGTTTTATTTGAAACAATAACTTTAATCAACTAATTTATGAACATTTATTAATTATTTTTAAAAACATAATCCATTTTTATCATTTTTCTAGTTTTTTAAATTCTTAAAATGTTCATGGTGGGATGTATGGTAGGAACCAAATAATATCTTTATGTTTTTCTACCGTTACTGGTTTATGGGTGGTATATAATGGAAATAATTTAATAGATTTGTAATTCCTCTTTTACGTGAAAGATTCAAAACGTGGAATTTAGAATCATCTAAAAAAGTTTTGTGGAACATTTTATAGGGTTCGTTTCTTAAGAAACGCATCCTTTGCATTTTCAGCCATACTCTTTCTGTAGATTGATGATGATTGATTGATTCTTCTAATGACTTCGTCTATATAAAATCCGACTGCGACATTCGTTTTACTGAAAATGACTTTTTCCTTCTACACTTTTCTATCAATTCATAATCCATTCCTTAACAAAAGATTGTTTATTTTCCTCACATTTCTATATATATAGGCTGTACATTTCATGAATGTCTAGTTCAGAACTCAAATATTTTCGACCAGAAGTGTGGCGAGCTCTGGTGTATTGGCTCTCATATGCTGGAAAACTTAAGATATGTTCTCGTACAGCTTTTATCTTAATTTCATCTGTTTTTCGAGAAGGTCCAGGCATCCTCCCACGATGATCAGTTCCAGGTCTTTCAGTATTGAGAGCACGAGTTAATATGTAATTTCTTCAAATTTTTTACTTATGTAGATCACTTTCATAATTAACACTAAATGAATTCCGTATAACGTTGAAACTATGTATATCCACTATCATTCATTCATTTTTGACAATATCGTGAAAGTTGCCTTAAATATATATAGTTTAAGATAATGTGGATGTGAAATAAGTGATAAACTCATTTTTTTGAAATTTTGGCCTAGACCGCTTTCATAATTATGGGCACATATCGCACCCTAAATACAAAAGGGTCACAACTCAAAATGTACTTCTGCTCAAATATGGACGCGGATGACATATGGCAAAAATATTTTTTTTGTTTTTTGGTAGGACTGTTATAAGCTTACATGGCAAATTTCAGCGTGATATGTCACATAGTTTGTTTTCTGTGCTACTGTAAACAAGTCAAGCTCGAGTATGGAAAATTTTGAGTTGTGCCCCTTTTGTATTTAGGGTGCGATATGTAAATAATTGGCGCTTATATCCTGTATTTGGAATTTGGCCACCTTCCTTTGTGGGGTGCATCTGATTGAATTTCAAGCAAAAATGCCAATAATTGCAATAAAAAAATTAATTCGGAGCTCAATTTTTTTACTTGAGACTGTATTGCAGTCTTAGTGTTTTGAACTGTGAGAATCGATATCGTTTTTATTTATTTATAAGCATAAGTATAATCAAGAAAACCATCTCTGTAGTGCCTCTGCAAACTCTGTGGCAATCCTAATTAAAAATACTGCTACAGCTGCCAGCAAATTTTATTAAGTCCCCAACTAGCAGCTAACAGTTGTTGCACGCAATTTGGGATTGAAGTTTTAAGTAAATTTTCTGTAATTTAATAAAAGTGAATTGAATTTGAGCGCTCAAACGCTTAAATTGCCTCTCACTGCCTTCAGGCATTTACGCCTTAACACCTTTTGCGTCATTAGTTGTCGCTCGAATTTATGTGCGCTGTAACACACGCGTGTGTGCTAAAATATCCTAAATATATATGTACCTATGTGTGGTGCATTAAGTGTTTACATAAATTAATAGCAGGTACATATATGGTGAAACCGTTAATCGCATGCAAATATAAGCTAACAAAAACACTCACCACCACTCACCGCACACTTACCCCCCACACACACACTCATACACACTTTTTTGTATGCAAAACGGTTGGTTGGTTACCACAAATTGACTATCCACTTGTCAATTGACGAGGCATATAAAAATTTGTTATATTAATTTGTTTATCGCGTCGCCAATAGAGCGATCTAGTGAATTTAGCTGACGCATTCATTTGTGTCAACAATGTGTTTGTGTGCAAGCCAGTCGCTCACGATGGGTTTGTGTTGTGATTTGAAAATCAATTCGAAAATTAAATTGAAATTAGCATGCAAAATTGGTATGTTTGGGGAATACATGTGCTTATACATGTGTATGTATGTATGGATGTACGTACGTTTTAACGCTCTAATGCTTGGTTTGTTAAAAGCGATCACGCTTATTAGCTAACAATGTGACAGCTTTAATAATAACAATAACAGCAACAAAAGCAATAATAAGATGACTTGTGGCAGTATTAAAATGGCCAGTCGGGTTTTGCGTGAGTGGAGGTGTTTATACAAATTTGTATAATTATATTGTATGTACAAGGTGGCACAAAATTAATCACCCAATCGGAAAATTTAGAATTTTCGCAAATGGCGTCGTACGTCAATCATATCTGACGCTTGTGAACTAGACAGCTGCAGTATTCAACCAGACAAAGGTCAAAATAGAGCTTTCAATTTATCAAAATATTTATTTTTATTTTTTTTATTTTTTAATTTGGTAAAAAGTTATTCAAATCCAAAATTGAATGACTGATTTTGCTTCACCTTGTATAATAAAAAGCAAACTGAAAAAAGTTAAATAATTTTTTGATTTATTCAGTATTAATAATTTTAGATTTATTTCGTATTGAAAACAGAAAAATGTTGAAAAAAATGTATTTACTTTGAAAAAAATTTAGTAATTTTTAGATTTATTTGGTATTGAAAACTGTGCAGTTTTCAAATAATTTACTAATTTTTAAACTTATTCAGTACTGAAAACTGAAAAATTGCAAAAAAAAATTAATAATTTTTAGATTTATTCAGTAATGAAACCAAAAAATTTTTGAAAAATATTTAATAATTTTAGATTTATTCAGTTTCAAAATTGAAAAGTTTTGAACAAATTTTATAATTTTTAGATTTACTCAGCGTTGAAAACTAAACATTTTGAAAACCATATTTGATAATTTTTAGTTTTATTCGGTATTGAAAACTGAAAAATTTTGAGAAAAAACAAATAATTTTTAGATTAATTCAGTGTTAGAAAAATTAAAAATTTTGAAAAAAATTTAATTATTTTTATTTTATTCTGTATTGAAAACTGATTTTTTTTTAATTAATTATTTTTAGTTTTATTCAGCATTGAAAACTGAAAATTTTTGGAAAAAAATTAATAATTTTTAGATTTATTTGAAAATTAAAAAGTTTCAGTAGATTTATTCAGTATTGAAAAATGAAAAATTAAAAAAAAAAATTATTAGTTAATATATTTATTCAGTATTTAAAATTTTGAAAATTTTGAAAATTTTTAGATTTATTCAGTATTGAAAACTGAAAAATTTTAGAAAAATATAATAATTTTTAGATTTATTCGATATTGAAACCTAATCTGTATTGAAAATTGAAATTTTTTGGAAAGAGTTTCATAATTTTTAGATTTATTCAGTTTCAAAATTGAAAAGTTTTGAAAAATTTTATAATTTATAGTTTATTCTGTATTGAAAACTGAAAAATTTTAGAAAAAAATAATAATTTTTAGATTTATCCGGTATTAAAACCTAAAAATTTTTGAAAAAAATGTAATAATTTTTAGGTTTATTCAGTTTAAAAAGTGAAATTTTTTGAAAAAAATTTAATAATTTTTGTATTACTTTCGTATTCAAAAATTGAAAAATTAAAGAAAAAATGTAATAATTTGTATTTATTCATTATTGAAAATTGAAAAATTTTGAAAAAAATTTAATAATTTTCAAAATTATTCAATGTTGAAATTTTTGGTATAGAGCTTTTTTAGAGTATTTCCTCTTTTATCCTCTCTATGGCAACACAATGCGCGAAATTTGTATTTCACGTTCATGTGAGCGCTTGCATGAGCAACCATTTCATCTAAATACACAAATTCACGCGACGTGATGTCTAAGCTCGGACTTTATAAATACTATTTTATCAGAACTGCGCAACCACTCGTGCTCTGAAAATATCCCTTCATGGGTTAGCGTTGCTTTTACTCCTTTCGAATTTCTTTTAATTCATTTTGATTGGTGTTAGAGAGTTCAGATTTTTGTTTGTCAACACATTTCCTCCAAAAATCTCTTTTCGCATACAGTAAAACCAATGTACCTTGAACACTGGCGATACAAGACATTCTTCCTAAAAAATTTTCGCGTCGTCATTAACGATGCCCATCTAGATTTCTTTGGGGCGACCCCTTTCATAATGCACATACAGCTTTCTGTTGTAGTTTTTTTATGTAATTTCGGTTGAGTCCAACCTCAGAACATGCCCAGCCCACTTAAGATGCTGAAGCTTGATGTAGCTGGCGATATAGAAGTCGTTTAGCTTAACTAGTAATCATCGTTGTAACGTAGGCGATAGTTGATAGGTGTCGGTCCGCGCCGGTCTAAGATTCGACCGAGCTCTTTTTAACAGCTTAAGTCCTTCATATCAAATTTTAAATATCATTTATTAATGCTTGAATAGAGACTGATACCATTCCAAAGCATTCCATTCCGCTCTGATTTAATAAAAGTCTGATTTCCTGCAGGGCTAACATTCATAAGCACCTGTGAATGTATGTACATTAATGCATGTGTAATAAATATATACATATGTATATATGTATGTTTACAGGTATTATACATATTTCAGAAAGCATTTCAACAGCTAGCCACAATTGTTGCGCTAACAGCTAATTAAAAAGTCAATATGTACAAATATTTAATGTTTCCATTTAAGTGACAAATTCAATAGGCAACGTGAATAAGTGACACTCGATCTAAAATGGTGCGAGCGTAATGAAAATTTCAAAAATTAGGTGCGGCAATTTAACTAAAATTTAGAGGACCAATAATGACATTTGGGTGAAATTAGCACGTAAATCGATGCCCGCTTGACGCCACATCTGTACTTATTTACTTGCGGAGCTGTGTTTGCTCGCATGTGTTAGTGAATATTACATTGCTGAGTTATTTTTTTACTTATTTGTGTAATTCAATATATTTGTGGTGAATAAGTGTTAATAAATTCGTCACGAACTTAGTTTAAATGTTGTGAAATGCTATATGTCGGCATTCTAAGGGAGAATTTTTTAGGTAGGGAATGTGATGTTATTAAAGGCTGACTAAAACCGACCTCGTTTTCGTTTTAACAGAAAATTTGCTATTGGTATTGTTAAATGCAAGCCTAAGCCAAAGCGGTTGTCAAAAATGAAAAATGAGTAATGCGGTGACGGAAAGTTTGGGAATGTTAAAAACTCTATTATGAAAGCGATTAAGGTGTTTAGGCTACATTTGCGCAGCATTAGGTAAATAAATAAATATAAATATTGAGGGTGGATGTATTTATTTGAGTAATTAAACTTCTTTAATACTCAGTTCGACCCGAATGGTGAGCAAAATTTTACGGAGATAGGTTGAATTTCTAATTTATATGCAACACCTACCCGATTTTTATTCACTTACATGTGTGTGTAAATAAATAATGAAAATAATTATATAAACTAACGTACAATTTTTTTTTTTTTTTCAGGTGAGTGTTCTTAATTTATGCTTAATACTGGTATGTACATAATGAAAAAAAATTCGAAAGGATAAGAAAATACGATTAGAGTAAATTACAGTTTGGCAGGGTGGGCGAAGGTGTATATTCCGAGCATCTGGGGATCTTCTTCAGTTTTCGGCTTCCCAACTACTATAGTGCCTTTCAGGCTGCACTGAGGGCAATAATGAAAGCCGTGACACTGTACAGTGTGATGCGATACCTGGAGATGATATCTACATTTTCACTGATAGCAAGGCGGCTATAAAATCGCTCACAAAACAGTTGACAACCTCCAAGGTAGCCGCGCATCTCTTAACGAGAAGGCCGAGTCATTTCATCTAATGATAGCATGGGTTCCTGAAAGATGGCGTAACAACGCCACTTGCAAAATACCCCGACAGATGTGGTCGACTCTCAATGCTAAACGCACAGAACTTCTACTAAGAAGAGATAAGCATAGTCTTAACACACTGATTTCAGTTATAACGGGGCACTGCCTAATCGGTAGGTACGCCCAGAGAATGGGTGTGCAAATACATGACTTCTGCAGAAGTTGTGTAGACGAGGAAGAGGAAGAGACGATCCCGCACCTTCTGTTTCACTGTCCTGTTCTATCCAGATGTAGACGAACATTTCTTTAACGAATTAGACGACCTCGGCTCTGTCGAAATCAAGGATCTATCGAAATTTTGAATAGTACACATTGGTTTCAGGGTGGATAAAGGCTAGTTCCCCACGCGGCATCACAATGGGCCATGAGCCTGAGTGTGCCCTACAATGGACAACCGCTTCAACCTAACCTAACCTAAATTACGGTTTGTTTATTAACCAAATATGGATAGTATTGAGAATTGATACGTTTTTAATGTCCGACCGAAAGAGTTTAACATTGTTGTAGATTGACTTTTTGATGGAATATGTTAAATGGTGTGCTATTCTGCTACTGAGATGTTTTTCTCTTCTATCCACCGTCCATTGACAACACCAAACCAAAATTCTTACTATTTGTAGCAATTGTCAAGAGTGCAGCAACTTTGTTCGTTAGCATAACCGCCTTGACGAAAATGCGCTTACTTTTCGGTAAATTTCGACGTTCAACTTAGAAGCGCTAACGAAGCGGATGGATTGCCTTTAATTGACGAGGCAGGTGGACTTTGTAAGTGAATAACTCAAGGTCCGTGTGTTAATTTCTCATTAAGTTGATACCTGAGATATTTTTTGCTGTGATTGATAGCGAGTCGATTTTTCTGTCACACGGCAGCCACATTCGGGAAAAATTTCTTAGAGACAAAAAAAAAGGATTCAAAAAGAAACCTATACCTGTAAGAAGATGGTATGTATGGCGTGTTCTTTTTGAGCTGCACGAGAACTACAATATCAATATCGATAACTATGGTTTGACAGCTGAAAATGTCAAACTATGTTGACATTTCTATTCAGTAAGGCAGTAATGGCAAGCCCATTATTATCTACCAGATTATAACAAAAAAAAACTTATTCGACATCAACAATATTTATATTTTCTATTACCATTTCAAGTTCTTAAGCTCTCAAAAAAACACCCTATATAATGATGCCATGCATATTTCGTCACCACCAATTTGTGATGTGGATGTTAATGTGGCTGTGTGATGTAATTTTTTCCCCTATTTCAAAGTACCTTAGATGCTTCGAAAGGTGAAAAATATTTGTGCCAAAAATTTCAAAAAAAAAATAGTGCAAAAATGCAAAAAATGGCGATTTTGGTAAATCTTTCGTGGTGCCCATTGCACATTCCATAAACTTCGGTTAACTTTACCATCGATTTGAAAGTATTCGACTTGGGTTACAGAGCTCAATTGCTAACTTTTTTCGTTCCCCCTTTTAAAAGTTAATTAAATCAATGAAATTGTTCGTAGGTACACTCGCGTCCTTGTTGCTGCGGCTTATCGAATTATAATAATGACAGCCATTTTTAACTGCCTACCTGCCAGTCATTACTTGTATTATTTAATATCAGTAGTTGAAAATTTTCCAGATAATAAGTACAACATTTGCAAGCATTTGCTGCAACATTTGTCACCGCATAAATTATGACTCCTATAAATCAGCAATAGCAGCATGCAGTAACCAGTCAGCTGCATGTTGATTAACTACTACATAAGAGAGTGGACAAGCGACAAGCTATACAAGGAGAAAAGCCCACACGAAATGGGAGATTAGTCCGGAGTGACCCAGTGGGAAAAGTGGACCACTTTGAGGCAAATAGATATCTTTATATTAATAAAAGACAATGCTCGGAGGTAAAAGCAGGGAGAAATAAAGTAGGGTCCGCTAAGCCCAGCTGTTTGATGCAGTACAGAGTCAAATCTGAAATGTTACCCCAATTCTTTTATTGTAGACAATAGACTCTGCATCTAACAGATTGGCTTTCGAATAATTCCCTTTGTATATGGCAATTTTTCCTAACTGGTCTCCTTCAGCCACCCAAGCATACGAGTATTTGTAGTAATTTTACATAATTTAGTTGACATTTTGCTGCCGCCACATGCAAAGTTGCAGCTGTCAAAAATTTGAGGTTGATTAATGTGCCACATTTTGTCTGGGTGACAACAGACAGCAGTAAGATATAACAGACAGCAACAAGAAAAGCAACCAACAAATAGCAGCAGCACTTAGTTGTTCGGGAGGTATTAGCAAGTTTTTAGTTGCTCTGTAGATCTTATGAGTACACGTGGTTCGCTTTGCTCGACTGATTGGGCTGCTAGTCTATTTAAGATATTGTCAGCTGTCAGCTAAAGCCAAAACAAAAAAAAACATGATATTAATCATGCAAACACATATTAGGGAAACGATAAGGCAGACAATTTTATTTACAATGAATTTGTGTTGTGATGGTTTTGGCGGGTACTTAGTAACTTTGAGGTGCGCACAATTTGAAAAAAAAAAAATTTAATGTTATTGAATGAAATATTTTTGCACGTATTTCAAATTTGTAATTGAGCTATCACAGTTGAAGGAAGACGGAATTGCGCAACATTATTGATAAATATATTTAGCGCATTTGAAACCAGAACCACCAACGTTTTCCGGTAATAATACTTAGCTGTCACTAGCTGTGAGGCGCAATTGACAGCTGGACAAGTGGTTAACAGACATTTCAACTACTTATTTTCCTACTGCTGCTACGACCATACGAATTCATACATGCTGATATCTATTTAAACAAATATATTTTGTGTTCACCTATATATGAGATGCTAATCTATTTTTCTGTTTTGAATTGAAAGCCATAACCACAAAAACTGCACATATTCTAAGGCTATTTTTTAGAAATACAGAAATATAAGTGCTAGGGAAGTATGAATTATGATGAGATCATCTGAGATCCGTCATTTCCATCACCCTCATATCTTTTCGACCACCTTTTCCAAGATTTTGGCGAACTCGCTTGCCTGCGTTAGACTAGTGACTTGAAAAAGGCGCTCAAAATTACCCAGAGTGTTCAGTTAATCGACTGTATCGGCAGCATCAAAAGATCCAGATAGTCAAAAGCTCCGAGTGATGGTGGAATGTTCGACTAATAAGACAATACATACCAATATAAGTAGTTTTTGGTTAGGAATCTGTACCCGAACGACAACATAGAAGCTGATCTGGCTTTCTATATTTATGGCCATAGCTAAAAAGTGGGATGATCAACGTCATGCGGGATGCCACCCTGATCGTCTCAAACTCTTACTACCATTTGATTAAGAGAAAATCTCCAGTGGAGATGTGAATTACCGATGCCCTTCCACATTAGCTCTTTCCCGAGTTTTGGTCTGATTTCGTTGTTTGAGAGAAGACTAGAGTGAATCTTGCTCAACCTCGTTTGAGTCCCTTATCAGTGAGACGTAGAGGCAAATTGAACGGTATGTGGACATTCCTGGTAAGATACGAAAAAGCAGGTTTCTCACGAAATTCGAGGCATTGAAATACCGTATGCCACTTGCAAACTCATTTGTTCGATTTGTTATTTGGACTAGTTAAGGGAAAATGAAACCGAATAAATAAAATAAAAACAAAAAATTAAAAAAAATAGCATGAAAATAAATAAAATGAAATAAGTAAAGTAAAATCAAATACTTAAAACAAAATAGAAATGAAATGAATTAAAATAAAATTTAATTTAATTTAATAAAAAAAAATGTAAAAATGTAATAAAGTAAAATAAAATAAAATAAGACAACGAAATAATTAAGTACAAATAAATAAATAAGATAAGATAATTTTTTATTTCGTTTTTATAATAAATAAAATAAAATGAAATGAAATAAAGTGAAATCGAACACATTAAATAAAATAAAATTAATATAAAATAAAATAAAAAAATTTTAAAAACTAAATAAGGTCAAATAAAATAAAATGAAGTAAAAGAAAATAAAATGAGCTAAATAAATAAAAAAATTAAGTAAAAAAAAATTATTTGATATTCAAACGTCAACTTCATCTTTCGAATATTAACGTTATTCCCCTTTCTTTTACAACCAGCAAGGCGACTGCCCCTGATCTCTTAGTCTCAGTTGAAGTTACATAATAAACCAGCTTTAGATTATTTCGTAAAATAATTATTTATCGTCAAATTAAAATAAAACCAAACAAAATAAAGTAAAATTAAATTTAAAAAATTTGTAATTAAAAATAAGGTGAACTAAAATAAAATAAAATTAAGCAAAATAAAGGGAAGTAAAATAAAATAAAGTAATAGAATATAAAATAAACTAAAAATAAATAAATGAAATAAAGTAAAATTAAATTAACTTAAATTTAAAAATTTGACAAAAATTAAATAGGTAAAATAAAATAAAATAAAGTAAAGGGAAAAACAAAAACAAAAAGTTAAGAAAAAATAAATTAATTAAATATGTGTGTAAAATTATTCATATTTAAAATAAAATAAATTGAAGTAAAATCAATTACATAAAACACAATAGAAAAATTATTATACAAAAATATATATAAAATATAATATAATAAAATAAAGTATTACTTTTAATCATAATAATCGCAGCTTCTAACTATTTAAATATACTCCAAACATTTCGAAAGGAGACTGATTTGTAAATATCTTTTGGATGGTAGACATACACCCGAATATTTAAAATACTTAGCAATGAGCGGAGGCGATTAGAAAGAACTTTTTCTATATTGTGATATTTTCTATCACAATGCGTTTCGAACCTGGACGCAGCGAATGGTGGTTATGTAAGAATCCACTCGACTACGGTAGTAGCACTCCCTATATAAATCGTATTATTGGTTTCCAAATGTATAAAAAAACTTATGTATGAATATATATTTATCTCTGTCTAGTGACATGTCATGTCGATTTGTCTCTCATATCTGCGTAGGTTTTTCTTAACGAAGAAATACGCGCTCTAACGTGTAATTACGCTAAAATGATTGCTTTGAATAACATAAATAATGACAAAATTCTTCAAAAACATTTAACAGCATACTTCTGAAATATATAAATACATATGTACATCTGTATTTAAAACCCAATACTTGAACTTATCCTCGTAAAAAAGTAGCGGCGTATGTATAATTTGATATTTTAGCGCTGGCGTAATACGTCAGTACCAATCAAAAGTAATTATGCATGTTCAGTATTGTGCGCAATCAATTAAAATTATAAAAATAAGAAATTAATTAAAAACATAGAAAAACAGACAAACATTCATTTTGCAAATATGTCTGTAGATGTATTCACCCACAAACAAATTGCTAAGCGATGCGTTCAGCTTGCGGCAGGTCACACAACGGTACATATGTATGTACAAGTATATTTTGAAATCCCAAAATTGAATATTATTTAGCAAACAGTATAAGCTTAATTTTAATACATTTATTGGCATTCAATTTTTATTTTTGTTTTCCTCACCTTGTTGAGGTGCGCTCACCTCACCTTTTAACAACTTCAAAGCGCACGATTTCCACGCGCTGTCAAAATGGCGCCAACACCATTAAATTGCTTTATTATTGCTTGTATGTAATACGAGCATAATAAGTACAAGCAGAAGCAAGCAAAACACACAACAAAACAACCAAACACATGCCCACACACCCACATACAAAGTATAAATTTTTACTGTAATTTAGCCGCGAAGCCACCCGCAAGGCAATACAAAGCAAAATTCAACACAAAGTCGAGTGAAGAACGAAAGCAATATACAACTTGTCAACGAATTCTTTTGAATTGTCAATCAACGTAAATGAATTGACAACGAAGCAATGTGTGTACGGCACACATAAAATTAAGTCTTGCACCTACACAGGCCCAAGTACAGTGTCACATGCATAGGTATACGTTTTACCATACGGCAATAGTCTCCACAACAAGGTGCGCTTGAGAGTTTGGAGCTGAAGTCTACAATCGAATTAAAGTTCGGTGTCTATTTTCATTAAAATTTTCTCTTCGATCGATTTTCTTTGAGTTCCATATTCATGGCAAAAGCCTATAACAGTAAAATGAGAGTTTATTTTGTATTACGCGCCCTTAATCGTCTCACTCCTAAGTCACTTAAAAAGTCGAGTTCAGTAATCAAAATGTAGCTCAAAACTCGTACGAGTATTATCTTCTGGTTAAAATTTAAAGTCTTTGTCGCATATTTAAAAATCCATACTAGAATATATACTCGTATATATAAATAATTGGCGCTTACGCCCTTTTTGGGTGTTTCGCCGAGCTGTTCCTCCTAAAGGGTTTTCCAATAAGAGGTGTTATTTTCGTAAAAGATCAATGGTTTCGTTGCTTGTGTGGCACGTAGCGCCGTCTTGTTGAAAATAAACGTTGTCCAGATCAATACCGTCCGATTCTGGCCATAAAAAATCAATTAATCATCTCGCGATAGCGCAATCCATTCACCTTAACTGTTGCTCCAGCTTCATTTTTGAAAAGCAACAGGATCACCTTTTTTTTTTTTTGGTCTGGCCAGAGTACACCTAATTCCAGATAGGCAGCATCGTGCAAGCAAATTTATTCGAAATATGAGTTAATAACGCACTTTGTTGTCTCATCGACTCCGCATTTGAAGATTTAGGGTCTAAATACATACATATATTGCATGTCAGCGGGAAATCTAATACCTTCCACAGCTTTTTTATTATTTATACAATGCCATAGCTTTTCATAATTCGTCATATTTAGACATGAAGTATTCATTGGTGTAGAGAGTAAATCTATCCTCGCGTTACCAAATTATGTTCATATGCTCGGACATACACACATATGTACATACATATATGGTTTATAAAAAGTGAGACTAAGAGCAGCCAATGGATCAGTTCGCATGTCCACAGCTATAATTTTGTTTGACACGTTAGAAGTATAGTGAACCCGATAATGCATATTCATATTAGTCATTCAAATGAAAAATGATTTCGCCTAAGCCCCGTTGCTTTTTGGGCAGTTATGCAAGCGCTACCACGGATATGTACATATGTTTTTAATTGTCATTAAAATGAATGATTGTCGTCAAAACAACAACATGATTTGACTGATGTACAAATGATTGAAAGCGAAACGAGCAGCGATTATTCATTCCCACTGTCATTGTATTTTATATTTTTTAGCAAATTTTTTAATGCACATATGATACATCTGTATAAGCACAGATACATATAAGGACAGTCATACGAAATCTAGACATTCATAAAGAGAATTTCGAAAAAAACGGTAAATATGCTCAAATTTTTGTTAAGCCTAAGAGAAGAATGCCATTAATCAGACATTCAGCCGAAGGTTAGTCAATTTGACAGCTGCTAACCTTGGTGTGCTTTTCGCTTGCAAAAAATATTGAATTATGCATATACATACATACATACATACATATAGTATGTATGTATGTACATATGTGCGTATGCATATAAATTTTATAGGCGCTATTGTCACACGCATCTATGCTAACTTTCGGCTTGCCAAGAAACAAAAGCACATCGAGTGTGTGTGTGTAGTGACGAATAAAACATGCGAAATGATAAAAGTGCATCGCAAAAACATTTGAGTGATGAGCTCAATAATAGGACACGGCAAAATGGCAACAGCACAAGTTGAGAGAGTATTCAAACTAACAATGACAATAATCAACGTACTTGACATATGTTGAAATGCCACGCATTAGTTGCTTACGTATGAACACTCGTGGCTGTACGAGCTGAAATGAAAAAAATAATCAAGTGAAAAAATCATCGTCAATCAATGGGGAGTGGAAGCGTGTAATTATTCATGTATGTATCTATGGGCGTACATTTAACCGCATGTGAGGAATGAAATATGAAAGCAATCGATATAAGGGCGATAGGTTAATGCGTTGATAAAAATATATCCACATATATATATGTATGTACATATAAGTATATAATTGGCGCTTACACCCACTGTTAGGTGTTTGGCTGAGTTGTGCTATGAATGGGGGGATCTACATTTTTATGAGACCTTAGAAAGGCAGTTGGTGTTTATGAGAAATTATTTCATTTCACACTGGGCGCACGCAGTTGCCTGCCGAAGGGCGTCAATTATTGCAAACAACTTTTTCTATCACTTGATGTTTCATGTCCATAGTAGGCGTCGCATCAAGTATCAAAAAAATGTAGTCTCACAAAAACCCACTCAGCAACGGCGAACGTGAGAGGTTGGAACAATTTAATATACATACAATATTTTTTTGTTAAAATATTGATTTCGAAAATGCATGTCTAAGGAACATTACAAATAGTTTTGTCGATGCGGTTCATATTTTTTGTATTTGTTTCCAAACGATTTCTTATTTATTTGTCACAAACTCACACATTTATATTTATATTTCTCTATTTCTTATAAAGGGTTTTCCAATAAGAGGTGTTGTTATTCCCGTAAAAGATCAATTGTTTTGTTGCTTGTGTGGCACGTAGCGCTGTCTAGTTGAAAATAAACTTTGTGCAGACCAATACCATCCAATTCCGGCCATAAAAAACCATAACTGTTACTCCAGCTTCATTTTCGAAAAAGTAAGGTCCAATGACTCCACCGGACCATAAACTGCACTAAACAGTCTCACGTTGAGGATGGAGATGCTTTTCAACAATAACTCTTGGATTTTCTGAGTCCCAGATCCGACAATTTTGCTTGTTGACGAAGCCACCGAGGCGGAAATGGGCCTCATCACTCAAGATGATTTTTCGATGGAATTCCGGATCATTTTCATGCACTTCAACGACCCACTCAGCAAAGGCACGACGTTGTTGATGATCAGCCGGCTTTAGTTCTTGTATTAAATGGACTTTATAGGCCTTAAGACCCAAATCTTTATGCAAAATACGGTGTATTGATGTTTGTGGAATGGACAAACCTGGATTTTCTTCAACAGTTTTAGCTACAAAGGCAATCTTTTGGGCTGTTCTTGAGCAACGTACACGGGTTTTATTCTTCACATCACTAACTTGTCCCAACAGCTCGAATTTTTACACCAATATCTGTATTGCGGTCCGACAAGGTGCTTCACGATGACCCAAAAATGTTCAGGGGAAATCATTATTTTTGCGCAAAATTTTTGGACAAATGGCTTAACACTGTTTTATGGTCGATCTTTAGCTCCTGGGCGATGCTACGTCTATTAACAAGCCAGTCAACGGTGATTATTTCAGTTATTTTATCGAGATTTTCGACGACCCTGCCTGTACGAAGTGCATCTTTAACATCTAAAATGCCTGAACGGAATCGACGAAACTAAAATTACACGTAATTAGCTGTTGCAGTATCGGCCCCATAAAAACCATTCAAAATTTTAGCGGCCTGGCTTGCATTTTCGCATTTATCAAAGAAAAACTGTAAAATGTACCGAATATTCTCTTTGTTGACTTCCATTGTTAACCACCATACAGCTGAATGAAACAAAAAAAAAAAAAAAAAACAGCAAACTAGTGTTTTTAGTTTGAAATTTCGCCTTGACGACGAGCATACAATTTAAATTGTTTGAGCGATACTTTACGTGATATCGATCACTACAGCCATCTACCGAGAAAATAATGGATTTCTTTAGCCCAAACTAATATATAATATGGCCACATACCCATGCCTCCACTAATAACAACTCAGACTTCCTTACTCATTCCCTCCTTACCTCTCCTACTTATATTCTCGCATCTCTTCTACACGTTTCTTAATTTTCTCTCTCACTAGCTGATCTCTTCTTTAACGACATTATCTAAAGACTCATATGGAATGAAAAAATAAACGACTTATATGATATCTTTTACTTTTCCTTTTTGAATTGTAAAACTTGATTTCAAATACATTTTCTGTCCCTATCTAATGTTTTGAGCCTCAGCCTCAACCTCTACTGAATAAACAAATTCTTTGAGCAGACCCTGGGCATGAAAGCCATTAGTGTAAAATCAGGTGATCGAGCAGGCCAAGTTACCGGCCCTTTCTGTTCCAATCCGGCTGTTAGGGAAATAATTATCGAAGTAGTCCCTAGCACTGATATAGTTGTGCTCCAGATTACATCATTTTAGAAAATAATTGCCCTATGGCTTTCCAGAATTAGCATTTCTTCCAATACTAGAAATATGTAGAAAATACACATAAGCTCCAAATATTCATATCCATTCATCGAGCCCGGTAGAAAATTAGGTCCAATCAAACCCACTCATTTACAGAAAATCTTCTTTGATAGGAGACAGGAGATGTTCCACCTAAATGTAAGTTGAATCAGAAATATTTTAAATAATGGCTTAATGCTCTGTATCTCCTCCTAATTCCTTATACCACATTTTTTCAAATCATAAGAATCAATTTCAAACATTTCTGCTTCAAACGTCAATGAGATGTCAGTTCGACTATGTGACATTTCCGCTATTTCTTCCGTCGTTCGTTTTTGCATCTTTCCTTTCCGCTAAAAAATAAAAATGTTGACTCGTGCAGCCTTCATACAGCTCGCCGTTTACCTTGCACACCTCTACAAGTCGTATTGCGTTCCATTTCTTACAACACAGTGACCTTTCAATCACTCACTTGTTGTCATCTGCCGTTGCTTTTTGGCTATTATTATTCTGTTTTGTTTTTTTTGCCGGCTGTCTGTCGGTTAATTTTTTCTTCACCATATTTTCATGCTGTCATTTATCACTGTACAAATACAAATGGTATTTCACGGCTGTAATTCATTTTTTGGAAGCAATATTTTTTCCAAACATACACATGCGCACTCTTTGACAGACACACAGCAGTGCTAAGGTACTTGTATGTACATTTATATGCATTTAATGAGACGAAGAAATACAGTTGCAGATATAAAAATCCGCACGGGGATCCCTTGCAAAAAGTCTCTTTTCAAATCACGGACTTTACGAAAAGTGGTGTCGCAAAACGAGTGGTAGTTGAAGTTAACCTACTTTTAAGAAAATTACAGAAAGTGGCTAGAGCAAAATTAGAGTTTTTGGTAAAGAAAATATTCCTTTATTACAGTCGAACTTCCATATAGTGAATTCGCACGGGACCTGAAAATCACTTCACTATATAGAAACTTCATTATAAAGAAACATTGATTTTTTATGTTATTTTATTTAAAATAATCAGTGAGTTCGGTTTGAATTACAGTCTTCCATTTTTCATTTTCAATAAAAGCTTCCAAATCACGTAGAGAGTTGAAAACATTAATCGGCACGTCACTCCTCATTTCCACAAAGGTTCTAATTACGCTAATGGATGAAGCAGCTTGTATCAACGTAGGTAATGCCTCCTCAGTTTCTGCCAATTCTTCAACGGTCAAATCGTGTTCATCGTTATCTGAAATAATATACATATTAAATTTTTGTTTGACTATAAAAAGATAAATGCTTACCAGGTTCAGCTGGAACTCCGCGACTTTCAAAAATGTTGTTGAGAATATCTTCTTCGGATGGGTTGTCCCAAGTCTGCACACCATTATCAACATTTACGTAGTCATCAAACGATGCTTCGATATTTGCTACTTTTTTAAATGAAGACTGTAAAGCAGCCAAATCCGATATTGAAAGAAGGTCCTCTTCATCCCAATGCTCAAATGGAATCTGCATAGCATCTTTTGAAAATCCAGCCTTTTTTAAAACAGTTGGCAATTGTTTCTGGTTTAACATAGACATTCCATACATTGCTAAGATTTCGAACTGCTTGCAGCAAGTCTATGGCCATAACAGAATTTCCCTCATCCATTTGAGTCAATATATTCGTTAAAATTCGTTTTCTGTAATTTTCCATTGGTTGCAGTAACGAAGTCATGTTGGGAGGAAAATAAGCGAGATGAATGTTTCTCAACTTGTCTCTTACATCTTTAGGGTGGGCAGTGCAGTTATCAACAAAAAACAACACCTTTCTGTTTTGATCACAAAATTTTTTGTCGAGTTTTACAATCCATTTCGTAAAAATCTCACTGGTCATCCATGCTTTTTTGTTAAACTCATAATCGACACCTAAAGATTTTATTCCCTTGAAGCACCTCGGATTTTTGGCCTTTCCGATTACCAGCAATTTTAGCTTTTCTGATCCAGTCATATTGCTTCCCACCAGGACAGTTATTCTCTTCTTGCTTTGCTTCCCACCAAAGCATTTTTCATTTTTGAATGCCAGTGTTTTAGTTGGCAAGCATTTGAAAAACAAAGCAGTCTCGTCGGCATTAAAAATGTCGTTAATGTTGTAATTTTCAATTAATTTCGATAAGACGTTCGTTACCCATTCATCACGGTTTTCTATGTTGGTGTCAGCACTTTCCCCACATAATGTCTTTTGAATAACGCCATGCCGACTTTTAAACTTGTCTAACCAACCTGTACTTGCCTCAAATTCGTGGTGTCCTAGTGCTTCCGAAAAATCTTTGGCCTTTTGCTTCAATAATGGTCCAGACAAAGGGAGATTCTTACCACGTGCAACGAGTAACCATTTCAGCATTGCTTCGTCAATATCCTCAAAATGACAAGGTCGAAGTCTTTTGCGTTTGGTATTTACTGCCAAATCCTCCGCATTTTTTAAAATCACTTCCTTATTTTTTTAAATATTTGATAAAGTGCTGGGAGGAACTCCGAATTCATTGGCAATATCTTTTTTTTTTCTTTCCTTCATTAACTTTGTTAATCATTAATAACTTTTTTCAAGCGAAATGCTGCTTCGATGCGTCATTTTAACTTCAATCACTGAATAAAACTGTAATAGCTCAGCTCTTTCTGTTTTAATTTTGGGATTCCCCTCATTACAGTTTGTCCACATCTAACTGTAATTTTTTGCAACAGAAAACTTTTGAAAAAATTCACTATATGGAGACAAAAACTTAGGACGCTTGAATTTCCAGCTGTAAAATTTGTTCATTATATAGAAAACTTCACTATATAGAAATTCATTATAAGGAGACAAAAATACACCGAAAGTAGAACGAAAAAGCAGTGTCTTCGAAACCAGTTCATTATAAGGAGAGCTTCATTATATGGAAGTTCACTGTAGAGAAGTTCGACTGTATTTTATATTATTTTATTAAAAAATATAAATGATCTCTTAAAAGCGACGCCTAGATGTCAGTAGTGAATAAATCCTTGGCGGTACTTGTTTTTATGCAATCTTTTACATATTTCAAGTAGTCAGATGTTTAATTTTACACAATAGAACAATGCGTTTAAATTATTGTAGCTTATTACAGAATTAATCGACGATCTTTAAGAACATCATATCGCAAAAAATTTTTGGTGTAAATAATCGTCCGAGTGTTGTCAAAGGTTGGTGACAAAAATTTCAAGAAACTGGTTCTGGTTCTATCGATGATAGAAAAAGGATTGGTAGACAAAAAACTGGACGCTCTGTTAAGAATATTGTTGCTTTAGCGCAAAGTGTTCCTGAACAACCTACACCTACATGTCGATTGTATGTATAATACAAAATTTTTTTTCGGGTGTGATAGATGTAGATGGAGGGAGCTGAAAACGGCGAGTTGCAAGTCTCCGATTTTCCATAGTTGGAAGCCGGCAAGGTCTAATTCCCAGTCTTCCTTAAAGTTTTCGTTCACCCTCACGACGATTGCGTGCGAATGTATTTTTCTTTGCTGCTTTTTTTTTTTTGGTTTTTGGATGTGATGGAGTTCAGTGGAGTTAACCGGTAAGGCCTAGTGTCCAGTTGCCCTTGAAACTGCCTTTATCTCTCATGACGATGAGGCTGTACTGAAAGCCGTAATGACCGAGATTACGATGCCTTCATGGACGAACCTTCGGGCGAGGTGAGATAATTAAGTTTGTGCAAACTTGAAGATGTCTCTTTTTCTCAATCGTGTGTGACCTTTATTTAGAAGTAGGTTTCGGTCCAGTTTATTGTGATAGTCTTGTAGCTTTTGTATGTATTTTTTACTCAACCATACTATTTCATCGAATACACGAGGTATGCAAATGTCTTTGAGAATGTGAGCGTTCTTTATATACCATGGAGCTTCCATAATTATCCTCAAAGCTTCGGCGATGCATTTACTACGTCTAAGAACAGTGCAGTGCAGTACAGCTTTTTTTCTTCTCAAATTTAATAAACGTTTAAATGATATCGTTTTTCAATTTAAGATTCTTATTTTGAATAAAATAGTGAAGCCTGAAGGAATATGAATTTTTACCTTTTTTATTTGAAAACCACATCTAAGCGCGTCTCTTGAAAGACCCTCTACTATTCACTAAGTAGGTGAAAAAATAGGATTTGGCAAAAACATCGCCAGATACTTCTTGAAGTATCATGAGAGAACAAGGTGTGTGAATAGGAGAATCAACTCAGCACTTGTCAGATGAACTAGCCCTAAGAAGGGTGATTACCTATAACTTATAATAGGAGCAGTTGTGCGAAGAACAGAACGGGTCCAACATACATAAGAAGAACTAGCTCTTATGAGAATATTTGCCTGGAACTTAAGGGGTAAGTGATTCCATGTGATCAACGTATTTTGAACAATGTGGTCAATTATTCTGCAAATTGGTTTATTTGTACGCTTGAGTAAATTAAAAATTGCAGGCTAGAGCAAATTAATAATAAAATTTTGGTATAGAGTTTTTCGCAATGAAATATCGTCGGTTTTGTTTTGTAATGCTTTTTTAATTTTTTTTACGTCGAATTTCAGCGTCTTAAGTGGGCTTAGGCATATTCTGAGGATGAACCCCAACGAAATTGCAAAAAAAAAATCTACAATAGTCAGCTGTATGTGCCTTATAAAAGCGATTACCCAAGGAAAATCTGGTAGACTAAGGCTCAATCCGGGCCGTCACACCAACAATGAAGATGATGATTTATTTTTTTTTAAATTTTGTAGAATAAATAGTGCTTTAAACATTTTTTTCCTTCTTAAAAATTTTTCAGGAGTATTTTGTTTTTTTGTAATATTTAAAAAAAATCACTTTTTTAAAGAATTTGAGTAAAATTTTTTTGTTATTTGACTCAATGTGGTTGCCACTCCACAGCCTGGCTTCTTGAATGTTACGATAGTCCACGCTTCCGCGCTATATACTTACATACATTCATGTAGTGCGACGGACATGTTGAGATACTTATAAAACTTGAATTTTTATTCATTGAGAGAGGGATTTACTACTCGATTGCCTACTTACTCCAAAGCAGTACTTCTTGGCAAGAGAGATTCTCCTTTGGATTTCAAGGCTGACATTGTTACTGTTCTAATGCTGGTTCCTAGATAAACGAAGTCGCTTAATATAATATATCAAGTCCGTCAACTGCCAATTACAATACTGATGCGGTTGCCGATACGCGAATACACTGACTGCTTGTTTGATGGCAGGAGGTACTTCGTCTTGCACTCGATAGCCACCAGAACCATTCGTTTCTTTATTTAGTTCGCTTCTTTATCCTGCTTGGAAAATGACTCAAATAGATTATGCATTAAGCTCATTATTTATCGATGGTTACTTGACGAAGGTTGATCCCTTCAATTGAAAAACACTATTCACAGCCATATGCGACCATCTCCCAATGACAGGTACTATATACAGTTCGCATGTTGTTATACGACTGCAAACACACTATTTTGAGATTTTCCGGAAACAGTGTTTATTTTATTTTGCAGGTAGACAATTATTTGCTTGAAATAAGGATTGGAATAAGGACTAAAAAATATCATTCATGCATTCGCAGTTTTTTTATGGTGTCCGGACTTTTATGTGCGCAACTATGTACGTATATACATATGTATGTATGTATATGTTTAGTAATTTTCACGTGCATGATATACGAGCTACCGCAAAAAAAAAAACAACATAAATAAATAAATCGCTGTTATTTTGTTGCTAAAATTTGTATCAATGGTATGCGCGAGCGTATGGATGTGCGAATCCCTTAGCTGCTTCCCTTCGCTTCACCTCCACCTCCGTCTTCTCATCGATTTGTTTTGGCGCTTTTGCTGTCTTTTCATTTCCATTTTCATTTGTTGGCTGATTGATGTGATGTTTTTGCACTTTTCACTTGTCAGTTTGAGGTATGTCAGCGGCTGTGACTACTTTTGTTATTCGTGTTTTCTTGGCTGCCGGCTTTCAGTGGCATTGCTTTTGTTGTTGCCAAAACGAGACGTATATACATACATACATATGTACATGCACGTCATCATTCATTCGAAATTGATTTACTATGTATACACATATGCATGTATGTGTGTATGTGTGTGTATGTATATAAGTATTTATGCGTTTGCTAGTGTTTTTGCTTGACTTAGTGTTGATTTGTTGCTTTTAGCTTAGTGTTTTTGACATATTTCATTGAATATTTGTTTTTACTTGTTCGAATGTCATCTAGTTTGATATGTGGGCTCTGTTTTCAAAGAAAATAATAATAAAAAGGTAATGGTTGTGTGCGGTAGATAGGTTTGATGAATCTGTATATGAAAAAGTAAGTTGGGTTTACCCAACGAAAGATTTTGCCAACTGCCAATGGATAGTTGAATGCCTGCGAATAATTTCTATATTTGTGCTCGTATATTATTCATCATCATCGAAACCTTTTGTTCCGAATGGAACAGAGGGCCTCCAAAAAACCTTTCCTTCGCTTACGGTCGTTCGAAATGACTTTAATTAAACGACTTTCTGGTAGCACTTATCTCCTTTTCAAGCGCTCTCTCCCTTGTACACCAAGGGCGGCCTTGCCGTTTGCTACATTGTGGCTTCCATTCTAGTGCCTGTCTGCAGGCTTCAGGTGTTTCCTTTCGTAAGATATGCCCGATACATTTGCACTTTCCAAGTTATATCTCAGCCGTGATAGTTAGTTGTTTGCACTGATCGCGTTGGAGATTGTTCGGGGACTCCTGATGCGCAGTAACCGCGGTAGGCACATGTTGAAGAAAATTTGTAGTTTGCTGGTGCGCAAGTCCGTCATCAACATGTTTCGCAGCCGAAGAACCGATTTGACGTTGGAGTTGAAAATGCGCAGTTTAGTAATAGTGGAAATCGTTGAGTAATTCCAGACTTTATTAAGTTGCGCAAACGTGCCACGGGCTTTTGCGATTCTAGTTAGAACTTTATCCGCTGCACCGCCGTCTGTAGATATGATGCTTCTCAAGTAAGTGAAGTTGTCGACATTTTCAATATTGGTAATTGTCGCGTTAAAATTGCTGACACGATCCGCCACACTCACTCTTTGTGATTTCGCTCTTTCCGCATTGATCTTTAGTCTGACCCTTTTAATTTCCTGAGACAAGTCATCGATCTTATTCTGCATGTCTGAAGATCTTATAGATGTTCGTTGATGTTTTAATATATACCACTATAGACTATAGGAAACGAGATTCAACTGAAAATGTACGACTTTAGCTTTGGCATTGAAAATTGCCACTCTGAAATTGTCGCAGAGTATTAAAAGCTGCTCACTTCCAGTCTTCAAAAAGCCATTTATCGGGGCCAAAAACCGCACTGCCAGGTTGAAGCTTGCAAGAAACCATCTCACTAAGGATGAAAACTTCAGGAACACCATAATTTGTGCTGACGAAAGCAAACTAACCTTTTCAAATCAGACGGCAAAAGTTTTGTTCAGGGAAATTCAAATGTAGAGCACAGCCAAGCACGGTGGAGTTTACGTAGTGGTACGGCGATGCATAAAATCTGAAGGAACCGGAAATTTAACTTTTATTGAAAATAATATGGATAGGCATTAGTATTTGGATATTTTAATGGAAACTTACTACTAAATGCCACAAAATGATATATACGGAACAATTTCCGAATTGAATGGAATTACCCGCATATCGTTGAAACACCAAAGCCATAGGCAGATTTGAATATCATTCAGAATCTGTGGTCGGTATTAGATAATAAGATTAAAAAAAAAACTTCAAATTCGAAACCAATTTATTACTATAAAAGTTGTAAAGAATATTTTTTAGGACTGCATCATTTTGGCTGTGTGTTGCCCTTTTAGTTTGTGTTATATTTTTTGTACAATACAATACATCGGAAATCTTCAGAATGAGCTTATAGATTTTAAATAAAAATAAGTATTTATTACCTACTGACATTTCAATTTTGTCAAAAAATGTGTCTCATTTTCAGTTAATCTGATTACTGGCTTTCATGAAGTACTGGCTTTTACGGAAATAACTCCCATGTAAAACTTGATTCGGATGCTGATTCCACACTATTTTTTTTGATGGCTTCCAATTTTGATAACTTATCTGAAACCAAGAGTGTTTCGAATCTCACGGCTCAATATTATTATGGTCAATTTATATTCACTCTTAAACAGCTTGAGAATTAGAAATGTAAATTGAAATCTTTGAAGGCCATTCATGGTGGACATTTCTCAAATTTGACCAGAGATAGATATCTATTTAACTGTTCGATCCCTTAATTAGCCATAAGCATTTTTATCCGCCATCCGCCTCACTATCCAACGGGTAGATTTCTGCAAAATGCATACATAAATAGAGAATTTACTTTAATTTTTTAGGTAATTAGGTTAGAGATAACTGTATTTATCACAAAACACAAAATATATAATGTAACACTTTATATGCCTTGAAACATATTACAGCCGGTGAAAAATACTTAAGAATTGATACTTAAGTTAAGACTGATATTTTTGTGAGAAATATACTTAAGAACGATTCAGTCTTCGTACAAAATTTTGTGAATTGTTTCTGTTTTATATTGTAAATGGTAAATAAGTAAAAACTAAAGTATCTGGAGCTCTTTACCAGTTGAAACGTTTTAGTAATGTCGAAAGGGAAAAAATGGAGCATCAGCTCTGCGAAAAACAATCAAAGAGTTGCAAAATACCGGTTTATCTTACTTTGCTATTTCAACACAATTAAACGTTTCAAAAATGATGGCTTTTAATGCGTTGAAACATTTTTCTGAGTATAAAACAACAGAAAACATTCCCAGAAAAAGGCAAACGCGAAAGCCTACTTGCCAGATTGTTAGGACGATCGTAAGATTGTCAAAACAGGATCCCACGAAGCGTGCTGCTGACATTCACCGAGAGATTTTTGTTTACCTTGAAAGGCCAATAGTGAAAACAACAGGTCTAATTTTCAGAAGCAGGGCTTCACGGTCGACTGGAACGGAAGAAGCCATTGGCAACAGCATTGCAACGACAATGCCGAATAGAATTTGCTCGAGAGCAGATTTCCTGGACTCAAAATCAGTGGCGTTATATATTATTCAGCGATGAAACGACAATAAATAGTGTACGTGCTGTGGCCAAAATGTGTAGCATTCTACCTTAAGTTCGTATCACCAATCATCAAGCACGGGCGTGGCTCAAAAATGGTGTGGGGCTACTTTCGTGAAACGGTGTCGAACAAATTCATCGTATATGTAGACGGCAATATACATATGTAGATACGGTCAACTACATACGAGTACGTTCAAATACTTCAAAAATGTAGGGCTACCTTATGCGGAAGAGAATTTAGCGGTGATTTGGAAATTTCAACAATACAATGATCCGAAGCACAATTCTTGTGTAGCAAACAAGTTTTTCGAAGACAATTTGATCAGTGTTCTGGATTGGGCAACTTCGAGTGCCAACTTAAATCCAAGAGGACATCTTTGAATAGACACAAAAAATGCACTCAGTATGCAGAATATCATAAATTTTGATCGGTCATGGGATCTATTCTTGTTGAACATTGTAGAGGTTTAATAATGCCAATGCAAAGGCGCTGTGCAGCCGTAATTTGAGCAAATGGGTTTCGAAAAGATATTAATGCATATTTTTTCCTTTCGCCCACATTTTTTTTTTATTTGCCTATTATTTTGCTTCGTTCTTAAGTAGTTTTCTCGAAGGATTTTCGAATTGTCCTAACTTTCGTACATGAAATAAAATATTTATATTTTTTTTAGATAAAAAAAATGTTACAGATTGAATACCTTATAAATTTACAAAATAAAACCTAAGATGTAAAACATTCAAGTGATTTTATTGAAAAAAGTTTCAAATGAAGAAAACTGGATGTCGTTCTTAAATATTTTTCAACGGCTGTATATATAAAATATTTATATAAAATATATACATTTGGCAATTTAATTAACCTATTGTACTACTCTCCCGATAAACTTCTTAAAATTTTTTTTTATTCTTAACTTCCGAAGAAAATGAAAAAAGTGGCTAAAATTTTATTAAAAAAATTGTGTGTGTTGCTATAATTGATCTAATCAATACATTTATTTTCCTTGATTACTCCACTTGGGAGCATAGGGGCTGGACAAGACTCAGTCTTGCGTTGGTTTCGTTTATCTATTTGATTTCTAACAGGGTAGGTGATTAGTCTGCAATACATTGTCATGCTCTAAATAAATAAAATTAAAGATAGGTAGGTGGAATGGTTGAAGTACCACATCGGCACCCCCCAAGTAGCACTAAAGTGCCGTTATGATACCATTTTGAGACCTCCAATGAGCAGATATCTGCCGAACCAGAGCTGTTGATGTAGTGGATAAGGTTGATGGAATTTAGGTTGAAGCACTGCTCAAGGCAGTCGAAGAAAGGAGCGACCAGAGACCTCAATCGTCCACACAGCTTCTGCAATGGGCATTAAATGGTAACCCTAGCTTTTCTGTGTGTGTGCCGATCGTCCAGTGACTAGTAAACACAGCTACGAGTTTGGAAATTGAATGGCTAGGAGTCCCCAGTACCTACTTTCTGAGTCCTCCATCTAATGGTACTGCGCTTTCCTGAGAAATAAGTTGAGCAACTCCCCCTTAACAACAGTCAGGGGATGTCGCTGGCCGTGTAAGAGTCTCTGAGACCAATTTAGTCCCCTTCTTGGCATGCTCATCAACAACAAAATAATATATTTCAAACAACTTTTTATACAATTTTCGTACGTAATATAATATTTCCTGAAAGTCACATGTTAACTCTATTTGCCGTAAGCAATTAGGAATACCTACAAAGCGCTTCAAATGTGCCTTTCTTTCTAATAAAAACATGTGAATTTGCTTATTTAAAAAAATGTTTCTTATGAAATACTTGTGCAAGCAGAGTTAACAATAAATGTGTACTCAAAATATTTTCAAGACATATCAGGATGATAACTCAAGTAAGTCACTGCGCAAACCTCCAATTATCGCTGTACTAATACGAAAATACAATAAAAACGTTTTAAACAGTTACAAATAATAAAAAAAGAATACATTACCATTTAAGTCAAATAATTTACCAATAGAATTAGTAAATCTTGATGCTAATACGAAAATCATACCAAAAGTGAGATGATGATGATGTCGCTACCGCCATTCTATTAAATACTAAACGCACACACAGATAGATTTTCATGCAACTCCCCTCGATAGTAACGAGATTGAACGAAGTGAAGTTATGTAACTGTCACAACAGAATTTGCCATGTCATGCTGTCACTGTCAAAATATGTCATTGTCAGTATGTTTGATGGATGCCAGCAACTACCAAGAAGAAAAAGCAACAACAGCAGTAAAAAAGGAAATGTGGTATTGCTCGACTAAAAGCCAAATAAGCTGACAAAGTGTCATTTCATTGCTGCTGCCGCTGCTGCTGCTGTATTATGTCCCCAGCTATTTGTTGTTGGGATTTGGCATCTCGCCGCATTTATGAGTTTCTACCACACATATTCACATCCATACATACTATACTTACTCGTATGCTGCGTCAATGTTTGCGCAAGCAGTTAGTGCTGGAGTTTTAATTTGTTAAGCTAACACGAGCGCATACATTCGAATTCAACAAACATACGTGCACACACAAACATATAGGCACATAAATACACAGCTATATGTATTATTTATACTTATATACATACATACATGCGTCTCGACGCCTGTTTAGCTCTTAAGCCGCCCTTCCAACTACTCGTATACTTATGTACATATGTCGGTTTATTGTTGGCACTTAGCCACATACTATTTGCGCAACGTGTGTTCTACGACTTGGCTTAAGTATTTACCGCTTTTATTAGTTTGCCTTATTTTATTATTGTTGCGCACATTTGTTGTTATTACTCGTTGTTGAGTTTACATAAAAATATTATATTTATTTGTATTTGTTTTTAGCCTTTTACTTGAGTGGCATAAGTGAACATTTTCGAAAGTCTTCGTGACTGTGGCATGAAGAGAAAAGATATTTGCGTTAGTGCTACTTTGTTTATTGGTCTGCCCGTATTGTAAAAAAACTGATTTTTCTGACTATCCGTAGAAGTCGCAACTACAATTTTTCGGAGAAATAGAAACCCTATTTGACATACATATATGTATGTAGAGAAATATATCAAATTGAAAAACAAGGTACTGTAAGGTCTCGTTTTATGCGGTGGATACATTCTATAGAAAAGCGCATAAAAAAACCGCTTTAAGAAGACTTTCAATACCTTGAAAATGTAAGGATACGTTTCGTAAATCGCAAAAAACCAAAAACAAAAAAAAAAAGAGTTAAAATGAACTTTAAACCGCATAAAAAATTTAAAGAAATTAAAAGAAATAAGCAAACAAAAATTACTTCGAATATCTAAAAAAATGCTTATAAAAGCTTTAAGTCTTATTGCGACTTCATTCTTCTTAATTACTCTTACAGTGGATTCGCCTAATTTAGAATATTTTCCGGCGATAGATCCTTTTCCTTCTCCGTTGGGCCAAATCAAATCTTAGTAATGAAATTAGAAAAATTTAGACCTACGATATTGAGAAGGTGAAACCTTTTCTAACGAAAAATAAAGCGAGACTCAGGAGTATGTAATAGCGACTTGTGGATGGTAAGTACCATTTAAAGGGTGGCTAAGTTTCAAGGGCCGGTGTGGATTTTAAATAAAATACAATTTTTTCAGGAATCTATTGTCATTTCTTTTTATTATGATAATATTGGTGTGGCTCGATTACGTATGAAACAAAATATTGGCCTCGGCCTCGGTGGCACACCTCCATCCGACCGTCCAAATTTTCGATGACGCTGAGTCATAATTGAGGTTCTATGCCGTTAATGTGCCGAATTATCTCATCCTTTAGCTCTTGAATTATTGCTGGCTTATCGACGTACACCTTTTCCAACGGTGTCGTTGACGTTTAGGTGTGGTTCACATTCAATATAGGCCCTTGAAATTTAACCACCCTTTATAAGGGGAATTCCCGAATCCCAAAATCTTACTCTAAAACCAAATCACTGACATCTGGATGTGAAGAGTTAAGATGGATCTAGCTGTCCTCTACATACATCAATAAACGTTATATTTCTGGGGAATAAATGGTGTGGAATCCACGATTTTTGGAGACTGTCTATATGCGGGCTGCCTAAACAAGCCTATATTGATAATTTTTGGGTAAAATACAAACTGCATAACTTCAAAATCGCATAAAAAGAAACCTTTCAGTATATAAAAACGTTGTTTTGGGTAGGATTTGCGTGCAAACGCGAGACTTCTGGAGATGCTATCTAGATGAGGAAGAGATGATCTCGCACTTCCTATGCCATTGTTCTCCTCTATCCAGAGGTAGATGAATTGAAATATCTCAGTATTGTCCAACTCAGGGATCTTCTGAATTTTTGAAAAGTACACATTTACCATTTAACCTCCATTACAGAAGCTGGGGAAGTGGGGACCTTTCAGAGAAGTAGACTGTTGAGCACTTTCACTTTAAAAGTTCGGGTTTGGCTGGGTGCTCATTTCTTCGAGAATCTGGGGTTGTGCTGCAACAGCTCTGGCTGGTTGTAATATATCTTCCTGTTGGAGGTCTCATAATGATATCAAAACGACGCTTTAGTGCTACTTTTGGAGCACCAGAGTGGTATTTCAACCATTTCATCTATCTACACTCTTTGTTTTTTAATTTTGGATTTGTTGGGTTAAAAAAGTCTTCGCACCATATAGTAACCGCCGTTACCACGTATGTGGTGATTCCACTAAAAACATTCCTCTTCTTCTCTTGCATTTTTTTTCAACCGCGGGACTTTTTCCGCATTACTTGGAGGTAGGGGTCCAAGAAGACATCCTAAGAAGGTCACATTCACCTACTCCTCCTGCGTCTAGGGTCGCGTGTTTTGAAAAGCATATGTTTAATCCTCTTCGGCATAACTTTCCATCCTCTTTTTTCGGATAATATCCTCAACGAAATTTGCGACAGCATTTCATTTTTTTCGCCTATCATCATTTCCCGGATTATTTCTTCAGGTGTAAGTTCACCAATATCTCGTTGCAACGCTGTTGTCTCTGTGATCCATCTCTCGCATTTGAAGAAGGTGTGCTCTGCATTACTGTGTTCAGTTTCTCTATAAATGCAATTTCGTAGATTCACCTTTCACATTCGCCACAAATACTTGGTAAACGCCCCGTGTCCGGACAGAAATTGTGTAAGGCAATAGTTAACTTAAATGTGCTTTCTTTTTACCCACTTTTTTAGATCGGATGTTAGTCTTGCTGTCCATCTACCATACCGTTTAGAGTTCCATATTGCCTGGCAAAGTGAGATCGTTTGAATGCTAATGTTGGAGAAGCATAGTCTTTGAATTCCTGAGAGTTTTGCCTCCCATCTCCGTTTACACTCTTGTGCTAGAAGATCTATAGAGATGATAACAAAAACAGCTACTTCTAATACTATTCTGTATGAAAAAGCCACTCTGCAGCGCAGGTGCATTGCACAGATTGTAAAGTTTTTCGCCGGCATTGTACCCTGAGCGAATCTGTTCACATTTCGCATCCGTATAGAAGAATCGAGGTCGTCGTTTTCATTAAAAGTACACACAATGGGCTATGAGCCTAAGTGCGTCCCATAGTAGACAACCGCCTCAACCTAACCTAATCGAACCGAGGGTGTATAAATTTCATTCAAACCAGAGGCTGCTAATATGTGCTGCTAAAGGCTTTATTTGTCGCCTTTGAGCGGCGCTGGTACAAAATTTAAAACCACCGCATTTTATTTTCTCACTTAATTAGCAATTATTCAAAATTGAAAACGCTTACTCAAACTCGATTAATGAATTCTTAATTTTTTTACCACGTTTCTTATTAATACAGACAACAAAATTAAATTATTGGGGTCTCTTTTTTTTGGCAACTAGCGTCGTTTATATATCCTTTAAAACTTCCAGGCAGGCTGCATGGCTGCAATCGCTAATCCAATTTGAGTTCTGTTGATTTCCTTCGCGTTCTGCATTATTCATTTTTCTTATTTTGACGCCTTTTTGTTATCTATTTTTTTTCTTTGTAGTTACTTTATTATTTTTTCGATTCATTACTTTTCTCTTGAGTCAACTCATGACAATTAGTTTACTTTGCTATTTGCACAGTTTGTTCATATTTATTCTACAGTTAAGAAAAATAAAATTAAATTAAATTATACACACAAATAAACGTTCACGCTTTACGCCACGTACATGCATATTTGCTTTTGGCGTTGTTATAATCGAGCGAATTTGGTGGCACTTTTGCATGTATTTCGAAGGTTTACTGTACAAATGGGCTTTACAGTTGTTTGTAAATGCAATTAAAGAGCTTTTCGGCCGCTCTGATCTAGTATGATTGTATGATTGCACCGAGAGTAGGTGCTGGCTTCAATCCCTAGTGAGAGCATTAAGCATCAAAAAGTTGGACAGGCCTGCGTCATAAAAATGTTGGTTCATCCATCTTTGTAGAAATCAAGTCATACTCCACAAATTGAATGAGAAGCTTGGCCTAAACACCTTACAAAGCATAAATGCGTCTATATAGAAGTTTTGTTTATTAAAGAGTTTAATTATTTAATAAAAAATGTTTGCCTTTTTTCGCTAACAAATTCTATTAGCTTGTTGATTAGCAGTCTTTTAGCCACTTTTAAATTTCGTCAAACTGGTTCATTCGTTCACGGAATGGTACCATAAATAACTATTATTGGCAAATAAATATTGATAAATAAAATTGAAACATATTTTGTACAACAAATACCGACCTGAATGTTTGATTAACCGTTGGTGCAATAACAATTCGGATAACGTTTAAAATCAGTTGTATACACAAATGTGAACTGGATGGAACAATAATTTAATATCTTTGTTTGTATTTATTTTGTAAATAAAATTAACACTACGGTAGGTTTAAAAATATAAACAATTTATGTCAACAATATTCTTATTTACACCGAAAGTAAATGTTATACTCGCAGTTATCTTACTTTTTGGCTTTAAGCCACCTACGGCTACGTTAAATTTTAAAAAGAATATCGAATTTTCAGTTACTTTCAGCTAAGTTCAGTAAATTTTGATACCCAATTTTGTTCGCATAACGGTTATATTAGTAGTTTACAGGAATCGAGACAGATGTGGGTATACTTAGTCCTGCCATAAGTTCTGTTCAAATTCAAGTCCGTTATATGCCGCATCCTCTGCAGAATATTCTAGCCAAACACCATCAGTAACGACGAACTGTGGAGATTAACGATCGAGGAAAACATCCTTAGGCAAATCAAACGCAGAAAGATCACACATTGAGAAAACCACCAGATAACATCACGAGAATGGCACTGGACTGGAATCCGCAAGACGGCAGAGATCGCGGCCGACCAAAAAACGCTTTTAGAAGGTCGATGGTGCGCGAACTAACAGATGCCGACATCTCATGGGACGGTGCAAAACCAACAGCACGAAACCGTATACCAAGGAAGAATCTTGTCGAGGCCCTATGCTCCCGAGAGGAGTGAACAAGGAAAAAAAAATTAAAAAAAAAACAAAAATGGTCAACATTTACTTTTACACAAGACTTCAAACCATTAGGCCATTCAGCTATTGCAGCACTTACGGTTTATTGGATATTGACGTCGCTGCTCGAACCAAAGATTGTTCAAGACTCTCCAAATTTCTGTTAGGTCTTCGACAGGCCATGTTCTCCAATTCTGACCACAAACTGTACCAAGCATTGCATGCACCAAATTTGAGCGAGCTTTAATAAAGGCGTCTTCGATTCTCCAAGCGTTAGCAAGAGGCGAATAGATGAAACCACTGGTATGGTGGTGGTGGTAGAGCCGTTGTCTGAATGACCCAGCCCAGAACCAATTAGCACAAGAGAAACTAATTTGACACATCTCTTCTTAAACCAGTACCTTTTATTAGTCGAATCATCTTGATTTGACTGTCATCTATTTTCTTTTCTGCAATTTCTTTCAAATTGACCATCGAGAACTCCCCCAACATTCTATGTCGTAGAGCACCCAGCCTAGGGCACTCACACAGATAGTGGAAGACTGTTTTCTTAGATTCTTCTTGATTGCAGTTTCTGCATTTATTGTTGCTCGGCCACCCCATCTTCCTGGTATAGTCTCCTAAAGGCCAGTAGCCGGTTATTGTTGACGTAATTCTGAATATATCTGCTCAGGGCTTTCTTAATAACTCTTCCGTTCTGGATTTGTTGAAATTGGGTCACATTTGTTTAGTTATTGTATTTTGCAGGTATCCGTGTTGGTCCACCTGTCAACGGCCTGCTTCTGCAATAGCGAGAAGATCTCCCTTTTGCGGATTTGCTATAAGATGCCCCGGTCGTACCAGTTCATCAGCTTTCTCATTTCCTTCTATGTTCCTATAGCCACGTAACCAGATGAGAGAGATATCTGTCGCGCGCGCTAATGCATTGAGTTCTTCTTTATATTGTCTGACGATTTTTGAATTGATTGTAGCTGACTTTCAAGCTAAGATGGCTGCTTGACTATATGAAAAAAAGTATACTTCAGATAAGCCAATGGTGTAGATAAATATATGTTTGTAGCACTAAAAAAGCGCTGCCAAAAATTATACTCATTTGGAAGCACTAACTGAGTATAGTATAAGTAAGACCGCGTTCAGGCACGGCTAATCGAGTTGCTTGCATTTTTTAGTCTACACTCCACAACAACATTGAGAAGAACTAGAGCACAAATCTTGTTGCCCAAGCTCGAGTAACTAGGTGCCCTTCTCTCTGCCCCGTGGGCCTCTCTACGACAAGATGAGAGTTGCCGTATCTGAACACAGTCTAATGGCATTTGCCTAATATCAGAAAATGCAGTTGTCAACATTGAAAATAGAGAGTTAAACCAGTTATATGAGGAATAAACATACTCACCAGTGGTGAATCTTGCTCGATAACTTTGTTGTCGCTTTCACATGCAAATTTTTGGCCAAGCGAGTTTACCACTTTCTTGCTTGTTTTAATAGTGGTCGTCCCTCTATAGACAATGGAAAACTTCAGTTTTTTTTCTCTCAAAAGAAAGTTTATCATAAAAACCATCTGTTGGTCGTGGGTGGCATAAAACTTAAGAGCTCTGCATTTGCAAGACAACATCAAGGACAGGAGAAACTCGGCAGTCATTGGATAGAATTTTTCATTAATAATGAGAGAAAACTTCTGGAGGCAGTTAGAGCACGAAGTGTTGAAGCCTCAGCAAACGAGCTTATTTTGCCTGCTAATTGGCGCCAAGCGTGCCGGAGTTATATGCTCCTTTCTTAGTAGATTAGTATAATTTAGTTTCTTTGACTTCGCTGAGGACCAACATTGCATGTGAAACTGCACAAATTTCAATTTTCAAAAATTACTCAGGTCGAGTATAAACTCATGCAGCGGGTTCGATAAAGGAAATTGAAACTTATTTTTCCATAAAAAATAAATTCATAACGCTAAAACTTCACATGAAATAATTTATCCATATAAAAAACAATTATCTTTTATTTTAAGTAGGTATGTCGGTATAACCTTAATATGGGACCCCGTGTTTGCATCGCACAATGTATAGTAGAAAGCCACCTACAAGATTGCACAACAAAATATTTATCAAAAATTGTTTATGAGGTGGTAGGCGCTTATGATAGGTTTAATATTTGCCAATAAATGGGGAAAATGTTATAAAAGTTATTTTTATTTAACAAACAACGTTCAAATATAGCAAACAAACACCCAAAATCCACATGAAAATGGGCACTTGAGCATACAATGCGCAGACGAGTACTAAGTTGAGTCGCTTGCGCCAACGTTGGCGGTTGCGGTTTGTGGCTGTGAATCAAAAAGTGAAGATTGTCGATCAATCTGTTAGAAATGAACTTACAATTTTTTTTTTCTCCACTCCATTCATATGATTTCTCAAGTGGATATCTTCACACGTCAATCCACTTTAGTAACTGACGGCTTTTTGACTGACGTTTTGACTTTGGCGGCATGTTTTGATACAAATTGAAGAGAGTGAAAATGTAAAAAATTCGAATTAAAACAGATATACAAACATATTTACATACATATGTGTTCGCATTTTACTGAAAGTTGGATATTTCATTTGAAATTGCAGATTCATAATTTTTTATGAGGGCGATATATGAAGTTAGAAAAAGGCCTCCCTGCTTAAGTGGCCGCCGACAAAACCGCAAAATGTCTGTTACTGTTACTGTTTTGCACTTTGACACTTTTAACATATTGAAATATTATGCAAATAGATACTTATGGCAAGGTGAGTGAGAATTGAGGTGGTTAATTGGATTGAATGCAGTAAAGTAGTTTACGATCACAAGCAATGAAATCACCATCAATAAAAAACGTGTAGAAGGTAAGCAAGGGGATATGTATACTAGGGCGGGTCGATTTAAAAATCGCTCATTGCTCTGTGAAAATCGTATTCTAGGGATCAAAATAAGAAACTTTGCCGAAGGAACCATACCTCTAAAACGAATTCTGATGTCCCCCAATTAGGGTCGAACGAAAAATCCCACTTTGACCCATTTAGAGTGCTCCAATCGAGTCCAAATGTATGACCGACCCCCACTAACTTTGGACGGCCGATCCACCCATGCCAGTGGCACACCCCTGGAACTCCCCTGGGGGGTTCCCCATACAATAATTTCAAAATATTACCATTTTTGGCCTTTACATGAGAAAAGAAACTAAAAAGTTCGACCCAAATTGGGGGACATCAGAATTCGTTTTAGAGGTATGGTTCCTTCGGCAAAGTTTCTTACTTTGATCCCTAGAATATGATTTTCACAGAGCAATGGGCGATTTTTTTGCCTCCCCACCAATCGACCCGGCCTAATGTATACCTACTTGTATATGCATGTATGCACCATTTTTATGGCTAAAGCGCAAACAATTTCCGTTACTCTGGCAGCTTTATTCGAAATCTGTGACAGAGGTGGGGAAATACCCACCTCCTGATCCAACTTATGGTGCGAGTTTAAATTTTTTTCTTAAGTTTATATACCTGGATTCTGCCAAATAAGTACCGGGAATTACTTATTAAAAAAGTTAGTAGGCCAGTTAAAAGGTATTGTTAAAATTAAAAAAGGTTGGACGGTTATAAATAATAATATCTGGGCGTCATCGAAACCGATCAAATTTTTGGATTTTACAAAACTTTATCGCATCCTCTGAGAAGACTTTCATTGTGAACGAATTTCTGGCCAAAAACTTAACAAATAGCATCGAACATCCAGCGCATTCATTTGATACGAGCCCGATTAACCTTTTCCTTCCTCCTTTCTAAAAACTCAAATTACCACAATTTTCGTTGAGAGAATACATAAAAGAGCATTCACGACGAGAACTGAAGTTGATTTTTGGAAATGCGTTTGAGAAATGTTTTGATGATTGGATTATTATTATGAATAAACAATAAATATTTTATATTTTATGCCGAGAAATACAATTAATTCTGTACTTGTAAATGACAGATGCTTATGGCAAGTCTTCTCATGGCACAAATGATATCGGAGGCTTACCATTATTTGGTAAAGAGCAAAAGTTAGGTATCTTTCAGGCCACCCAATAGGTGTGTAGGACGACATTTAATGTAGTTATCTGTAAACCATAACCAATAGCTTTATTTCTTATACCCTGATATGGAATACCGTAGGTGTTGGTGCATTTATATAATACCATTCGGCAATGCGCGGGTTCGAAACCCACTATGAGTACGAAATACCAAACTGACAGAAAATATTTTTTCTAATAGATTTCACACAGCGATAGGGAATCCAAACCTCCGAATGTTCTTCTGCTTTCAAAACGATCCAAAACATCCATCTGTCATTCGGAGTCGCCTTGAAACTGTAGGTCCCTCCATTTGTAGAACAACATCAAGATGCACACCTAAACTCGGAGGAGGGGCTCGGACAAATATTCAATAGAGGGAGTAAGCGCCAATTATATACATATATATACGAAGGGGTTCAATAAGTACACGTGTTAGAAATGAAGACACAATTTATACAAAAGTTGTTTTTTTTTTATTTTTCAACATAGTCCCCTTTTACAAAGATATACTTCTTCGAACGCTCCAGCCACTTTTTTTACCACTCCAAAAAATAGGATTTGTTGAACTCTCCAAAATACGCCTCTGTCTCATCAATAACTACCTCGTTTAAACTAAATTTTTTTCCCGCGCGCCATTTCTTCATGTTAGCGAACAAGAAAAAGTCACAGGGAGCAGGTCAGCTGAATACAGGGTTTGGGCAGCAATTCATAACGCAATTCATGCAGTTTGGCGGCGATAACTCCGGATGAATGTACCAATACGTTATCGTGTTCAAACAGCACCTTCTTTTTCCCCGAATGCGGTCGCGTCTGCTTAAATTTTTTGTAAAAGCGATCTACTAACGCACTGTGGTATTGTCCAGTGACTGTTCTTCCTTTTTCTAGAAAATCCATGAGAATGACGCCGTTCCCATCTCAAAAAATCGTCGCCATGACCTGTCCGGCCGATAAAACTGTCTTCGCCTTTTTTGGAGTAGACTCACCGGGGGAAATCCATTGTTTTGTTTGGAGCTTAGTGTCTAGTGTGGAATGATAAATCCAGGTCTTATCAACGGTGACAACTCGACGCAACAATTTTTTCCGACCTCACTTAAATTGCTTCGAAGTTAAAAGCCGCATCCGCTTGGTGTTCCTTGTGCGCAATCGGGGCTCGCATCAGGCCGACAATTTTTTCATTGCCAACTTACCATGTAAAATATTAAGTGCCGTTCAAGTCGGCACACCTATGGCCTCTGTTACTTCGCGCACTTTTGTTCGTCGATCAGCGAAAATCATGTCGTGGACTTTCTGAATGATTTCTCGGTAACCACAACTGCCGGGCGTCCTGGTCGCTCCTCATCAAAAACGGATGTTCGCCCACATTTAAATTCGTTGAATCAATATCTAACTGTTGTCATAGATGGCGAGGCGTCCTCATAGACAGCATCTTCTCGCATTTTTCCCATCCACAAACATTAAGCAAATTACCGAACCACAATACTCTTTTTCCATCTTAGCGAAAATCACGAAACACGTCTTACTCGAATAGCTGCCAAATCAAAACTAACCCATCAATAAGTCTGAATTTTGTTTGGCCCTCGTTTGTTGGATAGCAACATACGATGCTGATACCAACTTCCCTCAGGAACGCCCTCTGCCTTCAAACACGAGTACTTATTGAACCGCTCTCGTATATGCACTGAAGCAGGCAATCTTGGATATACATAGCTTCGAGATTTATTTTTCCATAATCTTTATAAAGTAACATTCTAAGATTTCTTCCGCACTACCGTCCGGCTCGTAAAAACCTTTATAGCTAATAAAACTAAGCATTAAATTTAAAGTAGAAATATTTTTCCATGCTTACGAGTTTACAAAAAGATGTAAAATGTACCAAAGTGAAGTTATTTGCACAAACACTTAATTTTCGTCTGCCGTTTTACACCTCGCTATGCTGCGCCAACTACCTCCCGGCGAACTTCTTCACTTTCTATCAGAACTTTTTGCAAGCGGATGAAATGAAAATTAAGAAATGCAAAAAATGCTAATATTGTCAAGAAAGTGGGTGGGTTAGTATGGGTGTTACTTTATCGCAAAAAATAGCTGCTATAAATATGAATTACAGGATAAGCATAAAAACGGAAATTGTGTCTTTAAATATCTGCAACGGTATAAACAAGTTGCACAAACATTCCAACTAGAAGCAGCAAGAGCAGTACATATCGCAGGAGGAGGAGGCAACCGCTCGTATGAAGTGTACAGTGCTCGACATGAACATCCTACATCCTTCAAGGTAGGCTGAAGTTACACTCACACATGCCCTTGCCGCCGCTCTTTCAAGCGAGCTTAAGGAGGCACACACATAAACTTCCTTTTTAAGCTCAAACGATAGCGCATTTTTATGTACATATTTATTTTTATTTCCTTCGCTTACTTCCTCATTGCAGAAACTGAGTTGGAATTATAAAATAACCGATAAAATCGCATTAAAAAAGAAAAACTGCTTTAAGCGCAGGGGGAATTGCGTATTCTTTTTACTAAGCGTAGGGTTGCAGCAAAAAATATATATACATACATACATAATTACATATTTACGAGTAAGCGAATATAGAAAAAACCAATTTCCCTCATAAAAAAATAAAAGTAAAAACGCAAATAAATATGTGAGTACAGATGTCGTAAAAAATGTTTTCATCCATACTACACATATTTATATCCGTCGCTCATTGGCGTAAACCGTTCCGAGGGCTGCATGGTCGTTTGTTTTTTTTTTTCTTCTTTTGCTTCCTTGGCGTACCACCCGCGCTTTTGGCGCGCTGACTCTTGCAGACAAAATCGTTTATGGAAATTTAATGACATTTATGATTTTGATTATGCCAAATATTTTTGCATAAGTGCACGTTTGCCTTGTGTTCTCCGTTTTTATGATTTTTCTACACTATTTTATTATGGCGCGTCTCGTTTGCGCATCTCTTTTTTATGCAAATGCATGCGATATTAAATTTGTTGCATTATATAGGAAGGTTTTATGTTATTTGTAAGAATGTAACAAATTATAGGGGCGTTTGATAAAGGGTAAATGGAAAAAGGAGGGGAGTGAGTTATATAGAAAAGGTACAATTTATTTGAGGATTAACCGAAATTTTCGTAGCCGAATTTCAATATTCAGGATTTTTAATTTTTTAAATAAATATGTGTTTCCCAATAACAGGAGTTAGGTGTTCGACAGGAGAGATGATTAACGATTTTTTATGGCCGGAATTGGATAGTATTGATCTGGAAAACGTTTATTTTCGACAAAAAGGCCTTACGTGCCACACAAGGAACGAGTGGAACCAGTGTCGATTCAAGACCTCAAAGATGGAGTTCGTGAGGCTATCGAGGGCATAGGGCAGCCACTTTGCAATTCGCTTATGGAAAATTTCATGAAAGGGATATTGTCCTGCAAGCTTGGTCGTGGTGGTCATTTGCTGTTGTTATTTTCCACTAATAACCGCATACCTTCCTCTTTATAATGAAATAAACATCTGATCATTTATATTGAAAAATAGCAATGATATTCTTTGAATATCAAAATAGCACCTCTTATTGGAAAACCCTTTATTAGTATACAAAAAAAATTAAATTTAAAGCAACCAAATCAGTTCACGTGGATTTCACTAATATTCTGTCAGCGATAGTGCCATATGCCAATAGTCATTACTTGCTATAGCGTCATCTGGTGGGTGCAGAGGACCTTCACAAATGTTTTAAAATCACTTCGGCTTTCAGCCTTTGCTTTAACTTAATACCATATCGTATTAAGTCCGATGACTCTGATTTCATCATTAAGATTGCGTCTCCATGAGCCTCGGGGCCGTCCACTTCAGCGTAATCCGCTTGGATTCCAATAGAGCGCCATTCTATTGGCTTCGGAAGCAGGCTTCCGTAGTGTATGGCCATCCATCTCCAATTCCGCTCTCCGATTTCCAAATGAATCAGTTGCTGATTACTGCACCTAAGCAATTCATGAATATGCCAATAGTGCCAAGTAAATACTTAAGCATAACTTTTGATGCAAAGCTGAAGTGGAGAGAGCACATCAAAATCAAAGCCGTTGAACTCAATTTAAAAGTGCATGCAAGAGATTCATTGGTTAATTGGCAGAAACTCTGAGCTGTCAACCCGAAACAACCCGAAGCTCCTCAAGCTATACAAATTTACAATCAAGTGTTAAAACCAGCGTGGATCTATGGGCTTTAATTATGGGATTGTACCGCAAAGATCAATATTGATGTTATAGCTCATTTCCAAAACAAAGCAATCAGTAGAATGGCTAAAGCTGCCTGCTACGTACGTAATGAAGATCTGCACAAGGATTTAGCTATAAAAACTGATGAAAAGATAAAAACAAACATAAATGCAGAAGCTTCCGTTGCACAAAAAGATTAAAGAGAAAAAATCTCGAGATTTTGTTGTCAATATTGTAGGATTTGACCTTGAATTTTGTTAATTGAAAATTATTTAATAGTTTTAAGCGATGGATGATAATTACACTTATAGCATTTCAATAAATAAAAAACAAACTAAGAAACAAAAATAAATAAAAAAATATCCGTAGTTAAATATTCTAAAAATGCGAAGTCCGCTGTAATTACAACAAATTACAATTTCCAAAGATTAGTCAGAAAACTGTTTGAATCCGTTTACATAAGGCCAATTATGTTTTCTCATTTCATCGTAATTCTTTTACTTCACCTAATATACGCAAATGTATTTATTTTATCTTCAGAAGTTTGTATGCCTTTTTGACCTACCCTGCGTATCACCTTTTCAAGAATTAAATTAAAATATAGTAGATTAATTTTGCATTATTTTGCTTTCATGAACTTTTATATTTAATTTACTGTTATCTCATTTAAAATGCCCTCACTTGAAGCAAAAATTAATAATATTATAAATCCACTCAGAAAGGCTAGACTGTAAGAATTAAATGAATTTGCGTGCATTTTCTTCTTTATAAAAAATAAAAAGGCTAACCAATGCCATATATCTAGGCATACATCTTAAGGGATATATTAGTTTATTTTTATTTTATATATATACATATTTATATATCATTATCGCAATATTTAAAAATTCTTGTCTGGAAGCTTTAAGCATTTATGACCTCTGTTAATCACTACCACCTGATTCGTCATAGACTAAAAATTTCCCTCACTATCTAATGCCATGCCATCAGCATGCAAAAAACATTTGTGCTTCTGAAATGATGACTAATTACTCGTACCATGACTCGTAGAAGTTAAGTACACGGAAATTTAGTTAAAATGCTGACGAGTACACCATCCAGACAGTGATATTTATAACTTGTATTACTCTGTTTAATGTTTACTCATAAAATTATGACCGCACTTTGCATATTCGCACTCCTTCATTTAATTTTTTGTTTTAATTTTTAACCTCTTTTGGTACCACTCGATTTACAATGATTTTATACTTTTATGGTTATTATTGCTTTCTTTTACTACCGCTGTCGCTGCAATCTTCCTACTACCATATCACGCCATTTAATTTATAATAGTTCCATTGTATGTCATAAAAATTTAAGTACACATAGATATATTTACGTATGTGTATGTACGTGGTAGTGGATGACTTATGACATCCCTCACGAACTGGATGACTGACTGTTTTACTGAGCTAAGTTGCTTGGGTTGTTAAATTGGTCTTGTTTGCCGTACCCGATAGCATCTCCGAACGTATAGGAGTACCAGTAAATTTATGAGTGGTACTCATATATGTTATATATCACACTCGTCATAATTATTACATGTAGGTACTTGAAAAATTTCGCTACGTTAACTGTGCTAAACTTTTCAACGGGCATTCACTGTTACTACTTCCTTTTTTTGTGGAGACGCGAGCTACATATGGTGTACTCATTCTCAATCGCCTTTTTATACTCCCAATGAATTATGACACTATTTGGCATATAACATCGTTATAATTTATAGCAAGCGGCGTAATCGGTTTTATTGCAGCAGCTGGTTTTATGATTCCAACTGAAACAGAAAACGAAAATGAAAGAGCAAGAAGAAGTGAGCTGGAGGTTGGCTGAGACAGAGTGTCTGGATGAGTAACGAATAGTGAGTGTTGGAATAAGATGTGATTACCAGAAGAGCAGAAGTACGCATAACCAAACATATGAAGGGTCCTTCAAAAGTGACGTCTAGATGTCAGCAGCGAATAATTCCTAGGCGGTACCTACGAACAAAATATTGCGAAATTTGAGATTTTTTTGGTGGGAATAATCGTGCGAGTGAGTCGACAATTCAAAGATTGGTGAAAAAGTTTGAAAAAAACTGGCTCTGTCGAGGATAGACAACTGGGCGTTCTCTGGAGAATATTGCTATCGTAGCACAGAGTGTTGCTGAACAACCTACACCCAACAACATCGATATCTCGGCGTTCTCAACAGTAAGGCATTGGGTGCTGATTTGAAATATTGCAATCTTAATTTCCCGGTCGATTAATTTCAAGTAATGGTGGCATAAACTGGCTGCCTAGATCATGCGATCTAACTACATTAGACTACTTTTTGTGCAGTTTTTTGAAAAGTAGAGTCTATGTGAATAAGCCAACAACGATTCCAGAGCTGATACACAACATTCGAATCGAGATTGCTGAACTCAATGCCATAATGTGTGAGCGAGTGCTTGATAATTTTAATTATCGCATGACAGCCTGGTGACGGGCTCTTGGAATAAATGAATGAAAAATAGTGAAACCTGAAAGAATCCGAACTTTTACCTGTTTTATTTTAAAACAGCGTTTAGGCGCGTCCTTTGAAGAACCCTTTATATGTATAAGTAAATATTGTGAGTAGAGTTGTAGCAGAGAATAGATTTCTAACGTAATAGTGCGATTGCTTTAAATCGCTGGCTGGAAAATCACAACCAGCGATTGTTCGTGAGCTCTAGCACCTTAAAGTAAATAAAGTCTTTGTTTATCGCACCATTACTTATTACAATAATACTTGAGACATCGCGAAACGTCATGGAAATCATCAATCAAATCTTCAAAATACTGCTACGTCACGTGAAATGGTCAAAAAGCGAAGAAGCGTCTTGAGTGAAATCCCCGACGAAGTGCCAATCAAATGGCAAGAAGAAGTGAAAATATCTGACCGTAGGATCCGCCGCATACTGAAAACTGATCTCAAAGTCAAGAGTTACAAGATCCAAAAGGCGTAGGATCTCACATCAAAGCAGCAAAAAATCAGGCTTGAGAGAGCGACGGAGTTGCTTCGCTGGGCCGAAGGCGGACAATTTCTGAACATTGTGTTTTCTGACGAGAAAATGTTTCAACATTTTTCGTTAACTCCCAAAACGATAGGGTTTATTTGACGGACCCTTCATACGACTCCTTACGTTATCATCTATTAGGTATTCATAAATTGACTGTTTGGCGGAATTTACATGTTGAAATTTAAATGATGTTATTTTTCACATATAATTGTTGAGGTAAAAATAGTGAAACCTGAAAGAATATCAATTTTTACATGTCTTATTAAAAAAAACATCCTTGAAAGATCCTTCATAATGGAAAGAATTAATACAAATGTCCAAGGATATGCAATTATTGGTATAAGGCTCGATTTTTGATATATAGTATGCATTTTGTTGTATGTAACAAATCCAAGCGCAAATATGCACTTTCATACAAATATATAAGTATGTATATATACAAATATACCATATAAGTATGTAGGCGCTCGCTTGGCGGAGCACCACTCAACTCAGCTAAAATTCATTGGAATAAATATCAGTTCCTCTTTTATGACCTCAATTGTGTGTGCAATTTCGTAATTAAATTTATGATTGAATTTTAGTGTTGCTTTTATGAGCCTAATCGTTATGTCGAGTAATTTATGAGTATCCACATATAAACTACAAAGCATTTTCCAGCACTGTCTGTCCACATTGCGCACACACTGCTCCACTAATTGTTTCTGAAGTATTTTGAGAACTTCCAATACTTCGCAAATTCAGTGAAAATAATGCTTTGAAATTTTTACGAGTGTGAATTTTTATGAAAATATCTATTTAAATTATCTGTACAATAACCTCATAAACCTTTTTATATGCCTACATTTGCTTGTGCATGTGTATGTATGCATGCCGACCATATGTATGTAAGTGTTGTACAATCACTGTCGGCAGCCTGCTTTGTATTGCTTTGAAGTTGAAAGCCCTTCGGCCGTTTTTAGCCAGCTTATAAATTTCATATACGTAGATATGCATGTGTGTGCGTATTTAGTTCTTAAACGTCTCGATTTGGGTATACCCAAATATATAACATCATAATTTAGAGTGCTGACGCATCAGATCCACAAGCAGCTTGCATTCTTAATATTATATATAAAGCGTACATGCACACATATGTAGATATATACTTACATACCTACTATATACCTATATACATACTATATCGGTATACATTCAAAATGCCATTTCTTTTGATCTATATGAGAAAACACTTACCTTCGGCGGAGACTAATATCTGGAATTAAAACTCGATAATCAGGGTTATTTTAGAATTATCACAGCCAACATAAAAATATGCGTATTTCATTAGCGCCGGAATGAAAATAAGCCTAATAGATATATTAAAATGTTTCAAATGGCGAGTAAAATCGATGTAGCCAAGGAAGTCCTTCTACAGCTATAGTTTCTATTTAAAATATGTGATTTAGAAAATAGTTCAAAAAATTTGGAAAAAAATTGCTGATGAAGCTCTGGCCCACCACGAATTGTGAAGCTAAGAAGAAGATGGAACTACACGGTGAAGTCCAAACTAAACAAGACTGAGCTAAAATAGGAACGACAGGAGCTTTGTTCTGATAACTTCGAGTTTATTTATTCAAAATTGTCCTCTCGGGCCTCGATACACTGTTTTGCGCGATCTAAAAGCTTTTCGGAAGAGTGTTTCAGGTTATTGACCGGAATGTCCTTGAGGATGTCGGTACAAGCCTTTTGGATGGCATCTACTACCTTTCATGGGAAAATGAAATTTTCTGAACAGGTAGAAGTCACAGAGAGCCATATCAGATGAATACGGTGAGTGATTGATGGTAAAAATGCGATTTCTAGTCAAAAAATCGGTCACAAGAGCGGTTGGATGAGATGGTGCATTATCATGCAATAAGCGCCAGCTTCCTCCTTCGCGGTATTCAAGGCGAATTCAAAATGCCAAGATAGAAAATTGCATTCGCGGTTCGGCCCAGTGGCATGATTTCCTTGTGGACAATTTCCTTGGAATCGTAAAAACAAATGAACACCGACTTGATTTTTTACTTCTCCAAACTCGATTTTTTGTGTGGTGGCTGTCTGGGGCCTTCCATTCGGCACTTTGACGCTTAATTTCAGGTTCATGTTGAAAACACCGCGTTTCTTCTCCAGTTACCATGTTGTAAAGGAAGTTCTCGTCTTTTCTCGACTAATGACGTCTTTTGAATGTGGAATTCTGAGCAATATTTGGTCCTCAGGTGACTTGTGCGGAGTGACACACAGACCTTTCGTAAGCCCAAACGATCAATTAAAATGCGATAAATCGATGTTTCGGAGATATTCAACTCCGATTCCATGAATTTCAACGATAAGTTCAGTTCATTTTTGATAAATTTACCAAAAAGTTTGATGGAGTTTTCGGTATGTTCATTGTGATTTATGTCCCACTCATGAACTCGAAGGTTCATGCTTTAGAACTACGTAGCAGAGAATGTCTTCATTTCAATCGAAGTTGATCTGGGAATGTTTTCAAATTCTCGAAAAAGGGTGAAAACACTCCCTTCACAGGTCTTAAACCTTTCCGGGGGTAAATAACAGCTTCAAAAGTGTCTTTCTAAATGAGCGGGAACAACGACATGAGTTAATATGGATAAGGAATGTAAAAGATGAGTCCAAAATAACGCGAAGATCATGAATTTTTTTTACTGAGGCAAGATTCATAAACTTGGAGAACGTCAGCTGATAACATTTACTAGTCTTGCAGTGTTTTGCAGTGTCCAGAGCATTTAAGTCAAGATAGGAGATTCTGCCGAAAAGTTTCAAATCGTTTGCATTGAGTAAATACTTAAAAAACTTGATACAACGACCAACGTCATCAATGAAAAGTATAAACATGATAGGACCAAGAATGCTACCTAGTGGTAAACCAGAAGTTGACGCAGTTGTAAGGGATTTAGTATTGCCAACCGTTTCATACTTTGACGTTTAACATTAACGTGCGCTCAATTCTTGGTGCTGAAAGACACAAAAAGTTTCCTGCATGCAAATCGCATCGGAGGACAGTTGAGGAGCCACTTGTGGCTTGGTTTCGCCCTGAGTGCACCAATTTGCTTATTCACAAAGCCACTGAGCGCGAGTGAGCTTGATCACTGAATATCACTCGCTCTTTTAAAAATCTTTCCCTAAAGCCGGCTTTTATCGGATATGGGAATAAGTTTTCGCCCTTGTAAAAGAAGTGTCGCTGCTAACACAATTTTTGTGTTCGCTGTAGTATTGTATTGGTGATTTGAAGGTGTATATGTGAGGTCTCGATCGCAGTAGTTGACATTCGTTTGAAGTGAAAAGATACTTTTTTATCTGACGTCAAAAATGTCTACGTTCGTCCCGAAAAAACAACATTTGCGGGAAGTCATGCTTCATTATTACCTTTTAAAGAGAAGTGCAGCTGAAACGCGTCGTATATTGATCAATATTTACAGTAATATCGCTCCATAAAATACAACTTGTAAAGAGTGCTTTCGACCATTCCAAAGTGGCAATTTCGACGTGAGTAATAAAGATCAAACGAGCGAAGGGGCACCGAAACAATTCAAAGATAGTCAACCACTACAATTATTGGATGAAAACGCATGTCGAACCCTTGATGATATGTCTATAGAGTTGGATGTTGACAGATCAACCGACGGGAATGGTCCACAAAGCAGGTAAGGTAGCAGGGTTTCACATCAATTGAAAGAGAGGGATATCGAAAGACGTTTGGTGACATGTGAGATGCTTCTTGTACGGCAGAAAAGAAAAGGTTTTCTGCATCGCATCGTCACTGGCGATGACAAATGGATCTGGTGGGATCAGAAGGGTGTCATCTGTTATGAACTACTTAAACTATCTGAAACCATCACTGGCGATCGTTACCGACTCCAGCTAATGCGCTTGAATCGAGCTATCAAAGAAAAGCGGCCGGAATGGGACGGTAAACTCGACGAACTGATTTTGCTGCATGACAATGCCAGTCCACACCTTGCTAAATCTGTCCAGAAGTATTTTCAGGGGCTGAATTGGGAAGACTGCCGCACCCACCGTATTTTTTAGACATTGCACCTTCGGATTACCATCTGTTCTGATCAATGGAGTTAGCCCTTATTGGAGACCGGATCACTTCTTACGAGAACATCGCAAACTGACTCGATGAATGGTTCAAGTCAAAAGAACTGGAATTCTTCGGCAGTGGAATCCATATGCTGTCTGAAAGGTGGAGTAAAGTTGTAGCTTCCAATGGTACATACTTCAAATAATATCAAATAATAATAATACTAAATAATAATTGTTGAAACAATTCATAACTTTAGCTAATAAAGGACGAAAACTTATTCCCATGCCCAATAGTAATATATTTTGAAGGTTTACTCGTATAGCTTTTTCCGAGTTTAAATACTTTGTTAGAGTTTGAGATGCTGCACATAAATGTCAAAAATACGTGTTTGCTTGAGCAGCGGATTTCACAGCATTTATATGCCCAAAAACACCTTTTACCATGCCAGTTAGAACAACTTAAATACTTTCACTTTACAGTTATTACAGCTTTTCCCTCAGTCTCACTAAGCAAAATTAGCCCTAAAATATTTGTAGAAGGTAATAAACTTGCAAGTATTTGTAAATTTTTATGAATATCCACCACATTCAACACTTTGCAAGAATAATAGCACCATAAATTAGCCAAAATAATATTGTACGCCACCCAATGTGGCATACTATACAACCGGCAAGGCATACAACAGCCGCTAATGTGGCAGCATTGCGATTATATGCGCGCGCAAACACATACACATACATTCGCATATTTGCCTGTAGCGTTTGAGAGCAATAAAAATAAAAACTTCGCAACACCAAGCACATTAAAAAAGAATTATTTGCAGCAAATGAGATTTTCCAACGCCAAAGCTTATGAAACGCAATGAGCACTCGTAAATATCTTATCTTTGTGGCAGCAAGCGGCGAAAATTGCATGCCACAATCCTTAAATGTGCACAAATGTGCAAACAATTGCGGTAACATTAAAAATGCGAAAGAAAAAAGAAAATGCAAATAAATAAAAGCCAAATGTGAACAAAGACAAGACGAAATTCAAAATCGTCCAAGAAAAAACATAAAAACACATTAACGAAATCATAAATTCTTATCGCAGTTGGTAGCCAGCAGCAGCCGTAACAAAAACAATGAAGATGAATTTGAAGATGACAAGAAACATTACGTGAAGCACGTGAAGTGGTGGTGGACTTACGCACTTATTGTTAATAGCAGTGAGCAGCTCATTGCGACAATTCGAAGGAGTAGCAGCAGGAGTTTTACAGGAGTTGCGCATTGCTGATGGCGTTCGATGGGATTGGCAACACCGACAACGTTGAAGTCATAAACATTATGTTGACTTATTACTGCCTTGACTTCCTTTAACTACTTTTATCTCACATGACTCTTTTGGCTAACTGTGGCCAGAACCTTCCGTCGTTTTGGTTGGGATTGTTTGCTGTGTTGGAATTGCCATTTAGCTAAATGACTCCAACTCAGGGAATATACAACTTGGCATCCCATTCACTTAGTTTACTACTGTCTTATATTCCATTGTTTAAATGTATGTTTCCACTAGACTTTTGCAGGGCATCCAATACGTCGATTAGAAAAGTCACGTTCTGTCACATAAGTTGCTGACTCGTAAACCAAACTTAGTCACTTATGCACTGCACACATACTTAAATATGTGTAAGTATAAAGCGAGTGAGAGTTGGCAATTTTTTATACATTTTTTAAGAAGGAGGAAGCCTTTACCCTGACAGTGTTGACTTTAACCCGAACTCCTATCGTCATGTGCCGATCCAGTCCCGGTACTATCATCAAGTAAATCATCGAAGGCGGTTGAGTACTCAGCACTAAGTCTCTTATTCTTCACATACAGTCCATCCAAAGTTACAGAGTTCTCCCACAGTTTTGTTTATTTCCGAAGGAAACTAGCCCAGTTGGGCCTGTCCACCCACCCACTCTCACAACACTTGGCTCACGTCGACTTAAGAGTCCGTATCTTTGTAAAGTATTCTCTGTTCAGCAGCCGCTGAGTGCGAGGTTTTGTATGCGCTGATAACCCTCAACGCGCAAAGTCTGTACAAGGCCTCGTCTGGTCTTTTATACGCTTTTACTTCCAAGGACTTCGCCCATACTGGTGCTGCAAATAGCAGAGTGGATATGAAGAAGCTAGTTAGTAGCCTGCGCTTACTGCTTCTCGGACCGCCACGACCCGCCCACGTTCGGAAGCATTCTAGAGAGCGCACCAAACTTTCTTGATGCTTTCTGAGTTATATATAATCTGTGGTTGCGGAACGATATGCGTGGAATTTTTGGCGAAATGGTCACGAAGAACGAGTGCAGTGTGAAAAAGGGTATCGTCTCGTAATTATTCACTACTAACATTTAAGCGCCTCTCTTGAAAGACGCTTAATTAGATGAAGTATTTTTTTTTTAATCTCCTGCTTCGACTATTCATTTTGATCTTAGCAATACTGAAGTGTGTACTGATTCGTCTCATGCTTACCTTGATTTTGGAACGCTGCTACACAAAACTGGCTTTACTAAGCACAATAAATCAAGCACCCTTTGTTAGCGTAATGTCATCCTTAAATCACTGTATAACATGTTCTGGATGTATCGGAAAGATGTGGCTCACTTAAGACATTTAGCGAAACATTTTTGTTTACCTAATTCATCTTTTTTTTCACTTTTGATAAATGCTAACCGTTCTAAAAAGCTCTTACTGGCAAAGAAATGTCTGTCAACTCAATGGTGCACGTCTGAAATTTTACCCGCCGAACTGTATGATGACTGATCAAGAAAATCTAGGATCTATTTGCTTAACGGATTATGCAAACGTAAAGAAAAAGCGAATAGAAAGCTAGAACTAGAATGCACTAGAATCCGTAAGATATTACAAAGGCATTCGTGCCAATATTTTATACCATAAAGCGTCAAGTTTTCTACTTCATATCCCCCTCTGATAATTTGAGTGAGTAGCCTTCGTGTCTTAAGAAAAATATTTTTTCTTATTGCAAGTATTTCTAAAGAAGTCAAATGGTCAGAAGTACTTAAAAAACCCCCAAGACATATACAAAACTGTTATAGTTACAAACATACATAAAAGCTACATACATATTAGGCACGCACCTACAAACATGACTGAGTGGAACAGTTGTTGACACTTTCAAGTCACTTATTGTCTTAACATTCTTCCACCATATAAAGATAAATATGCTTTTGTAATACATACATACATATACATATACATCTTGTGCACATACATATATGTACGTATGTGACATGTGAATAGACAACTGTCATATCGGCCATCTTGTTGGCGGCATCCCCTTCTTAAGTATGTAAATACTTAGTAACTGTATGTTCTTGTATATTTGTTTTATCTCGTTTTTGTTGTTGCCCTTAAACAAGCCACAAAGTGCAATTTTTATGTGTTTTTTACACTCTGTTAGTACTACTGAGTGAATTTCCTACATTCGCTTTCTGGCTTTATTGCTTTTTGTTTATCTGATGCAAAAACGCATGCATTACGCGTTAAAGTGTTCCCCTTTTTGCAAGTTTTTACAGTCTGCTGCGGATATACTGTTTTCTCTATAAATATTTGCGTGTGTAAGCGAATGTTGTATGTGTATTTGCTGTATGTACGTATGTTTGTAATACTACGGTGTATGTGTATATTATTACGGACTGACTGCAGTGTCTCGCTTACTTCCTTTTTTTCTTATATTTTGTTTATCTTTATCTCTTGTGTCGTTAACTTTTTATGCTACTTGCTTGTGGCAAAATTTTGCAACATCCCTTGCCCTCCCACCAGAACTTAAGTTTTTCTTCGACTTTGATAAGCTTTTTAACTTATTAAGTACTAGAGTATTTATCTTCTTACTTTAAACGAGTAATTTTTTTTATTTACTTATATAATTATTTTACATGTATGTATATATGTACATACATACCAATACATGTATGTTTTCTTATACTAACTAAAACATTTTAAACTTTTATGAGAAATGTTTAGTCAGTATTTTTTCTACAATTTCTATACATTTTTTCCTAAGTACATCTTTAAAAATTAAATTTCACAAAATAAAAGCAAAAACTTCACTTCAGCGAAGCAGAAAAAGTATTCGCACATTGCAGTATACGGTTAAAGTATTCATATTTAACAAAAAAACGTAAGATGTTAGTAACTTTCCGCTTGAGGCCCCAGCAAGTCGATGTGGCAAGGAATGGACCAATTCAGAAGTATCCCTTCATTAATTATTACGTTTTTAATATAGCTTCCTTCAACTCCAGTTGGAGAAAAGGACCAGAACAAAAATGCTGTACTCATTTCGATTGTGTGCAAGAATTCCAGGTTGTATTTGAGCTTGATAAGTCCGTATCCCTCATGCGGCGCCAGAAGGTTTTTGGTATTCCACGGCTTCTTATACCTTGCGGATTCCATCATCAGCCCTCTAAACTTAGCCAACTTTTTTCCGCAATGTGTTACCCATCCGCCTGCGTTTAATGATGAGCTAATTTAGGAGTTCGTTGTTCCAATTAAGAAATTTGTGATTTAAAATAACACAAGGCCACCAAGCGTTGACGAATATTAGCAGCCTTCGGACAAGCACGGATGTAAGTGACCAGAATTCGCAGTTATAAAGGGGCACCGCTTTCACGTTGGAATAAAAAATGCGTAGCTTAGTTTTGACTGATATGCAATTCGAAACCTATATATTCTACAACTGAGAAAACGCAGCACGAGCTTAGTTGATGCGGTGTGAGTTGTCTTCAATCGTTCCACCTGCTGGTGTTATTTTACTCCCGAGATAGCAAAATTCCGTCTTACGACAGATCTCTTTTCCATACACAGTAAACTGGGGAGCCTCGTTTTGCGTACAATTTGAAATGCATTCAGTCTTGCTAATGCTTATTTTAAGGCCAACTTTGCTTGTAACAACACTGAGCTGGTCCAAATTTGTTTGCAGATCTGACCTTTTGACGCAGAGAAACGCTATGTCATCTGCATACGCAAACTCTTCTAAGTGTTCATAGAAATCCCAGGGCGTGTCTCGCTTGCTTGTTAGCGCTTTACTCAACACATCGTCGAGGATTAAAAGAAATAACAATGACGACATGTGGCATCCTTGTTTTACACCGTATTTTGGGTATATCGCATACGATTGTTGTTTATTGCGTAAAATTTTACATTCAAAACCTTCATAATGGAAATTGTATATCTGTCTACTTGAAAAATGTGAAAGATGAAAAAGGTATCGTCTCGGAATTATTCACTACTGAAATTTAAGCGTCTTTTTTGAAAGGTCCTTTATTAGATGAAGATATTTTTTTATCATCTGTTTCGACTTTTTACTTGATCATTTTTAACTTGATTGCGGAACGCAGTCACACAAAACTTGCAAATAAATATCTGTCAACTCAACGGAGCACGTCTGAAATCTTTCCCGCTGAGCCAGTATGATGACTGACTGATGACTGATGGGCTTCGATAATTCTGATGGTTTTTTCCAGTATGCCTCATGTATTGTTTATATGATGTGCACATATTATTTTTCGGAAAATGCTTTAATTTAATTTCTGCATTTTCATACTTTTTAGATTAATCTAAGTAGAGGTCATTCCCGAAAAGGTTGGAGGTTGCCTTATTTTAAAATGAACTATATTATCGGCCATCTCCATTTGTGGAAAACAACAGAAGACACACCATAAATTTAAGGAGGATCTCTAACAAATACCCAACGATGAATGTACGAGTAATTTATTAGGAGCGTCAATCCAGAAATATTTTTGATTGAGTTTGGGTTCATCTATTTTGGAAAAAGCTACTTTCTTTACACTTATTAACGTATCCGAAATCATTTATCAGGAGTTTCTTGTGCGCTGAGCCTGGTAGTGAAACGAGAAACAGTTGTACGTTAATCAAACAGCTAAATCTTAAAAAATATTTGAGAAAAACCGAAACACACCATCTTTTTGCCGATTTTAAAACCTGCTGTGTTGCCTATAAGCCGCAATAACTGAATTTGGCATCCAATGACTAATTGACTGCATAAAATTACATTGATTAGTACCATCAGCACCTGTAGAATTGGGAAAGATGGCTCAAAGTTTCTTGATATCTGCCAGCTTATGCCGACAATATAGATATGATCGGTTTTGAGAAGCCACGCCATTGCTTTTGATTTTATTAAAACCGGGTAAAGTTGAATAAAGTGTTTCTGAAAAACTAACAGCCGGCGCACTGGAGTCTTGTCATGGGCATCCACTGTCCACAGTTATAATTTTGAAGAAGTGAGGACTTGATTAAGTCGCCTTGATTAAGTGATTACAACGCCGGTAAAGAATAAGAATAAATTATTGCTTTCAAGAACGATAACATCTGGCGGCAATGAATATGATTTTATTTATAATACCAGTAGTAGCAGATGTGCCATCGTCTAAGTTTTGCAAAGGAGTGCAAGCAGAAATATTTGAACTTCGCAATAGCCCATATTTCTGGCTTCTTAGAATTTCGCCTTTCTTTTAAGTAAAAGTTTTGCGTTTCAGAGCCACCTGGTCTACAATAGATCAAGGTTTCATAGCGTCGCAAACTTTCGAGAAGTTCTCCGAATAGGGCATGGACGTCTACTGCTTATTTGGGCATTTGACAGCATAGACAGAAGGGATATTACATTTTTGCTGCAGTCTATAGGCATCCAACTAAAGCTAATTGAGCTTTCTAATATGACGCTTACAAATACTACGGCGATGGTCATTGAGCAAGGAGAGTGTTCTGAATCATTTCCCATTATTACAGAGTGTGTTTAAAAAAATCGAATTACCGGGCTAAGAATTAATACAGAAAAATCGAAGTTAATGGTCCGGTCCAGCGCCGGTTGACCGATGACCTGTAAATTCACATTGAAAGTAATAGCATAAAATGCTCTGTCTGGCTTCTCTCTCTACTGCATCCGAATACATCATCATCAGGCTCATTTGGGTTCCCGGTCACAGCGGCATAGAGGGAAACTGCTGGGCTGATGAGCTGGCTAGACAGGGAACTTTGGAGACGGTTTCGTCGCGTAATGAGAGAATTGGGGTTCCCCTGAGAACCTGTGGTCTGCTCCTGGAAAGATGGGCCTCGAGACAACTCAGCGAGCGCTGGGCTAGTGCGCAAACGTGCAAGGTCGCGAGATCCTTCTGGCCACGGGTAGATCGGGGACGCTCAAGGGAACTCCTAAGGCTTACAAAGCCCCAGCTCTCAAATTTGGTGGGCATCCTTACCGGACATTGTCCGTTAGGTGTTCACGCTGTAAGACTTGGGATTACCTCAAGTCCGTTCTGCAGAAACTGTCTGGAGGACGAGGTGGAATCATCTCAACACCTTCTTCTCAGCTGCCCTGCTCTCGTCTGGCAAAGACTTAGAAATCTGGGCTCCCACTTTTTCGCTACGCCTGCGGATATAGCCGGCGTAAGTATCATAAATTTGGTGAAGTTCACTAGTAGCTTGATACGGCTAACTACGAATGTATATCAGCCCCCGTCGGGGCCGTCGTAAAATGTATGGTCATCATCGTTTCAAATCCCAAGGCTCCTTCTTCCTTCCCCTCTCCTCTCTCCTCTCCCATGTATGGCACCACAACGGACGAATTTCTTAACATTTGTCCAAGTGAGCCCTTTAGCTAGGGCAGCCATTTAACCTAACCTAATAGCATAAAAAAGATGTATGCAAAATTTCAGGGAGATCGGTCAATAACTTTTCGAGTTATCGTGCACGCCAATTCGAAAAATATAGTTTTGAGAAAAACGCGTCTAAAGTCGGCGTAACTATACCTCTCCCAGCGCTCGAACGCAAAGAATAGAGTCGTCACGGTTGACGATCTGTAATATAAGAAATACTTAAATTTACGTTCTAAAAATTTCTTGACATATTCTTAAAGGATTATATTAATATTTTATGAAAAAACAACTTTTTTTCGAAATTTTACCGATATCTGTCCCCTTAAGTCAAAATTATTATCTCGCGACCAAAAGCTAAGGATATATAAAACCTTGATCCGCCCTGTGTTTTCCTATGATTGCGTACTATGGACACTAAAAACCACTGGCATTAATCAGTTAATGGTCTTCGAAATAAAAATTTTACGAAAAATTTTAAGAAAAATTGATGGACCAATAAGAATGCAGGATGGTATTTATTGAACAAGAAATAGTCACGAGCTCGAACTTTTAGCAAAACAACAAACTGTGATAAGATTTATAAAATATCAGAGGATAAAATGGCTTGTACACGTGTTTAGAATGCCCAAGAAGAGAATAACTCGAAAGGCAGTTGAAGGTAATTGCGCCCTGTTGGAGTCCGAAGAAGAGGATGCCTCAGAAAGAGATGGATCGAAGACGTTGAAGATGGCCCTGCAAAGCTGAACGTGCGGCGGTGGAAGGAAGTAGCCTTAGATAGAGACGGGTGGCGAAAGGTTGTGAATGAAGCAATGGTTCACCAAGAACTGTGATGGCAGGAAGAAGAAGAAGAGTTTTGCGTACCGTCTATCTAAATATATGCAACACTGGGCCTTCCTCCGGTGAATATGGAATAAGAAACTGGGAATTATTAGGGTTAATGCATTTCATAATTTTTTTGACAACTAGGGACATTTTTTCCCTAGTTGTTGCTGCTACCCTATAACCTTTTCATGCGTTACTAAATCCACGAAATCGTTTGTAATTTTAATACAGAGAAGGTTTGCGTGGTTAGAATACAAAGAAGTTTACTTTTCAGACAAATGATGTGTAATAAAATATTTTTCCAAATATTTGCCACAACACTAAGTTGTTTCTAAATTATTGGTGAATTGGTAAATTATTTACGTTATCTGATAGAAATAAGCAATAATTAAACTACATCAATATACCATTTACATTTGGCTGTTAATCTAATACAATAATTTAATTATAATTTTTTTTTTTTTCTCATTACAGCTGGACGCCAAATGCAGTCCGCTGGCTCTGCTTGCACAGACGTGCAGCGCAATCGGTGCGGACACTACCAATCCGAAACTGCTTGCCGCCAATATTGAGAAATCTACAAAATCATCGCTGAAGTCCGGCGGCTTAGACGGACGCGACAAATCTTCGCCGGTCAGCAGTCAATCATCGTCCGTTTCAACCGGCTCCGTCGAGCACATCAAATCCAGCTTTAAGCCGTATGAGTCAAATAATAATTTAACCAACAACAACCATATACGTGACAGACTTGAAGCGGAAGCGGAGCGTGCCACAAATCTAAGTACAGGCACGCCTGTGAACAGTTTAAATCTCATCGGCAATAGCGGCCGAGTGCGAACACCAAAGAGCAATGGCAGCAGCGTTATGCTGTTGAATGGCCAACAGCAGGCAGCACAGCTGCAACAACAACGTTGTGATTCAAACCAAAGTGCCACCTCACAGCGCGACTCGCCAGCGATCGGCATGAACGGTTTGCATAAGGGTTCACCCATTGGCACCGCTGGCGCTGTGATGGATCTGCAACAACGTATGAGCAATAGTAGTAGTCCGCAACAACGCGTCTCCTCCAAGGAATCGACGGCGTTGAGTCACACAACTAACAGTGCACAAATTAGTCCAAGTGCTGCGGCTGCAGCAGCGGCGGCAGCTGCTAGCCATTCACGACTGCAATCTGCCACTGACTCGGCTATCGCTGCCGCCAAAGAGGCCAGTTATGTGAAGGCTTTACATGCTGCAGCTGTAGCCGCTGGAGTGCCGACGACGAGCGCGGGTTCGCTACAAGGCAGCTCTTCTTACTATGCAGGCTATCCGGGCGGCAATCCTTCGAGTGGACTGCCATATCCGATGGATATGATGACAGCGAGCGCTCTTATGTCACAGCATCATCCAATGTTTAAGGCCGCCGCCTTGCATCCATATTTGAATTATGCGCGTCTGAAGGGGATCGATCCGGCCACAATGATAACGCCGAATATATGTCGTGATCCCTACTGCACTGGTTGTCCATCCTCGCCCCATTTTCTTAACAAAGCCGCCGGCCAATCGTGTCCTGTAGGTTGTCCACAGTGTGAGGGAAGCGTCGGTAAATCATCATCGATGGGAGGAGGCGGTTCTTCGGCAGCAGCCGCTGTTGCAGCAGCGGCCGCTTCATCATATCACGCGCAATTGGCCGCGCTGGCCGCTGCCTCACAAATGCCGTACGTCTGTTCATGGATTAGTGCAGATGCCGCGTATTGTGGCAAGCGTTTCGGCACCTCCGATGAGCTGTTTCAACATTTGCGTACGCACACCGCATCGTTGCCTGATTCAGTGCTGAGCGCCGCAGCCGCAGGCGGTATCCCACCCACACATCCGCTCTTTCAGCGTACCTACCCCACACCACCGTTGAGTCCATTGTCCGCCGCACGCTATCATCCTTACGGTAAACCGTCCATGCTACCGCCACCACTCGGCTCTGCGGCTAGCACACTAAGTGGTTTGCCTATGCCACCACATCCGGCGCTGGCGCAATACTTTGCGCCCTACTCCCTTTACGGACCGCCGCGCATGGGCTCGTCACATCCATAGTAGGACGCAGTGGGCGCAAAAGCGCGTGATGCCTACAGAGCACACCTGAAGTAAGTGGACTCATTGGTTGAATAATGGATTTTTAATATCTACAGTCAATTTTGGCATTGAATGTCCTTCATCTTACACTCTCTTAATCGTGGAGAAAATATTGCAAATGTTAGAGGCGCGAGTTGTGAGGTGGCGTAAAGTGCTAGTGATGTAACATATTGTGCGTATGTGTTGTATGTATGTATGTGCGCATTTGCACACATATGCACAAAGTATGAAAATACTTGTACTGTATGTAATTATAATTATTAAAATAATGAAAAATAATTATTGTAATTGTATAGAGCGTTTGTGCCCTGTTGCCCAATGCTACTTTAAATAACTGAAGAATTATTTATTTTATTAACTCAATAATTAAAATGTTTATCAAAGAAAAACGAAATAAACTATGAAATGTATGTATGAATAATCCAAATGTCAAAATTTAAGCCGAAACAGCGTTGTTGTATATTTTAAAGTGTAATCTACGAATGGCGTCTATGTTGTAATAAAATTACAAATAAATGTACTTTAAGGTTCAGTTAAGTCATCAGCAAAGAAATAATAAAACCACAGCAAATATTAAAATACATATTGAACATGATTTTTCTTTATTTGTACCAAATCTTTGAGGTGAGTACCGCAGATTTTGCAAAAATTTATATACCGACACTTGAGGCCCTATGGTCCATATAGCAATAAAAGAATCAAATATATACACTGACACTCCGGGTAGATTGAATGATAAGCATGCATACCTCTAAAACGAATTCTGATGTCCCCCAGTTTGGGTCGAACTTTTTAGTTTCTTTTCTATAACTCACTTAAATTAATTTTTTCATTTACATATCGCACCCTAAATACAAAAGGGTCACAACTCAAAATGTACGTTCTGCTCAAATATGAACGAGACGTTATCAATAAAATGGTACGCGGATGACATATGGCAAAAATAAATTTTTCGTTTTTTGGTAGGACTGTTATAAGCTTACATGGCAAATTGCAGCGTGATATGTCACATAGTTTGTTTTCTGTGCTACTGTAAACAAGTCAAGCTCGAGTGTGGAAAATTTTGAGTTGTGACCCTTTTGTATTTAGGGTTCGATATGTTCTGGCTAAATAAATTTCTTAAGAGAAAAAAATAGATATTATTATATTATAAATAAATAATAAATATTATTATAAATAAATAAAAATAAAGAAAAAACATAGCCATTTAGCTGATTTTTTCATGTAAAGGCCAAAAATGGTGATATTTTGAAATTGGGGGACATCAGGATTCGTTTTAGATCATTAGAATATGATTTTCACAGAGCAATGGGCGATTTTTAAATCGACCCGCCCTACTGTATACCTTTCAAATAATAACGAATAATTTTAATGATTGCTAATTGGATTCTGTTTCTTTAAGAATACGCTTAATGAATAATGACAGTGATAAATTGGTATTTCTCGACAAGCAACGGAAATTAAAGCATGCGCAATAGCATCAAACAATTTTTTGAATATGTTTGATTGCAAATCATCACGATTGTTTTTCCATGAAAAAAAAAATAATAATTTTGAATAATGAAAAGGCATAATTGCAATCTAAATTTGAAGCTAATCTGAATTTTTCGGTCCACATTTTTTTCTTATGTTGGTAGGACTGTAAGACACACATCTGTCACTTCACTGTTTTGAAGCGTTTGAGCGATCCTGTACTATACTTTGCAAACGGCCGGAAATGTGGGCAAACAAGTCTTGGTTTTCGCATGACGATAACCACCGAGCCTAATTGTGTTGGATTATTTGACCAAACACCATGTAAATACCATCGTGCAAGCACCGTATACACCTGATATGGCCCCATGCGACTTCTTTTCCAAGTTGAAGTTACCACTTCGTCGAAGGAGATTTCAGTCAATAGAGGGGATCAAAGAGAATGCGACGGAGGAGCTGAAGGCCATCCCTTCATCGGCCTACGACTGGTGCATGGAGGACTGGTTAAACGTTGGCACATGTGTGTTGCTTCAGACGGGTCATATTTTGAAGGAGATAAAATAAATTTGCCTGAAATTTAACACATAACAGGAGTGAAACTTTCAAGGCAGACAAAGAAAGAGGGAGAGACCCGAGAGATAATGAGAGAAAGAGAGAGAAAGAATATATATCTAAATAAATTCACAACATTTGCATAGAATACAAATAGACAAAATTAACAAAAAACGGAGAAGGGTCGACCGGTGTAGGCAAACGCCGGACACAAACTATGGCAACAACGCGCCTTACTACGAGCGTTTATCACCCACACAAACGCAACGATTCCAGGACCGCAGCAACGGCAAAAATTACCGAAAATTACCGCAAGGCAATACCAATAAATCCGCCGCCGGAATGAATAGCCCTTTATAGTACGCACCAAAAAACGCCTCAAACAGTAGGCACCAAAGGAATATAACGCAAAAAAGTAGGCACCAAAAATATAGTATTTCCTACAAGTATGCACCAACAAACAAGCGCCAAAAAGTAGGCAGTGTTATTTCTCACTAGAAATTAGCAACCACAAGGAATAACTCGGGAAAAATAGCCTGTAGTGTATCTAAGATATAGGTATATAAGGTATAGCTCTCTCTCTCCTTTTCCGCTACGTTATATCTTTTCTCTCTCTCACGGAACGAAAATGCCCAAAATGTTGCATGGCCTTGAAATTTTACACTCCATTCTCGCTCGTCCATCGACGCCTAAGAAGTTTCACTAAAAGTGTCTACTGATTCCATTGTAATGCAAAAAAAAAGAGAATTCACGCCGCAGCTTAATTGATGCAGTTGAAAGAAGCAAATGAAAAAAAGAAACACCCTAATTCTTATTTCAACAAGATAAGATTGCCATGCATAAAATCCGAAATCGAAAAACATGTGGGACAATCTTTCTCGTTTACGACAGACTGTAAGACGTAAGTTCCAGGCTTTAGAGGAGTTACGCAACGTCATTATAAAAGAATGGTCTAGAATCCCTCTGTAATTTCAAAAGGCATTGCTTTGATGCCAAAGTGGACTTTTGAAGTGATAAATAAGGAAAAATAAAGTGAATTTTATTGAATTTCGCTGTATTTGGTGTTTTCAAGACATTCGTTCAACAAACATATAAAATTATAAACGTTTCCCACATTTTGCCATAATTTCTGGAAAAGCCATTTACCTCCCTAGATTCAATCGATTTCATAACACGCAATTAAACCCATAATGATGCCCAATTCAGCATTCATTCAGCAGCCTTTTATTCGCAAATAAATATTTTCCCCTCTTGTGCACTCTGCACTCTAGTGCATATTTTTGATTATGATTCGATTTGAGGCATAGCAAAACCAGTATGGTTGTTGTGATCTCATTTTAAGTCCAGTAGTGGCTATACGCTCTGCCAAACCAAAACCAGCATCATCTTCGTAACCTTCGATAAGCTGGGCGAAGCTCTACTTGTACAATTCAGTGCCCATATTGTCCATTTCAGAAGCTCAAACTGAAGGCCACTTACTACCTCACATACCTTTGCAAGCCCAATACCTTAAATTTATCATTGCTGAAAATGCCAATAATTCTTTCATAAATGTCCATTTCGCCACGTATTCGAAAGTCACAACCATTCAGCTGGGCTGGGATGAGCGGATGGAGGCGATACGTTTTGGAAAACTGATGGCCCCGTGCATTGCAAGTGGCAGTCAATATGTGAGTAGCAGCCTCAAACACCACCAGGTGAGGTGAAAAGTAAATGAAGAGTATGGTGGTGAGCAGACATTTTTATGGGCATCAATTCAAGTCGAACAACGCTATGCCAATTTTTTTTCGACGAGTGAAAAAACAAAACTAAAATGTCTGAACGAAAAATAATTTCATATACCCTTAACACAAGAAATATTTTTACGAAGGTAGACAATCAGAGAGTTTTTGATTTTTTGTTATTGATCAACATTTACGCATTTTGATCTCCGGAACTCCTGGACGCCTTGTGTTCAAGTTTTAGGAAAATCGTAGCAAATACTTATAATGGGTGATTTTTTAAGAGCTATAGGAAAGTTAAAAAAAAACACACATAAAATTCAGAAAAACGCATGAAATTTTTATTTAAATCAATAGTACAGACCATATAATTTAATGTTTCAAGATTATTTCATGTTGACCGCGACTGCGCTTCAAATGGTCCATCCGCTAAGTCCAATTTTGGCATACTCTTTCCAATGTTTCGGCCGGTATCTCACATATAAATGCTTTAATTGAAGCAGACTTGTCGGAACAGACATGAGCTTTAACATAGCCCCACAAAAAATCATCTAAATGCGTTATATCGCACGATCTGGGTGGCCAATTGACAGACTGACAGGTCCCGAACGTGAAATAAAATGTTCACCGAACTCGCATCTCAACAAGTCCATTGTTACGCGTGCTGTGTGGCATGTGGCACCCTCTTGCTGAAACCACATGTCATGCAAGTCAAGCTCTTGCATTTTGGCAAAATTAAGTTGGATATCATTTCACGGTAGCGCTCACCATTCACAGTTACGTTACGATTCGCAACATCAATGATACCTCCAGCTCATAAACCGCACCAAACTGTGACCTTTTCTGGATACATTGGTAGCTCTTGCAATTCTTCTGGCTGATCTTCACTCCAAAATCGACAATTCTGCTTATTTACGTACCCATTGATTTGCAAGCGTTGTTCGTTTGTAGGACGATTCATGGTTAAATTATAGACCAAACTGAAGATGTTTGACAGTGAAACAAAACACGAAACGTGCGTCAGCTGTTTAAGCCAACTGTTTAAAAAGATAATAGGTAAAAAATCAAAATTACATATAATTGCCTCTTACACACTTTCGAAAAATTCAGAGAAAAACTGTACTGTAATATACAAAGTATGGGGGTCTCCACACCTAGTTTCGTTACTTGGCAGTTTAATTTATTTTTTTTTTTTTTGTTAATCCAACGAAAGCGTCTAAGTGCCCAGTAACGAAGCGCCGCAGTGACAGGCTTGGCAGTTTGATCGGTAGTTGGCAAAATAACAATCGGCTGTTTGGCAATTGGCATTTGATGGTCTGGCGTGAAGTTTAAATTTAAAAAACGAAAGAAAAACGTACGTAAGTCATTGTTGTCGTCAAATATTTGATATTTCAAGGATATTTTCTTCCAGTGGATGAAACGAAACTAATTCACAAGTAATGTGGTTTTCAGTAAGAGCGCTTCAACTTTTGAACATTTTTGAATAAAACACAAACGGTTTGACTTTTTTAACTAATTTTTTTTTATTATCGAGTTTGAACATATACATTTAAGTATGAAATTCGATTTTTGTGTAGCGTTCCGTGATGAAATGTATACTAATGAAGTTTACAAATGACAAGCGCTTGATTGAAGCGCACCTATTGAATAACCCTATATCAGAAGACTCAAAAGAATGAGTGAATATTAAGCACATTTTTTTAATTTTTTTTTTAATTTTCATTTTTCTGCGGTAATATCTGTTATTAGTTCACATTAATTGTTTACTAATTTTTGCTTTCTCGCTATATTTCGGCATTTGTAGTTTTTTGTTTTGTACAAGGGGGCGCAAATTAAGCAGCCTGTACGGAATAATATAAATTTTGGAAATACCATCGTACGTCAATAATACTCGTCATCTGTGAACTATGGTAGACAGGTGTAGTATACAAACAAACAAGCACTGGACAACGTAAAGCTCAAACTGAAGATTTCCATCACTCAAAATTATTTATTTTTTATTCAGTATAAAAGTTCTTTGCGGTAGTCTAGCATAAGTGCACTGTTGTGCCATCCCAGAGGTTGTGGGTTCCAATCCCACGTAAAGCACGGTCCTCGCACTTTTCCGAACTTGCCTACTTCCCTAGTTTCTAAACAAAAAAAAAAAACAAAAATTCATTCCTCAACCCCAAAACCCCGCACAAGTTAGCGCATTACTTGCATTGTGGCTGCTAAAACAAAAAACAAGCAAAAAACAAAACATAAGACACAGTTACACACTGCTTCAGTGGCGCCAGCAAGAGGGAGCGGGAATCGCGGTAATACCGCAGACACACCAAAATTTAGCGAAGTCCTCAACCATCTGTGTGATCCTTCTGACAGAGAAATGGGAAACACATATGGCGCTCTAAGCAGTTAGAAGGCGTTGTTCCTAAGCAACGACAGGTGGACACTCCCATTACTTAGGACTGGTAGCGGCAGGCTAATCACCTACCCTGCCAGAAAGCTAAAATAGGTTATCGAAACCAACGCAAGGCTGAGTCTTGTCGAGGCCCTATGCTCCCGAGTGAAGTGAACAAGGAAAAAACAAAACAAAAAAATAAAAGTTATTCAAAAACAAATGTGGATGATTAATTTTGTCTATAATGAAAGTGCTATAAATCAACCGGTGCGAAAGACTAAACCAAACCACACTAACAGAAATAAGTGAAAAAGGTCATTCATAGCAAAAACCATTTACTGAACTGCCAACAAGCAACAGCCAAAGTAATGGAATTGCTGTATGTACCCTTATGTTGGTCAAACAGACTTGTGTTAGTATTTTAGGATTAAAAATGTCTTACTTTATTTTTGATGAATATAAAAGTAGTTGCAAAAGTAAGCAAATAAATAACTTAGACCAGGATCAGCAACCTTCTAAGTCGGAAGAGTCAAAAAAAAAAAACATTTTACAAAATTTCAAAGAACCACAAAATCTTTTCTTGCCAACAATAAGTAGTACTCGTATGAATACAACTTTTTGATAAAAAAATTTATATTTTTTTTCATAATAAAATATATCTATTTATTCATATGTAAACAGTAGTAGTTCTTCTCACACCAAATTATAAGTAAATAATATACATATGGCATTATTAGATAATTGCTTAATATTTAAGTAAATAGTTAAAAGAGTGAAACATTTACTTACATCACTAACTTGCACTTCAACAACAAATAATGGTGCGAAAATATTCAATGGGAGCGATGGCTTTGTATGGTTTTAGAATGTTTGGATAAATTTGGCACATAACTTCTTGTTTTAAGTTTCACACACGACTTTAAATTTTCATGTTTTAATTGGCTTCTTACTTCACTTTTAATTATATTCATGCAAAACAACGCTTGCTCGCGCGAATATGTCGATCCGAAAAGAGTCAGCACTCCAAGCGCCAACCTCTTCACCTCACTGTAGCAATCTGGAAGACTATTCCTTACATCGAATATAAGCGCCTCAACAACCGGCATTTCTTTTACAGCTGTCCACTTTTGTAACTTTACGTACATAAATATCTAGCTTTTTAACTCTGTAAATTTTCCACTTAACAAAATTTTACTTTTCAAACTCGATCACTTGTATTTCTAGGGATCCAGTATCAACTCCAAAAGGCTCAATGTGAACTTGGTTGCTATTTGTTTTAAGAGGATTAACTATGAATGCTAGAGCAGTTTTGTTGGTTCTGTCAGGAAACTAATCTTTAAAATTTTTTATAACTGTGCTGAAGTGATTCATGCCCACAGTGGCATTGATTTTATCGCAATATTGCTTTAGAGGAGATGAAGTATTGTAATTTACCGCTCGAAATATCTTTTGCAAAAAGAACTAATTTTTCTTCAAAACAAAACAATTCTTCTACTAAAACATAAACTGGGTTTCCCTTTCGTTGCAGTTTTAGATTCGGCTCATTCAATTTCGATGTGATATCTGCCATAAAGTAAAATTTTTGCAACTATTTGTTGTTCTCTAATTCAGAGTGATTAATACCTTTTTCATTTAGTAGTGTATATATGTATATATTTCATTCAAGCATAAAGCAAAACGTTTCAACACCTTACCTTACCTTATCGTACTTTATTGCGAAAAAGGTGTTCAGAATACTGAGTCTCCAAGAATTCTCTAGAGTCAGCGAGTGCACGTTGCTGAACGATTTTGAATTTTTTTTAATAAATAAGTAATATTTGCGTATTATGCCAAAACTGTCGACTGCTTCCAGTTGTTGCAATCTAAGTAATTCTTCTGAAAAATACAAAGAGTGCATATTATGTGCAACATTATGCCATCGGCTCCACCAAGAGAGACGTGTCGTCAAGCTTTTCTAAATTAGTGATATACGCGGGCAAGACAAATTATCTTCTGTCTGTTTTGATATTGTGAAATGATCACTATGGCAAATTTGTTAAAATATTTTTATATTCGGCTTTAGTAATATTACGCATTTTGCCTTATTCAAATACAAATCTATTATCAAGTCTCAGTGATTAATCTCCAATAAATTCGCTAGAGCTTTTCTTTGTAGCGACGAACGGGTGGACAAAAAGATGCCAATAATTTTTACTACATAGTTTGTTTTTCAATTTCTGTTTGCGATTGCCATCAAGAACATCCAAGGGCACTGCAACTGCACTGTTACTGGAGTGAACGTAAAAAAGTCTTATTTTCCCAACATCAACTATTCTCTACAAAGCCAAATAAATGCATTCCCAACTTGACGATTTTCCATTTCTTTACTTTCTACCTAACGGTGGCCTTGTGGGACAGAATGCCTTTCACCACTGTTTTGAATTGTTGTTAAGGGTATATTCAGAGCCCTGTGACTCATATACGTTTCGAATCGTAGCAATAACATTTACTTTCACTTATACAGATGTTTTGTTCTTTCGTTTTGCTTTCACAGTCATCAGCGGTCATATATTTCAGTAAGCTTTGCCGCATTGCAATCTCTTAGGCGACAAGCTTGTCGGGAACTGTACAGTTGCATACAAAATGTACACCGAGTCAGACTGCTGTCCGCCCAACTATTAATTCCACCACACTTTCAAACACATACATATGTCCATACATCTGTAAATCATTTTTCAGAATATTCGTATATGACTTCGCTCTGCTTTCCGCAATCTAAAGCGTAATTTATCATTTTTCACCTTAGTTGCAGCAGAAAAAATGCTCTTTCACTCGTTCGGTGGAGCTGTCACAAACGTTTTTCCACAAATTTATTGGGACTTTTTTATCAGTGCCGAAAAATATATGACCGATACATTGTTTGTTCGTTGGTTTTTTTTGTGTATCACAGGAAATGGAAGCATAATGGCAAACTTGTTCAAAATTTATGTTTCTTTCAAGTCAAAAATAAAATAAAGACTTAAACAATATTGGAGGGGAAAAAACTGAGTGTGGTTGGTGTGATTTTTAGGTTATACTCGTCCTAACTATAACTTTGAAATGAATGCAAAGATGAATTTGGGCCGGACAGAGCCTGTTTTTCAAAATACTTGTTTTTTAATGTTAAACATCATCTCTTATACAACCGAATTGGTTCCATTTTTAAACAAAGTCACTAATTTTAATAGGCAATAGGTAAAAGTTTTGGACATTTTTTAACATTTTTAGTTGATGATCACCCCTTTTCAGATAACATTTTGGCGAAGTCCCTCCTTTTTCGACTCCTGGGAGACTCCTTTCTTCGATAACCTGGGGCAGTGCGCCAATCTGAATCCCATCAACCTTTTCCATCACATCAACTGATCTGGCTAAATATGTTAGTCTTTCTTATATGAAAGGCAATATGTGTACCAAGTTTTATTAAGATATCTAAACATCTACGAGGGTTATTTGAAAAGTCCGTGCGAAGTCGGAGATATCTTACTACTGGCGAGTATCGAGGTTGTGTTTAGTTAGTAGCATCCTTACAAGAAAGCACACACTAAGTTTTGGCCAGATCGGTCAATTCTTTGTGTTTGGCATTCGTTTTTCCGTTGCGATCTCAAAATTAACGGAAATAAGGTTCCAACTCGTTTCACATTCGCCCTATTGTCCAGACTTGCCTCCCTCGGATGACTCGGACTATTAAGTATTTTTTATTTTTGCACGAACTTTTCTAAGGACCCTCTTATTTTGTGGGAAGTGAATTGACTTATTTCAGATTTGAACAAATTTCAAAGTTAGTAAGGAAAAATGCAACGGATTTAACAAACTTTATAGAGTGTTATGAAGTAGTTTTAGGCATAAGTATTTACATTTACTTAACAAAAAGCGATACAGCGCCCCCAACAACGAGTTTTCATTGAAAAATCCACATAACTTGGGGCACATACCTATTATGAATCCAATTTCGTAAATTCTGTATACACCACCGAGATCTAGTGGTCCAACCGTTTTTCGGGGGGGGGGTCCGTTCATAGATCTTGAAAACACAGTAAAATAATAACGAAAATGGCTTAATTATTTTTCAAAATATTCTCCTTGGAAGTCAATAAACTTTTGCATTCGTTTGAACCAATTTCCAAAGCACTTTTGCCACTCATCACTTTTGTCACTCCAAAACGAGCGGTTTAAAGGCTTCAACAGGTTCTTCAGGTGTTTAAAGCACCTTGACCTCGCATTTTAATTTTTGATGGGCGGGAAGAAAAAGAAATCAGAAATCATTGAGGGTCAAATAAAGGCTGTAGGGCTGTTGGTTGAGTGCTCAAAAACTCTTTTGTGTGAGCCGATGCGAGAGAGCTCACATTGGCTTGGTGAAGGTGGTAAAAGATGATCCGTCTTCAGCGGTTGGGTTTACTTAATTCTCCGAAAACTGTTGGCAAAACAATTATTATGCACTACTCAGAATTGACCATTTCAAGTTTCTCTAGTGGTACATTTGCGACATGTCCAGATTTTCCAAAAAAGCAGATGACCATTTACTTGGAGATACTTTTCCGCGAACAACTTTTGCTGGATTAAGCTTATCTTGGAACACTCATACTTTCGATTGTTTGCTTTGAACCACCGCGACTAAATTTCTTCAACAGGGGTCCATTTTGGGCAATCATCAATTATAATCCAACGAGAACAAATCTTCTTGAGACCCAGCGTTCATGCAATATTGAATGTACGCTGCTAATGCCAAAGAATGCCTTTCTCTCAGGATATGTCACGTGACGATTTTACGTTATCCGTGGCCGCACAGCATCGGTTGTTTCTGGCACAACAACCATTTTTGGACGGTCATCAAGAGATTCATCCTGCAAGGATCTACCGACACGTTGGAACTCGTTGTAACAGTGCTTCACAGAGGATAAGTGTGGTGGCCAAAAGTCGAAGTAAGCTGATCAATGCACTGCTGTCTCGATTATCCAGTCGAAAATCATATTAAATTATCGCACGAAAATTTTCACGAGTTAATTCCACTGTAAAAGAACAAATGAAGGAGTAAAACAAAAGGAGTCAAGATGTTATATGTAAATTTACGCTACAAAAATTCAATAAAAATATCGAAATACAGCTCATCACACGTAGTATCTCAAATGCGTAAAATGTAAAAGGCAATCCTCGTATGTGCCATCCACCGAAAAGTGAATGGTGATGAAAATGTATTTAGTTTAGATTTAGTTTCAAAGCCAAAGGATGTCTCCTTATTTCTTTGCATATCGCTATTGGCTGTAAGTGACCGAACCTTTTGGGAAACCCACTATAACAGTGATTGTAAAGCAATATCTGCAGGCTGACTCATATTTCCGAGCCATGTCTTGGCCCAGTGAACAGATCAGCTCACATTTATTTACAAATATCGGAACGGAGAGCTTAATGTAATAAGAAAGTCAGAGTCGTATAAGAACCTGATCTATCACTAATATAACTCTATCTTTTCTAGTAATGTCATTTTGATATTAAGTGTGGATACATACATAATAAAAATAACAGAAAATTGGCGCTTACATCCTTTGACCGAGCAGGAACTCCAATTTTTGGAGTGCGTCTTGACGTTGTTCCATAAATGGAAGACCTGCAGAGCCGCCTCCGAAATACAGGTGATTTTTTATGAGCAGATTTACGTGATAAAAATAAACTATAAATAAAATAAACACAAAATACTTTGACATTGCCTGTCGAGAGGCGACCGCTATTAGAAAAAAACTTTTTCTATTATTGGTGTTTCATGCTCGAGGTTTCGAGCTCGGGTGTTACCGAATAGTAGTCAAGAACCTTCCCATTCGGCTGCAGCGGCTACCATGTACATTAATTGGGAATTTTGAATCTTTTTTACAGTTTTTAGAAAGTAAAACTACCATTTTCGCTTGATACTAAACGAGGTTTCAATAAACGAGAAGTATCGGAAAATGATCGAGAGGCTTCACTTATTGAACTGGTTTAATCTTATAAGAATTTTTACTGGAAATTCGCCACAATTTAGCCTGAATGGCGTGGGATTGATTTGATTGAAACACTTGCGACTGTAATAAAGGGTGATTAAATTTCAAGGGCCGATGTTGAATGTGAACCACACCTAAACGTCAAGGACACCATTGGACTTCTTTCTTTGGGGTTATTTGAAAGAAAAGGTGTACGTCGATAAGCCAGCAACAATTCAAGCGCTAAAGGATAAGATAATTCGGCACATTAACGGCACAGAACCTCAATTATGCCTCAACGTCATCGAAAATATGGACCTTCGGATGGAACTTTGGCCAATATTTTGTTCTATACGTAATTGAGCCATACCAATATTATCATATAAAGAGAAATGACAACAGTTTCCTTAAAAAATGTATTTTATTCAAAGTCAACACCGGCCCATAAAACTTAACCACTCTTTATATTCGGTACTTCAACCGCTGCGTTGTTTCACTGGCATAGGAATATTCAATCGTCAAAATGTTGACTTTAATTTATCCATTAGCGCACGAGAAACCTGTCTCTTGGGACGATGAGCGAAATTTGGGGTAAGTGGTCTTAAAATTGGCTTCATCAGTTCAATGGCCCGGTAATAATTTGTGCATAATTTTCGTAATTCCTAAAGGATATCTTGAAATTTCAAAATCATAGTTAAGTGCAGCATTTTTGGGTCACTAGTTAAAAGCCTGTTAGTAGTGCATCGGTTATTCCTCGGTTCTCTAATTTGGTTTAGTTACCATAAGAATTCTGGAGTTTCATATTAAAAAATCTTTGTTATGGTTTCTCTGGAATGGGGCATTTTAAACAATTAATAGAGAGATATCTTCTCCACACAAACTTAGGCAAGAAATTGTATTTCGCTTTCGAAAATTGTGCATGCAGTTGTCAGTTTATTGGATAGACCATTGCTTAGGGGCTAAAAAATTATTCGACCCTCCATTGAATTCAAAAGGCACATATATGGCACTCGAGATTTTCTGGCTGCAAATTAATGCGCTGCATGCGCTGAGATTAGTTACACCACAATGCGTTAACATTTCAGCACCGTCGTCTGTAAAGTCTTGCAACAGTTACCTACGTGGTACAAACATTCCAATACATTCAAATGTTTATTTACAGCCACTAATATCAGGTATTTACTTACCTTCAGCACTTGTGTACTGCTTACAGGAAATATTGCCATGTCACAGCCAACGATAAATGTTAGTAAGTCCCAAGGCAACAACTAAAATACACGCTCTGTTGATAGGACAACAACAGCAACAATAGTAGCAATAACAACAAGAGTCATCAACAACTTGCAATGCAATGCTCAACAATATTTCAAAGTAGCAATGTGCGAATGCGTGGCAACCAACCACATCAGTAACACCATCAGCAACATATGCGTGGCGTGACAATCGCGCCATCGCAAATCACATTAATGCAACCGTGCAGCAAATGCATGCAATACGCTTGACTAATTGCAAAAATGTCATGTGGCAGCAACGCAAGGTGGCGGTGGCGGCGACTGGGGCCGCCTGTGCTAGGGGTTGCGATTATAAGTGTTCTGAAGGGATACATCGAGAAGAGGCAAGTGAGTGGTTCATGTTGGTGCCTTACCAAGTGCGAATTGCAATTAGTGACAAACGATTTGTGAGGTCTTGGCAGTAGAAAAATTAATATGCACATGAATTGCACTTTAAAACTGCTACAAATTCCCACAGTGGTATGAGAAGCGAACAAATTTACTGAAAATTATTACAATCAAAAAATTTAACACAAATAATCGCCTCTATAATGTCTGAAGAAAAGAAAAATACGGAACAAAATAAAAATTAATAAAATAAATAAATATTGCCGAGCTGAGTATAATTTTATTTAGGTGCTACCGCATATGCGAGTATATAGCTCTTTAAGCGATGACAACAAAATGAATGATAGTAGAGTAAGATCGGGTATTGTGGGCTATTCGGGTAATGTGGTCAACGTCTGTATTTTTCATAACAACGAACATGCACTAGAAAGATTGCTTATGAACTTCAAAATTCATATAACAGATGTTTTACGCTGCTCGCCTTTTGAATTGGACTCTTTACTGATAAGCAGTTGATCAAAATATTTTGTGAAGTGCAATCGATTTTTTTTTCAGTGGCGTGTAATATTAATGGTATTTTTTAGAGTATGAAAGTTCAGATAGAATTATTAAACTATTCAGCATTTTTTAATGCGGTAAGAAACTCTTTTTCAATTATTTAAACAAAAGTGTGTAATACTTTTTTCTTGTAAGTGGTACAGTGGCTAATGTGGGCTAGTCAGCGTCGGGTATTGCAAACTAAAGGGTTTTTCAATTGGCGCGGGTCGATTTTTGCGCCCTGTGGCTGCCATTTTATTTGGTGACATCTGTCAAATCTTTTGTTTATTATGCAGTTGTTTATGCCAAATCATCATGGCAAGTTACACGATTGAACAGCACGTTCAAATGATAAACCTTTATTATCAAAATGAGTGTTCATTAACGCAAACGTTGCGCGCATTGCGCCCATTTTTCGATAGATGTGGTGGCCCTTCCAATTTCTTATGGCCCATATTGAACCATATGGACCTAGACGACATGTGGTTCCAGCAGGACGGCGCTACGTGCCACACAGCAAACGCCATTTTATTCCATTTCAACATCTACCCGCCCTTATTGAAAGCCCCTTTAGTAGCCCCCCATTACTCCCTTGGTATTTTCCTAATTCTCATTAATTTTCCTGTTTTGTATTTCCCAATTATACATATTTAGACTAGCCAAATGGAGACATAAGGAAACGGGACCCTGGTATGATGAAAAAGGCCATTGTAGCTATTAGGAATAAGGAGATGGGCACACTTTTTGCATCAAAGACTGTAAAGAATGGCAAGGATTAATGCATCCCCTAGCCTGCTTTTAAAAACCCACTTGGACGTAAGCCAATACTGGACAAAGCCACAGAAAAGGGCCTTGTAAAATATACATTAGAAATGGAATCAAAACTTTGCGGCCTCACAAGAGGCGATATTCGTTCCCTGGCGTTTCAAATGGCGGAAAGAGATAAAGTGCCAAAGAAATGTTCGGTCCTTAGATGTGCAGGGAAAGGTTGGCTGCATGGATTCCTGCGCAGGCACAAAAAATGAGTTTAGTTTTCGCTTTCCAACGGGACGTCTTTTAATATAGCAATGGGTTTCACAAAAGAAAATGTAAAGATGTTTTTCGATTTTCCCGAGCAAGAGTATGAGAAACACAAATTTCCACCATCTGCTATACAGAATGTGGATTTATATTTACCTAAGTTAAATTTTTTTTTTCAAATAATCAACCAAGAAGGTCATTAATTAAATTTAAAAAAATATATGAATAAATTTCTTCTCTCATTAAATAAATTTAAAAAAATATATGAATACCTAAGTTTAATTGTTTTTTCAAATAGTCAACCGAGAAGGTCATTAAATAAATTTAAAAAAATATATGAATAAATTCCTTGACTTAACTTGAACTCTTACAATTGTTTTTGGTGATTTTATCTAGTGGCCCACTTTACCCAAATACCCTGGGCCACATTAACCACCATTTTTCTTTTCATCAACTTTTTGCAATAAAATGTAAAGATAATTCAATATCTTCTAGAAAGAAAAAAAGGTCGCTTTTTAATTACGATTATTTTGGCAGAAATTAATATCACGGTAAAATGGTGCCCACAATACCCGACTTTACTCCACTAGTAAATTAAGATAATTACCGCACACAAGTTACAGTCAATGATCAATTAATATCCCTATCGGGAGATTTATAAATTTTGTCAATCAAGTAATGGAGGAATGCAGCCCACAAAGGTGAAAATAAAGATTTGCCTCACTCAAAGGTGCTGGAATGATTAATTTTGCGGCATCTTGTACTTATGAGCAGAGATGTTAAGTTATGCAATCAAAGCGACTTTAAATGTTTGCAGTTACATTCATTAACAGTTTTAACTGCAGCCTTTCAATCAATTTTCTCAATCAAGGCGGCGGAATTTTAGTCTCTAGTCTTTCTTGTTATTCATAACTGGTAATAATTTGCAGGACCTACAAGCTGACACTATATAAAATCATGGTTCGACCGGTGCTGTGTTATGGAGCTGAAACATGGACGTTAAGTGAAAAAGAGAAGAAAAACTGCAAACATTTGAAAGGAAAGTTCTCAGAAAAATATTTGGCGGAGTCAGAATTGCAGAAGTCGATGGGCGTATACGATGAATGATGAACTGGACGAACTTATTAAAGGCGAAAATTTATGTTAGTACGCTTAATTAAAGTGCAACGAATACCTCTGTCCATTGTATTCTTTATAAGAATGGATAGTTGAAGAGCCCGAAGTAATATTCTGGAAGCGAATTCATATACGAATAAAGCTAGAGGAAGACCAAGTTCGAGATGGATAGATAAAGTGAATGAAGACCTGGAACAGCCTCATCTAAAGAACTGCAAGGAAGGGGCAACGGATAGAACAGCGTGAAGTTATACTATTCAGCAGGCCAAAGCTCACAAGAAGCTGTAGCGCCAAACGATAATGATGAAGTAATTTTGAAGTCATAAGTGAATGACGATATCTTTAAGCAGCCATTGGCGATCTTTTGCCTACAAAATATACTAATTAATTAATTAAAAAAAAGTACCAAAATATTTTGTTATATCTCAAGTGTTAAGCAACATTTATTTCACACAGATATTTTGGCAAACTTGCATAGATTCCAAAAATTGATATTTCTCGTACACAACTGAACTGCTATTCCCTTCATAGTTTTGTAGATCATTCAAATTATCTTCAGCTATTGACCCTTGTATACCTCGCCTTCTTGCTGCTAAAACACTTCTCTTCCTGCCTCCAGCTGGTCCTTCATCAAATACCTTCAGAGCCAGAGCGTTTGTATCCATTCAGGAGACGGAACCCAGTCAACGCAGCCGCTGGATCTTTATTCGCTGCACTATGTCTATGTCGTCGAAAAGCTCATACAGCTCATTGTTCCATCGCCTGCGAAACACACCGTCACCAACGTGCATAGGTTCATACTCTCCAAGGGCCGCCTCATCGGATGTTGTCATCGTCGTCAAGCTTGAAAAACTTTACCTCTCGGAGTTAATATCTTTAGGGGTTTTGGTACATTCACCCAATGTCATCGTTATGCAAAGCAGTTTTCTGACTTCCAGGCCTCAACTCGTAATTCTGAAAAGAATATTAGATTACAGATTCTAAAACAAAACTAATTCAGGATGTCCGGTGGCAGATTTATAAGATAAAAGTGAAGTTAAAAAAGAGTTACTTATGATAAAAATGTATTTCAATAGCAATTAGAATAATATATTAAGTTCGGTTTTATTTTTTAAATATTATTTAATCTAAATGTTGAACATTATGTTGGATACACTCTTGGAATCTGGTCTCCGAACTACTCGCTGGAGAAGTGCTATCGCGATGCCATTAATCTCGCGCACTATACTTCCTTTTAGTGCAGAGATAATCACTGGGTTTGTTTCATAGACTTTAGTTTTCAGGTACCCCCACATAAAAGAGTCTATAGGTGTAAGATGGGGTGACCTGGGTTGCCAGAAGTTGTTACCGAAACGGCTTATCAGTTTGTTAGGGGAAAATTACGTAATATTGCTATGGTCTCTTTGGGCGTGGCACGATCTTGCTGAAACCATGTGTGTGTATTGAAAAGATGGATCCCTCATTCCTCATTGGCAGAAAATAGTCGTTCAACTTACGTCGTTAAAATGCACAATCCACAGAATTACTTGACCTCGACGATTATCAAAAAATTTGGTCCCATTATTCCACTGCTTGACAATTCACACCAACCCATCTAACCAGAAGTTGGACTATGAAGTGGTTGTTAATGTTTTAAATGTCTTTTAGGTGACCAAAAATGGTCATATTGCTTATATGATACTTCCATTTAAATGAAAAACAATCCAAAAGATAATGTCTACCTTACGAAGTCGCTCAAATATTGTATCGCAGAAATTTTTACGAATATTGTAATAATTTGACTTAAGCGCTTGCGCAATTTGAATTTTGAAGTCGTGAAGTCTAAGATCCTTCCTCAATATTTCACGCCCAATAGTTTTAGAAAACCCCAGGGCAGCCGCTCTCTTGCGGTCAGACTGACGTGGAGTATCGTACAAAATTGTAGCGACGAGCTCAATATTTCCATTTGTTCTCGATGTCCAGCTTAGCCCCAGTCATGGGTTGTTTACTGTTTACCATTGAACTTTACCCGGAACCTTCGCACCCATGAACAAATAAAATCTTCACTTGGGGCATCACGTAAACGTCGAATATTGCAACGAGAACAAAATTTGCGATGAGCAATTGCACAGAAATCATTGGTCCCTAAATACGTTTCGATTGCGAATGCACGTTGTTCCCTCGCCCACTGCCACATCGTCACTGAATAACTCGCACGAATAAAGAAGTTATCGCTCAGCGATTAGGAGGCATTTTGAATTTAAAACCTAATTGTGCCAGCTGTACTAGGAATTAATTAAGTGCATGGAAAATTTATATTCAAAATAGTGCCTTAATTATGTGAGCGCAAGTGTATGTATTTGGGCGCCATTACAACGCTCGTGAATTACACGCAATTCGAGAAATGCCAACAGCTGAAGAGTTTCAATTATGAAACACCTCATACTTACGTACATTTTGTTTGCTGTTTCAACGGAGTACATACTATTGTTAAAAAAACTAAATCAAATTGTTTTGCAAATAACGGTAATACGTTGCACTGTGCAACATATTTATCAGCTCTTGAAGGCAACGCCAGCAGCAACGCATGTTTTTTAAAAAAATTTGCACGCTTCACAAATTAATTTTTTACACATTTTCCACGCTTTTCTGCTTATTTCTTTTGCGTTGATTTGTATGCCTCTATGTGTGTACAACATACACCAACTTGCACTAAAGTAAACATTTTTTTAATTGCCCGAACTACCGTATTGGCTGCTTATGACATTTTAATAAGCAAAGGGTGCAGGTTATGTGCTGCCCGTTGCATAAAGTCAGTTGCACGTTTGTGTCAATCAAAAAGTTCATTGAGCGTGCATTTAATGCTAGATGCGTTTTTATTCTTTGATTTGCTTTGACTTTTGCATGACTGAAAAAACGCTGCATGTCTACATCTCACTTGCGTCAATACAAATGTTGCATATGGCTTGTGGCAAGGTAAATATGCAGTGTATTTTGCAATGCAATGGCTCATTTTCTGTTTTTTGAGTTTTTTTCACCTTCGAATATGTCTGCTTATCATGTTCGCTTTCCACCAACACCCTCCCTTATCTCTTCTGCGGCTTTTGTTTATGCAAAGTTCAAGCAGTGGGTGGTTTCGACACTTCTTTTTTATCGTTGGATTGCAGGCGTCCATTCAGCGACACGAAGTGATGTATGCTTTTGTCGCCTGTCAGCGCTTCCTGCTGTATTGCGCTTATTTTTCCATTATACAGAAATAAATAATGACCCGACGCTCGCAATATGAATGTGAGTATTTACCGGCAGTTTGACACTGTCAGTTGCATTTGACAGCGTGTGCTTGCCGTTGCATGGATTAAATCACTGACTGTTGGATTGGTGTTCGTATTTTGCATGCAAATGGGCTCGGCTTTTAGTAATAAATTAGAGGAAAGAATGTAAAATACCGACTAGTACTAGAAAAGTATTATTTTAATGAAAATATTGCCGTGAAGCTTAGGCTAAATTAGATTGGATGGTTGCCCCAAGGAGAGGGCCCACCTGAAGGTGATTCTAATTCGTTCTTTGGGGTGTGGATATGGAAAGTAGTTAAGAAGTGTGTGCTAATAAGTCTATGCCTACCTTGGCAAAGCAGTAGGTGCTGGGATGATTCTACCTCTTCGACCTGCAAACAGCTACCATAAAACATGTAAGCTCACTCAAGCACCTCCGGCTCTAGTTTCGCCAGAAGAAGAAGGTAAATGCTCCCTGAGTTGACTGCGGGCACATTTTTCCAACAGCAAGCCAGAGAAACCTCTCTTTCCTGTCTAAACAGCTCATAAGCTGAGCAGACAACTGCAACGCTATTGTGATATGGTACCATATCAGCTTAATACCGATAGGAAAGTCAGACATTTTCAACCAATTTGGTTCATACCATCAGGCGGTTTACAATCAAGATAGTCACTTGACTAGCGGAATAAATGTTCATTTCCTTAAATGATGCTGCAATAGTAAGTAGTCAAATCTCCAGGCGCACTAAACTACGAATATTCGGCTCGTATGTGAAGTCCGTATTGTTGTACGGAATCGAAACATGGCTGGTCTCTAGCACCATCACACAGAGGCTACAATCCTTCATCAACAAATGCCTCCGCATCATCTGCAGAATATTCTGGCCAAACACCATCAGTAACGACGCACTGTTAAGATTAACGAACCTGAAATCCATACTTAGGCAAATCAAACGCAGAAAGTGGCGATGGATAGGTCACACATTGAGAAAACCACCAGATAGCAATACGAAAATGGTACTGGACAGGAACCCGCGAGGGAGCAGAGGTTGACCCAAAAATACTTGCAGAAGGTCGATGCTGCGCGAACTAGGTGATGCCCACATCTCATGGAACGGTGTAAAAACAATAGCACAGAACCATGTACGATGGAAGAGTATTGTCGAAGCCCTATGCTCACGAGAGGAGTGAACAAGGAAAGTGGACAATAGATGTAAACTGCTTCTTTGATAGTAGCTTCCACTACTTGGATCCCGAAATTTTAAATTAAGACCAATAGGAAGCTCCTCAGTGAAGAATTTCTTACCAACCTTCACAAACACCTTTGAACCATCCATGATACGGTACTTTTTCATTAATCTCTTTACGGAATGGTGTAAAAGAATGTGCTTGGATGCAACATAATTGTGTGTTAGTCAGGTATCGCGGAGATACACCCGCTTCCTCGAAATCTACACTACGCTTAAATATTATGTAAGCAAATCGAGATCTTTAGAAACCTATATGAAATAAGTAGTTAGGCTCTACATTATTATGTACAGTTGGTCAAGGAAGTGTTTTGACATCTACTAATCTATTGAAATTCAGACATATTACTTAGGAAAATGTGTATTTTTTATGCTTTCTTTCCTTAACTTATATGTTTTAAAAGATGAACACCAGATCAGTACTTTGGATGACTACCCCGAGCATCTATAACACCTTTTAGTCTGCTTCCTTTAACATTAATCAATTTTTGAGCATAGTGCTCCTGGGGTATCTTGTGCTATTGCTCTAAAATAACTTTTTCAGCTCTGCTCAACCTTTTCAGTGTTTTTTTCCAACTTTTTTCCTTAAATAAGCCACTAAATTTTCTGTTTTATTAAAATCCAAGCTTTGAGCTGTATATCCAATACTTTACTGCAATAAAAAATACACATTCTGACCATGTAAGTTGTATGGTTTGGATTATTGTCCTGGTAGAATTCAAACTGAGGTTTGTTGCCAACCATGAAGTCGAATTTTATTGCATTATTTGTTGCATGGCGTTGCAGAATATTCAAATATGGAATATGCACTTTATTTTCTATAAACATCAAATCACCCATTCCTCTGCTGGATATGCATCCGCCATCATGACTGAAAGTTTACAGCATGATTTTAGTCTCAATGTAGAATATCACATCATCTCAGTAGCTATCTGGCTAAGGTTGGTACGTTCTAGCGAAAGATAACCGATTTTTAATATGCGGTGCAGAGACCAACTCGTGAAGTATAATTGTGCGGATTGTGTCACGAGAAACTTCGACCCCACACACATCTCTAAGCTCCCTAGATTATTATAGATCGACTGAGACACCTCAAACGATGTCCGCTTTCCAGGCATTTGTGCGTTCTTCATAATTTATTTAGGATTTGATATTTTTATCAATAAATTACTTTTACGATCATGATAAAAAATTTAATAATAATGTTGAGGCAAGTGGCCCAGACTTTGAACCAAGATTAAAGGAGTATTTTGCATATGAAGAATTCATTGGCTATACCTGCTTTACTTTCACTAATGTTCTGCTTGCAGCAATCATTAAATCCTTAAGTAATCCTACTATGGTACACTTCTGATGTGTTTCTGCAATGAAAAAGCTTCTCATAAAAAACGATCTGCCATTCGGAGATGGGATAAAACAGTAGGTCATTGCATTTGTGGAACAAAATCAAGGCGCACACTATAAATTCGAGAAAAAGATCGGGCAAGCACAAAGGATGCACGAATCAATTACATATATCGTACAATGAGATACAAGTAACTGGCACCTCAGTTAAGTTAAGGAAGATGAGCTAGAGTCTTTACTTCGGCTTGAGCTTCGGCTCACATCAATACCTTAATTTACTTTGACTTATTGAATTATTCACACCTGCTTTTGAAGTTGCAAAAGATATATTTTCTTCACGTAACTTTCCACCAACCATAAATCTAATCCTCTCGAATAGCCGTCATCAAAGAAGCACTCGATTATATACTTATCAATGCATTATTCATTAAGGGGACGTTTCAACAGAACTCGGCACCGTCTCACAAAGCTTGAGTGAACCAAGAGTGGCAAAAGACAACGTTCCGAGCTTCATAACGCCCACACAATGGGTATCAAATTCACCACACGCGAATCAGATGGATAATTCTGTTTGGGTCACTGGACCATTTGGAAAGCAAGGTTCGAACTAAAAGATTCACCAGTCTCGAGGCGCGGAAAAAATCAAAAACCAAAGGCCATGGTTAAGGCAAGAGCTGATCACATCGAGCAAAAGCAAATTGATTCTTAATTTTGTATTATTTTTACACATTTTTTACTTTGAACTGAATAAAAGTAATTTTCTAAACTAATTGTATGACCTTTTTAATTGGTTACACTTCGAGTGGCGGACCCTGTATAAATATATTGCTGAGTATTTGACCGAAATGCTACAAATGCAAGTTCCTATAACTTTATAACTCTTTTTCAGACAGGTACTCGGAGATTTGCTTTACCTGCAAACACGCATCACTCTTCTGAATTATTTTCAGGCATGAGTATCAGCAGTCTACGGAATTTTTACCGTTGTCAATTAGATTATTTCTTAAGAAACTGCTCCTTGTAAGTTATTCTAAAATACTCGTATATATTACGTATGTATATGTTCACGAAGATACATTTGTATGTATTTAGAATTTCAGATCGTACAGCATTTCCATGCGACCACATACTACACTTGTACATGCATGCATGTACTTGTACATATATCTAATCCGATACGAACTTAACCAAAGATCCCATCAGTAACACGCTCAAATTACAAACATTCAAGTGGAAAGTATAAAATAACACGAATGAAATATTGACATGAATAAAAATATTAATATGAATGCTAATAAGGAACATTATTTAAGTCACACCTTAATTTCAACACATAACCATTTTACATACATATTAGTACTGCAATTAATATGCTGACCGTCACTATGCTCCGTGTTGTGGCATAAATCGTATGATATACTTGTACATATGTATGTACGTGCGACCATACGATAGTTGGTTTAGCGTCGCTATATAAGTATAGACACACACACATAAGTACTACATACATATGTATAGTATGTAGGCTGGAAAGTAATGGTGTTTGCTTTCGTTAAGATGGTTTCAACTGATAATGTTAACTGGTCGCCGCCGCAAATTCGCGACTGTTGGCCACATTGGTCGTTGCATACGAACGCCATACAGCAAATGCCACACAGATTAGCATCAACAACATCTGTCTTTCAGGTGAAAAAACAAAAAAACTAAATGAAGAAAAGCCTGCAATCATACGTTCAAGCTGAAGTAACATAACGTTTTCATATATGTACATATGTGTGTATGTATGTTTGTATGTAAAAATGTATTTACGTTGTATGGAAACGTGGCTGGAAGCACGCAAAATCGTGGCATTTATTAATTCGCAACACGAAATGTGGTGGTAGCGAGCAAACGGTGGCCAACGAGCCGACACTTCGCTCTACCTGCCTGGCTGCCTGGAAGGCAGTTTGACTGCAGATTGTTGACAACATGCAAAATGCCAAATTCATAACACAAAATAAAAGATTTTACCCTAACGTGCATAAAACAATTATAAAGAAGTGAAACAACAATAACAATTCCAATAAATAATAAATAATACATAAAACATAGCGCTGAATTAATAAGAAAAGCGTGAAAATGTAAATTCACGCTCACTCGACTGTGGTTGACAAAATTTTGTGTGGCTTCAGGCGGCAAAAAACTCTGACATCACACTACGAATCGCAAGTTTGCCACATGCCACGAAACTTGATAGTAGCGGTGGCGGTGTTAGCAACGCTGAGAGGCCAATGATGAGTGCGGCATGCAGTAGTAACCGAGATAGTCGAAGCGTGTATGCTGTGTCGATATATTTTTTGGGTAGCGCATGCCTCCCAGTAGACAATAACGTGATACAGAAATCTACAACATAAGAAAAAGTGCAGCAATTGATACCATCTAAGCCAATCACACGTAGTGGAAATGAAAAATACACAAAAGTATGCTATCAGTGGCAATTTTGTTGAAAAAATATTTCTGTTGAAAATATCAAAGTGGAAAATAGTTCCAAAAGGAACTAAAGTAAAATCTTCATTATAAAATGAACTAAGGAAAAAGTTAAAAAACATGGTTGTCATTTCGCACATATTGCGCTGGCATCCCATCAGTATTGAACAAAAAATCCTCTGCGGCCTCAAAAATTATCACTTGTTGAAGTAGAATAGGGTTTACCATCGAGAGAAGAGAATCCTTTAGCATCACTTTTCTTAGAACATAATTATATTATGGGGCAAAACCATTTATATTTTTATTTGACGACTCTGAAAAACATATTTGACCCAAAAATAAATGGAAAATATTTTTCCTCAATCATGTGAGGGGGTACTGCAGTGCCGATGAAGTAATTAGACTGAGCACCAAGCTGACTGATGAAAGAAAAAAAGCACTCACAAAATTGACTATTTCCTCTAAAGCAGCCATGGAATGCTGCACATCTCTTAACGAGACCGCTGAGTCATTTCACCAAAAAGGGACATGGGTTGCTGGCCATTGCGACATCGAGGGGAGCTGCAGGACCGACAAACTAGCGGAACTTAGCATCAAGCTGACTGATGAGTTCATTGACAGTAACATAGGCATACATTTACAGATTTGTAAGCAACTTGTTTTTGAGAAAATTGCAGTGAATGAAAAATGGCGTAAGGAACCCACCTGCAGAATCGCACGATAATTGTTGCCGACTCTCAATGCTAAGACTCAACTGCTGAGCCAAAACACACAATGGAGGGAATAAGGCGCCGATCGTGGCACGACTACTGTGCTCTCAGCAAATTTGACAACATCAGCTGATTTTCATTACGTCACCTGTGCATAATTGGTTGTCAGTGTGACCAGATTACCTTTTTCGTAACTTGATTTAGCATTATTTTTGTTTTGTTTCTCTAGCCTCGTAGGTGTAGTTCTTTTTTCCTGACATTTTTCTAGCCTTTAGTGTTAGTTTAATAATTCACTCAGTTCAATTCACCTTTACTCTTTTTATAATCTTGTCCCATTGTCGGCGATGTCGATTATTGTTGGTGTTTGCGATAAATCGTATGTTATTTGTGTAGGGCATTTTGCTTCTTGCTTCTTTGCTTTTTCATTTTTGTTTTGCAAGTTTGTTCTTCTTCTTCTCCTACAAGCAGTCAAATCTCTCTCTCTCTCTCTCGCAACTGCAGTGTTGCCTAGGTTTGGATATAAAAAAGCACTAAAATTACCATTTAAAGAAAACAAAATAACGAATTTTTATTAAATTACTTAAAGGACTTTGTATGCATGACAAATAACACTAGTTTACAAATTTTCTGTTTCAAAAATCGTCCTCGACCAAAAAGCGTTTTTTAGACTAATTTGAGGTCGCTGAAACCAAAAATGACTTTTTTCTTAAGGAACGGTTCCCGAGATATTCCCAAAAAAACTGTTTTTTGTGCAATAGTGCAATCTCGAAAAGATATGGCGCGCATTTCTTATAAGTGCATAAATTTCGAAAGGCACACATATAACCTACATTCGTGTCAATGGAAGTCGTAGTTTTCCCAAACAGCTGTTGAAAGTTAAAACAAAGGCATTTTTGACGTGTTTTACTAAATTATCAAAGTTTATTAACTTTTTTCTGGAACAAAAAATATTTTTATACCGACACCTACATTTCAAGCCCAAGTTTGTCGAATCGACGAAAAATTGTAGAAGTTATAACATATTATGTGAATGAAGACATTTTCATCGTCTGTCGTATATACTTAAAATGTTGAAAATTTAAATTTTTTTTTTTTTTTTAAATTTATTAAATTTTTGTGAATATTGCACCAAGTGAGGAACTTGATGAAGTTTTGGTTGATTTTATAATGTTTTTATAAAAAATTAGCGAACAAAATTTAGCATGAAAAATATTACGAATGTTATAAAGCTTAAAGTGATTTAGTTATTTGGGTATATGCTTCGAAGACTCCAGCGACCAAAATGCGGTAAAAGTGCTATAACTCCCTCAATTTTGTTCTGATTGGCCTGTAACTTTGGCATACAACTTTGCACTAGAAGTAAACTACTATAACTCAGCTTTGCTCTGATTTCCTTGAAATTTGGGCGTGTAATTGCAGAAGCATGAGCCATTCTAATTTTGCAAAAATAATGAGGTCCGAGGCAAGTTAACTATAGAAATTCTTATGATTGAATACTTTTCTTTTGAAATATCTCCCTTTCAAAATTTTGACACGACAGATTTCATCTGAAGACATTATCAATGGGATGCTTTCCCTTAAAACTTCGTCGCAAACAGATGCTGACGGGCTCAAAACTGCCCGGCTTTAGCAATGCTTCTTGGGATTATCTTCAATAATTCCTCTTTCTCTGGTGTTTTCCTACATGAATGGAAATTTAATACCATCACGCAATTTTTCAAAAGTAGGCGTAAAGGTGATGTTGGCAACTATATTGTGTGTATGCTTACAAATGTCGATACTTTTGGTTAAATTTTCAATAAAAATGTATCACATTGGAAAAATCTCTGGCCGAACGTTATCTTGGAAATCTTCTATTGTTTCTATTCACATAATCTTAGAAACGAGTTTGGCAGCTCATTGCCGCTTCCTGGAATTGGATTTTCGTTTGATTATTTCGTTAGCTAATATGGCGTTTCCACCAAAAGTAAACACCGTGTTTGCAGGAGTTGTGTTTGGGAGAACTGTCAACTGTTTCCACCGAAATGTGTTTGCAAAGTGTATGGTCTTTGGTATGGTAAACAGATTTATGATACATTATTTTGCGGAGACAGCACAGCGCGATAGCCCAGCGGCTAGCAATGTGGGCTTCCGATCCGAAATCCTTGGTTCGAATCACAAAAAAATTTTTTTTTTTTATACATTTATTTCATTTTGTTTTATGATATGTTTATGAGCAGATTTTTTTCATGGCAGAAATACACTCGGAGGTTTGCCATTGCCTGCCGAGGGGCGACCGCTATTAGAAAAATGTTTTTATTAATTTTGCTTTCACCGAGATTCGAACCAACGACCTCTCTGTGAATTCCGAATGGTGATCACGCACCAACCCACTCGGCTACGGCGGCCGTCAATCAAATGTCGTATTGACAAATTGCAATCATTGTTGCCATATTTCGATAAGAATGCAATAATAAATGAGGAAAATGAGCAACATTGCCACCACTTAATAATTAAATTAGACGCAAACCCAACAAAACACGCTTTGATTAGACGCAAACCCAACAAAACACGCTTTGAAAAGTGGGTTTAGGTATGGAGTTGTGTTTTAATTTTGTATGGGATTTGACAGGAGTTTTGTTTCGTGTTTGCGCTAAGAACACGATAGCGGCGAAACACACGTGGCGAGAACACGATAGCGGCTGCGGTGGAAACTTAGTATAAGTTACATTTCGCCTTGCTGAAGCTACCTACTGCCAATATCTGTATATATATCTGAAAATTTTCAAAAAATTGTGTTATTCCGGGCCGTGTTGGCCAAGTATAATGATTGAAAATGAAAGCAATTTGCGGTTCAACATTATTGTAGTGCATTTTAGTTTTCATTATACGGTTCTCGAGCAGAATGGTCTGATTTGAGCTCCAGCAAGTTAGCCAAGTGCTTTGCAAAAGAATCCAACAGGAAATTAGCGACCTTTCTCCTAAAACTTAGTAGGAAGGACCTGAGAGTACTGATGGGTGTGATCACAGGGCACAACGCCTGTGGTTGGTATATGGCTATAATGAAAACCACTGACGAGGGTAGGCATCGTGCCGTGAGAATGAGGCCACTGCAGAGCATTTTCTCTGTAGCTGTCCGGCGTTTTCTAGAATCAGACTTAGGCTATTGCGTTGCGATGTTCTGAGTGTGGATAAAGTGTATACCGTCTTATCTTCCGGACCAGTCTTACCATCCATATAAAATCTATCCTGTCAATCTATTCCTTCCACTGTAATCTATCCGAGGGTAGTACAATGATCTTCCTGACTGAGTGCTTGGATTTGACCAATGTAATCTTGAAAAATCCTAATATAGTTGTACATTTTGCACTTTCTAAAATATATCAAACGCATTCTGAAGTACAATTGACTGTTCGGAAATATAAAGCACATTCAACAACTATTGGAAATTATGCAGATAGGAAATAATAATATATTAAAAAAAAAAAAAAATGTCAGCTATCGAGAATGGTATAGTGATAAATACTGTTATGCTGTTGCATTTACTTTTAATCTAACTGTTTTTGTTTTAGTTGGTGGCGCTGGTGCTTGTTATTACCGCCGTTGCTCATTTGATTGCCACGCCTGCCGGTTTAGCACGACTGCACGACGCCACTTATCCTTCGCACACAACCACAAAGCAACCGCTAACCATAAGCCACGGCCACCTTGGCGCATGTGTCATACCACCTTCTGCCTGGCAATTCATTTTGTCTGGTTTCGTTTCAATCTAAATGCAAAACTGCAACGAAAGCACAAAGCGTAGCAATCGTGAAACGCGACGAATGAACGCAAATTTATTTATAATGTCTTTCTCTCATGCATATTTAATGTCGAAGCAGTCTATTGCCACAAAACCTGTACGGCTCATACAACAAGTAGCACATTTTTCACAAACTAAGGAGTCGCCACAACTTGGAGAGTTACTATGTAGTAGCAGTCTTCATCTCTATAAGCCAATGTTGCTGCGAATAATTTTCGTTCTCGGTCACTGTGGTTGCTTGTCGCCAATTACATCAGCAACTGCCAACAGCAACACCATAAACGTCAGTCGACATATCAACAACGTCACCAACTAACAACATTTTGTTTATCATAACGGGCACCAAAGCCGTGCACTTCTATGTTGACATGCCAATGTTATTGACTTCGTTTTTCCACACAATTTTGCTTTCATTTATTCTAGTTATTTGGCCAGCTCTGTATGCTCATTGAATGGTGCTGCCCCCGGCGTCCTTATGTTTGCATGTAACACTGTGTTCTTGGATCTTATATCGAAAATACTACAAACCTCTGCTTTATATGAACATTTCGATTGTAATCTGCGTGAATGCGTTGAAGCGAAAATGCAGCTTATGGATTTATTAGATTTTATTATATCAAAAAAGTGGCATTTGAAAACTGAACATCGGATAATCACGATTGTTCTACTCAAATTCCAAAACCCAAATCTGTATAGCACAAATTTTACATAGTAACTGAACGATATTTTTACCTTCGATGTGCAATGAAAGTAAAATGATCCGATTTCGTTAAGAGAGGGCAGATGTAGATGGTGACAATTGCATTCGTAATTCATTATTCAACTTGTTTTTAGAAATCGAACCTAGGATATATTAACTCAATTGCATTTTCATTTTGATAATCTAACTTATTTTAAGAAACATTTTACAATATAATCGCTAGTCGCTCCCCATAAGGTCCATAAGGTCTTCGAGAAGAATTCAGTCGAAGTAAGCTGCATGGTTCATCGTTCATATGATTTTTTCAACACTGTTTGTAAGCTATGGTAAATTGCTTCGTTACTTCAGTCACAGTTGGTATGCCAAGATCACGCTGAAGGTCGTTACTCCTTATACATGTATGTAGTATGACTCGTTTAATAGCTCCGCAGAATTTTGTTTTGCCGACGTTGGATAGAGGTGATGTACTTTTGGCTATCGCATCCCCAAAATTGTATCCGAGTATAATTCAACTTTTGAAAACCTTTTTCCCAAAAATACATTTTTCGCAATAGTTAGCACCATATCCTAAAAACAAAGCAATCAAAAATGTTATAAAATTTAGGAGCTGCTACAAACTTCTTCTAAAATCCTTATAGACCACTCTATAAGGCACGGTAACTTTTCGGCAATTTTATTAAGAACTTTTCTTAAGGTGGCGCAATATTATTCATTCAATTTTGTTTTTAATTAATATTTTACTAAATAAAAAAAATTATTTTAAGTATGGACAGCCTTGTTTTTTGACTTTTAAATAAAGGGTTTTCAATAAGAGGTGGTATTAAATAATAGAAAACGCTCCTCGGCAGGCAATGGAAGACCATCCAGTGTATTTCTGCCATGACAAAGTTCCTTACAAAAACCTATTTTCCGTCCGGAGTCGGCTTAAAACTCTAGGTCCCTCCATTTACGGAACAACATCAAGGCGAACACCAAAAATAGAAGAAGGAAGTCGACCAAACACCCAATAAAGATCGTTCAGAGCTCCACCGATCGAGCGCAAAAATTCTTGGATGATGACTACAAAGATATAAGCGCCATTTTTATACATACTATATATATCCTTTTCCTTGTATGACACTATACCCTGGCACCGATATCAAATGGATGCGGAAATATTCCTCTACCTCGTTAAAAGATGGCCGGTATTTCGAAGTAATGTTTTAATTAGAGATAATCGCACCCAGAGATTTAATCGACGCTTGGCTATAAAGATAAAGTAAGATATAAATAAAGACTTATCAAAAGGTAGTCAAATTTTTGCCTAACCAGACGGCTACCTCATTAATGGCTGGAGTTTCAGCCTGAAATACGCTACAGTAATTAGGAAGATGAGCCGAAACGCTTACTTTTGGCTTCCTACAGTAGACGCTAAAGCCAACTTTATCGGCAAGCTTTGATCCAGTTATATAGTCAACCCACTCAGGTCTAGACCCAAGATCTGGACCCAAGAAAAACAAGCATCTGAGGAAACATATTTTAGCAGATGAGGAGGATTTATTGAGGAAGTTAGGCAATATCATAACATATTTTTTCAGATCGCAGTGCTAAATTATAATAATAATAATGTCTAAATGTGCCAGAGGCTGTAGTACCAATTGTCCTTAAGGGGGAAAGCCACTGCGGGAGGTCAAAAAATAGTTGATTTTTGGGAATTTTTTTTTTGTAAGTAGGAATGATTATTCGAGGATCGGGCAAAATACAATTTATTATATATGTATTAAACTAAGTTGGTGTAAATTTTGATTAAAAAATATATGGAAAATTTACCAATTTATGTAAATAAACGTAACGAGTTAAAAAAAATGACGTCATCTGGTGGCAGCGATACAGCAATGAATAATCATCTGAAATCAAAAAACCAAACATTTTGTTAATCTACACAATAGTGGCTATCGTTGTACGAAGAGGTTTTTTCTTTTTTTTTTTTTTGATTTGACAAAATGGTGGTGATTTGAATTTCGATGTGTGTTTTTTACCATTTTTTTTGATTTTCAACAGGCTCAAAAAAATAGTTATTTTCAAAATTTTGAATATCGCCTACGTACAACGATAGCCATTGCGATAACAAAACTTTTGAAAAAAAGAAAATTAAAATCAGTTCATTAGTCGTCGCGAAAATCGTTGCCACCGTATCAAAAGAACAGTCGTCTCGAGAAAAACGCGTTTGAAATAAAGCATCGTATCGTAAGCGCTACGGGGCTGAATCGACGGGCGCTCTCTTAAGGGCACATAGAATCGGGAATAAAGCGAATTTCGCTTTAAAATTTTTACCACATTTTTTTGAGTAGTTATACTAACAATTTGTACAAAAAAAACCTTTTTTTTTTGAATTTTCTCAGTGGCGTTGCCCCTAAAAAAAATATTGAAAAAAAAATGGCATACCTAAAAGTACTGTGAAAGATCTGCATTACCATTAAATCACTGTTTATCCAACAAGTTTCCAACAATTTTAAGTTTTTTATTATGTTATACTTCCGCTTAGTTAATGTTTTCTGAACAACATAAAATCTCTTAACTAAGTCACGTCGAACTTGTTAATCCAACCACAAACACAAACACTTGATTAATGAAATCAATTTTAAATTATTATTGAAAGTTGCCCGCAAATCCAATAACTGAAAGCAGCTATTTATATACGCACACATATGTACATACGTATATATGTATGTATATAATACTCAATTAAAAATTTTAATTCGTGCCACACACCTACTCGCTTCGCACAATTAATTGAGTGTCATGGCATTAGTTGTACGACAATTGCTGTACATACGTGCCTGGCTCGCTACCTACATACATACGCACATATATCTTTTTACAAACCACTCAGCGCCAGAAATTATGGTAGCAATTGTAGTGTCAATTGCAATTTATTGGCAACACACAAGCATTGTAGCACAAAAACAACGTCATAACAATATTACAATTCACCCGCATTGAATCAAAGGCATTAGACCACATAAATATGTAAATAAATAAAATTACAACCAATATTATAAATACGTACATGAAATGCATTCGGCCAACAATAACGAATGTTTTCTTTAGTAAAGCATTCGTATTTATTGTATTAAGTATTTATTATGAACATTTCTCATTACAATATTTGCCTGTAATTAGAGAGCGTTAGCATTGCATTGGATTGCAAAAGTATTATTGTACAGCAGTTTTAATTGCACAATACAATAATTAATTAACTCATTCTCCCATTCATTGACCACCTCCACCTTCGGCCCACCAACTCATAAACTCGTATATCCAGCGCCCGATGGCTTTTAATAAAACGTAACTACATTCAAACAAATAGCAAATTTATGCAAATTTTAAATGTAAAATATGATTATTTTATGCGGCTTGTCGGCTAGCCAATGCAAGGTGCAGTGAGCGCGTGCGGGGCGGATAGAAGTGGAATGACTGCAATGGAATTTGCAAAATATGCTAACTAGCTCTGTGTAGTGTATGAAGTCGGTGTATTAAATTTGATTTTATTTAATGGCTGGTGCAGTTAAATCACCATTATTTGATTTACTTGCAACTAAATGGCAAAAACGCTGCGATTGGAATGGGAGTCACGGTATCATTTGGTGTTAAATTGGTTTATCTGCTTGAATAAGTAATTTTCATTGGCATTAAATATTTATTATGTACATATAATAAATGTGGTATATTAAATAAGCTATTATTAGTGCACACGTGATTTTATTTGTTAAATTATATTTGATATGAAAGCATTGCCAAAGTATCAAAAGGAGGTATGTCACAGAAATACAAAGCTTTGGAGCAAGTTTTAAGAATGAAAGGGATTTTTAATCTCACAAATAGTTTATAGAGTATTGCAGTGAGAATAAAGAGTTGTTAAATGTAATTTCAATTATGTTATAAAGGCTGGTTAAGTTTCAAGGGCCGGTGTTGATTTTGAATAAAACACAATTTTTTTAAGAAATTATTGTCATTTCTCTTTATTATGATAAAACTGGTACGGCTCAATTACGTATGGAACAAAATATCGGCCAAATTACTGCCGCGGTCTCAGCGGCACATCTCCATCCGATGGTCCAAATTTTCGATGACGCTGAGGTTCTATGCCGTTAATGTGGCGAATTATATCATCCTTTAGCTCTTGAATTGTTGCTGGCTTATCGACGTACACCTTTTCTTTCAAATAACCCCAATAAAAGAAGTCCAACGGTGTCAAATCACATGATCTTGGCGGCCAATTGACATCGCCGCGACGTGAGATTATTCGGCCATCAAATTTTTCTCGCAAAAGAGCCATTGTTTCGTTAGCTGTGTGACAAGTGGCACCGTCCTATTGAAATCACATATCGTCCACATCCATATCTTAACCACCCTTTATATTTCTTGTTTTTGCATGAAACTATTACCTAAAATGTGAAGACCACATAGTTTGCTATGCCGATTTATCATAAGAATATGCAAAATGGTGAACTTTTTTACCCATCCTAAAAAATATTCAGACTTAAACTTCCGATACATGCAAATCTTTTTAAATCTCACCTCTATCAGAAGATATTTTCGGAATGTTTTCCAAAAACAGGTTTGGATATAGATAGCCATTCTCACATACTAAGTGTCTAATATACATATAAATTAGTCATCCAATTTTGTTTTTTGATAACTTTTTTACTACATAAAAAATGAGTTTGAATGGTGGAAATCTTTATTTGTATCTTTACCATTTTTTTTGTTAAGTGGAAAAGATGGTATCCATCAACTGGCTGCCGCTAGTGTTAATACATATTTGCGACGGTTTATCGGTTTATTTCTGTCGAAAATTTTTCTTAATTGTTGCAATTGTCTGAAACTTGTTGGTATAAACCCGCGGCTTCAAGTCGTACCAAGTAAAGAAGTCTGGAACGTTTAAGTCGGTTGATCTTGCTGGCCGTGCCAAATCGCCAAAACTGGAGATTACGCGACCAGGAAGCGCTTCCGTCCCAATACCCATTGTTTATTTTTTTGAGGTGGCAAAAAGAATTGGAAACCGAAAAGTGTGGGACTTGTCTTTCGACTCGCCCGCTCAAAACCCATCCCAGCCCCGTTTCCCTATTGGGAAGCGGCCTATTGCCTCTACGTGTTGTTCAGCGCAACACAGTTTGGTATTTACTAGTACCGTTAAGTATTACTTCACGGGAGGGGGAGTGGCCTATTGCCTCTACGTGAAAATCTGCGCTGTTGTTCAGCGGGACGCAGTTTGGTAAATACTTATCTTGTCATATTACTGACAGCGGAGCAACGTTCTTCTGAGTCAAGGATGATATCTACTAGGTTACTAACCATTATTGGCTTCCAAACCCTATCACTCAAATCTTCCCTTTCCATCTCAAAACGAAGGCAGACAAAGAAAGCATGCTCTGCATCTTAAACTAGACTGTCACAAAAGGTGACGGGCCGTCTTCATGCTTACATCTATGCAGATAAGATTTAAAGCATCCATGTCCACTAAGTACTTGGGTCCGGTAGAAATCTATCTTTCCATGTTTTCGATTTATCCATTTGCTGATATTCGGAATCCCAATGCCAATTGTGTCCCGTGCTGTGTGTGCGATTGCACCATCTTGTTGAAACCACATGTTCACCAAGCCTCGCTTATCCGCTTCTGTCAGTATGAGGTCGCCAGTAACAGTGACCGTATTGCCGATGACGTCCTCAAAAACATACGGCCCAGTTACTCCTCTCGCGTAAACATCGCACCAGCACTGGCTTTGAATGAAAGTAATGGCTCTTCGTGCATCACATGCAGATTTTCAGTGTCCCAAAAATGAAGATTTTGCTTATTGACGTAATCGCTTAAGTGGAAATGCGCCTCGTCCCAAATGAAGATTTTCGTCACAAATCGTAGTCTTGAAATTGAGGATGGCTTGACATCAGCATTGAGCATTTGTAAGTATTTCATTAAATTCGTTGTGGGATCCATATGGTGATACCCAATTGCGAGGTCCGTCATCTGGTTGATGTTTCTAAGTTCTCAGTGACATCGGCAGCTACAGCTGCGATATTCTCGGTGAAACGGCCAGTCCGGTAAAGGCACGAAGTGGTTCCAGTCGGTTCGAGTTGAGCAGTTAAGCACTGGAATGTTTGCCTAGTCGACGTCGATATTCACGCGAACACAACCAACTATATATATACATATATATAATTGGCGCGTACACCCTTTTTGGGTGTTTGGCCGAGCTCCTCCTCCTATTTGTGGTCTGCGTCTTGATGTTGTTCCACAAATGGAGGGGCCTACAGTTTCAAGCCGACTCCGAACGGAAGATATTTTTTATGAGGAGCTTTTTCATGGCAGAAATACACTCAGAGGTTTGCCATTGCCTGCCGAGGGGTGATCTTAATTTTTTGATCTTTCACCGAGATTCGAACCGACGTTCTCTCTCTGAATTCCGCATGGTAGTCACGCACCAACCCATTCGGCCACAGCGGCCGCCAGAACCAACTGATTATTGGTAAAAAATCGACTCAATTATTCCACGCCTTGCGGAGTATAGCGCTCCATTAACGCTTGTGAAACAGTGTAAAACATGAATGGCGTACGATGCCATTTGCAAAAATAACATCATAGGATTTTCCGGATAGGGTGGTAAAGTGGCATGCTACTTATATTATATGTATTATTATTATTACTTATTAGATATATCAAAATACAATACAAGCAAAGGGTACTAACTACCAGGGCTTACGAGTTGCAATAAATAATTTTTATTATTATAATTCTTCTTTTTTTTTTGAAGTGCAAACCTTCCCTACAGAGATTACTCTTTATCAAACAGTAGACCCGTCCATCCAACAGACAGCAGACACTTTATGTTTATCACTTAGCGCCATCCATCCATAGCGACTGCGTCAACATGTTTTACAGTCAGCGCGTGACCACTTAAGATGAGAGACGCTGTACAAAAGCTGTGATGATAATCAAATAAAATAAAGTACAATAAGTAGTAAATACACACAAACGTCTATCAACGTAAGAAGGTAAAGGTTAACAGGTAAAAACAAAAATATAAAAATAAATACGAAAGAACAATTCAGGTAAATAAGACATGAAATGTTTGTTCAATGCAATTAAAAGCGGGCGTGAACAGCAGCCAACCGCTGCCACGGGTAATAAAATTATGAAAATCGGAGATCCAACGAAATACCAATAATCTCCAGAAATTCTTATGAAAATAAAAGCTAAGCAAAAGTTTAGGTACACATGCACGTATAAAAGTAATAAAGTAAAGGTTGTAAATAAGTAGCCAGTGCGCGATGATCACTGGAATTACTGGTAGCCATGAAATACAATAAAAGTGACAACATTTAAACAACAAAGTCGGATCTTATCTTGACTTTACTGTCAAACGAAAAGCAGGCGCACATAAATTATAAACACACAAGCAAAAATGAGGCAAGCTGGAGATGATGTCGCATTGCTCTGCAATGCCTTCTTGGCGGCTTCACTTTGCCGGCGGTTTGTCGTAGCAGTTGTCTCAACGGATGTGTCTTGGCACTCGCGCTGGTGGCATAAGTAGCACGAAAAGGGATTTTTATCAACGGCAACAACACAAGTCGCACATCACACACATAACCATATGCACACATGCGCACATATCAAGCAAATACTCAAGCAAGTATATAAAATAATTTCAGCCTGCATTTCAACGCTGTTTACGTCCGTCCAACATTTAGTCTTAAACGTTGCGGCCTAAGAGACTCGTTAACATGTTGTCTTCAATCTTGAGTGCTTTGCTTACTAAATATCTACCTACATGCTACGAGCCATCAGCAACAAAGGCTGCAGCTTTTAAAAACTTTAGCAAAAATCTGAAAAATTTCAACATTACTTGAACTTTTTTTAGGAAATCGTGCGCGCATCCTCCTGTCAAAGACGTTTGCCATTGGGTACTGATCTGATCGTACGTGCCCAATGTCTTTCTTTTATTTTGTTATTGTTGTTTGGGATTCTGTATATGTACCCTTTTTGTTAAATACTCTGACCATGATTTAACATCTTCCCGGAATTTTGTACATACGCTTTCAACTTTGCTCTGTTTAACATTGCCACTGCAACAGCTCTAACCTTGCTGCTCGGTGAGCTGATCATTCAGTACTATGGGCGAGATATGTACGTAGGTGAGCACAGTTAGTGAAGGTATTTATTATAGTTAAATTGTTCATCGTTGTATGGAGAGACACTACAGAGAATAAAGGCGGCTTTTCGTTTTGTAAAAAAATATTAAAATGTATATAAAATATATAAAACTTTTAAAATATAAAATGCAATATAACTACCCGACTAGAATTACGGTGAGGCATGCCGAAGAATCAGTTAGGCCCGAATTAGGCAGGCCTTACTGAAGCTCGCCTCACTATTACCTTACCAGGCCCACGTTAGGCAAGGCAAAAATTAGCATACCAGAACAATACCAAATTTGGTTGTGGTCACGAAAATCTGTGGCAGTGTCTCACTTAGGCATAAATTGGAATCCCTAACTGATTTGTAGAAAGGCATCCGGAGTATTACCGAAGTTCGGTTTTTCGAACCTGCGCCTAAGGAGGCAGGTGTGTGGCGATACCTTTCGGGACTTGGGCCTAGTTTGGCTGCCTTATTTGCGCCTAATCACCGCCTTACCAAAATTTCTAGTCGGGTACATACATACTTCTGGTATTAAACATTAAAAGTTGCAGTTCATCAAGGATCCAATAATTGTATATAATTTTAACAAGCAATCCTATAAATATTTATTTATTTATTTCTTTATTATGAAATCAATATACAACAGTTCTTACTGACGACTTACTACAAAAACGTATTTAAAAAACAAATTAAGTTAAATTATGAATGTTTTAATTGATTACTTACTATAATACAAAAACTTCGTTAGCAAAAAGTTGAGTTAAATTACAATACACAATTAAAAAAAAAATATAGCTTCCTCTTCTTCTTGATTGGCGCGAAAACTGCTCAAGTGATTCGGGCCGAGCTTATCACAGCGCGCCAGTCGTTTCTTTCTCGTGCCAAACGACGCTAGTTAGAAACACAGAGTGAATCCAAATCCACCTGATCCTTTCAACGCAAAGGGGGCCTTTCTTTTTCTCTGCTACCATCCAGCTAGCACCGCATCGAATATTTTCAGAGCCGGAGCACTTGTACCATTCGGACGACATGACCCAACTAACGAAGCTGCTGGATCTTCATTCGTTGCACTATGTCTAAGCCGTGGTAAAGCTCTCGTTGTTCCATCGTCTGCGATACTCGCCGTCGCTAGCATGTAAAGATCCAAGGGGCGCCTCATCAAATGTTGTCATTGTCCACGCTTCTGCGCCAAACGATAGCACGGGCATGATGAGAGCCTTGTAGAGTGTTAGTTTTGTTCGTCGAGAGAGAACTTTACTACTCAATTGCCTACTTAGTCCAAAGTAGCACTTGTTGGCAAGAGAGATTCTAGGTTGGATTCCAAGGCTGACATTGTTATCGGTGTTAATGCTGGTTCCTATTTAGGAACGAAGTCTTTTACAATCCCGAAATCTTACCTGTCATCAATGACATGGGTGCCGATACGCGAGTTCGCCGACGGTTTGTTTGATGGCAGGAACTTCGTTTGGAATATTTAAATCGTTGTTTAATTAATCGAATTCGAGATCTCATTAAGTTCATGAAAAAGCCGAGCAAGAGGAGCATTGCAGGCATAATTTGTTCTGAACATATTCAAATGGAACGGTTATTTATTATGTAAAGACCTGGTAGAGACTGAAAAGTTAATCCCTGCTAAAGGAGACGAACAGTCCAGTTCACCGCAGATAATATTAAATAAAAAAGACAACGACAAAATCCAACTTTTACTTTTTAGTTGTTTCAGATTAATTAGAAGTAACTGGGATACATATGATGGGGCAAGATCAGAGAAATTCAGGGAAAAGAGAGCTTTCTTGAAAAAAAAACTTTTAGTGATCGTTTAATTCTGTCAATAGTGAATTGGTGGTAAAGTCTCCCCATGATTCCCTCTAATTTCTAAGGTAGAACGGGCAAAAAGAGCAAATACGTAATTAAGAGTATAAGGGTAGGCAAAGTTTGAGCTTTTTCTTCTTATAAAGTCAAAGAAAGAGTACGCTTTAGATAGAATAAAGAATAGAATTGAAAAATGTAAGACATGCCTCAGAAAGAAGTCTTAGATTTTTGATTTCTTCAACAGATTGAAATACATATATCATCAGCGATGTTGAAGCAAGGAAGAATAATGCTAGTTATTTTTGTACACGTGAGCTTAAAACAGAAACAGAAAGAGCTTGGTTGGGAAGTTTAGATACAATCTTGATCATACACCAACTTCCGTTTAGTGGATAAAGTGCTTTGGAGGCCAATAAAATACAAAATATCATGAATAAAAAAGAAATTAGAAGTAATGTGCTAAATTTGTTCAGGTACTATTCATATTATATAATGCAATATTAATTCAGATTCTAATTATCAAAAATTTCAAATATCTACTATATGTATTGTATATTTTTCATATGTTTCCTTGATATGCTGAGCACTCATTCCATTGCCATATCAAAATTGTTGAAATTCTTGCAGATAGAAATTCAACTCAATTACTATATTTTTAGCTACCGACCATAGCGCACTCATTTTGTGTTCGGCAGCAAAAACTGCAGCAAGGAATGCATGTATACACCTACATATTTCTAAATATTTTTGTATGGGTAACTCCCGATGGATGTGTAAATTTATGTATGTTGCATGTACTATATCTCGCCAACGATATCACTATGTGTGAATCAATGGTTTGATTTTGTGTGAATTTCCGAGTCACGACTAGTAATTATTTAATTTTATTGTTTTCGGTGTGGCTTAGCATTTCTTTTCACAGATCTGAGTGTCGATCTCCATACCAGGCATAAAATGCTTTCGAAATGCGACAATTTCAGTAGTTTGATCAGTTATAAGTATTATAAGGCATAAAATCAAAAGCGCTGAATATGTGAAAGAGTTTTATAAAATCGGTAGAGGATTTCACACTAAAAAATAGCTAGAGTTCAAATGTCGGCGGTCAAGGTCCTCCAATTACTCTATGTGCATGAACCGTACAAACGCACTCATATATAAACGGCGACTGTAATGAATAATTCGTAGACGATACCATTTTTATGCCATCTTTGAAATTTGCCAATTAGGCAAAGGTATTTACAATTCGGCACATTTAAAATCATTTAAATTTATTATGAAAATAGCTCTTTACGACGAACATAACACAATAATTGCAATTGTTTTGGTGGAAATAATCCTCCGAATGAGTCGGTAGTTCAAGGGTTGCTGAAAAAATTTCAAGAAACTGGTTCTGTCGAGGACAGAAAAAATGACTGGTAGACCAAAAATTGGACGTTCTGTTGAAAATATTGCTGATGTAGTTTAAAGTGCTCGACGTTCTCAACAATTAGGCATTCATGAATTCACTGTTTGGCAGATTTTACCTGTAAAATCGTGCTTCTGGCTCCTTTGAACTAAATTTGTGCAACTAGAAAAATATTTAACTAATATCTATGAAAAATCCATTTGAATTCAAATTTCATCTCTTATTTATCTTCGATTCACCACGAGAAGTCGGCCGATTCAAACATTCTCTAATATCTACATTATTAATTATCCGGAATCGAATTCATTGGGATTGTGATTACACATCGCCAAACAATTTTAAATTTCGAAAAAATGTATCATCCATCTCGCTGTTAACCGGATAGCTTATTCATTCTGTAGCCTATTCTTTTTGAGATTTTCCTTTATATGGAAAGTAGAGTTGGTTATTGATCGATATCACCCATTTTCTATAACGAACTGCATTGGATAAAGGGTATTATGCATACCTAGTTTATTGTAATAAATTACTTTTTACTCAAGATATCGTGCGCACGGACAGACCTTGCATACCTCTCACCATTCCGAGCATTTTTGTATGTATGTGTCTATATCTATCTCGATTCTTTCATGCTGTAACATACAACCGGAACATGGAACAATTTTAGGTATTAAATTAAAGGACTCGTCGAAAAAATACAAAGAGCACTCGACCAAAAACAAATTTTGTCCAGCAGTTCTCCTAGACATATCACAAGCTTTCAACCGAGTGTGGCACCAAGGCCTTGGTTGGTTAGAGTGGTGATTCATCCAGAATCCAACTAGCGCTTCCGCACCTCGTTACCAACGTTAGGCTGTTAACGTTTAAGCCAGACAGTTGCTCGAGACTCTCGATAGCGGTTTGCCCAGGGTTAACATTCTGTCCTTCCAAAGGGCAGGGCATTCACAGAGGAAATGGAAGATTGTTTCCTTTTTTTCCGGTTGTTTACAACTATGACAGTATTTGTTGTGAGGGATGCCCATTTTAGCGGCTTGTTCTCCGATAGACCAATAGCCGGTTATGACTGCCGTGAGTCTACAGCCTCCCGATGTTTATTAATATCGACGATAGCTTGATGTTGTACGTTGGCCATAACGTCGTGCCGATTTTGCAATTCGTCTGGGTTCTCCGGTAATGCAAGAACGTTATTCATGGTAGATCCCCCTCTTGTCAATTCACTGGCTTTTTCGTTACCTTTAATGTTCCGATTCCCGGGACCCAGATTAAGGTAACTTTATGGTTTTCACTCAAGGTGGTAAGGTTATTCCTACTTTGCTCCACCACCGAATCGCGTGCCTGGATTGCAACTTGGCTATCCGAAAGAATAGCGATATTGCCTTTAAAAGAGAAATCTGTGATTAGTAGCCCACAAGCTTCCTCAATTGCCAGTACTCTCGCCTGGAACACCCTGCTGGTATTAGGGAGACCCACAGATTTTTCAATCCCAAGTCTATGAGATTATATATCAGCTCTAACACTAAGGCATACTCTTTAAAATAAAAAAAATAAAAAAAAATACTGCTAGATGCCCATTTGCTCTTTATATCGTATCTGAACTAACGACTGCTCTATGTATGATTTATATTACGAAAGTCAACTCTATAATTTCCAACAAATTAAAGCTGAGGTCCCACAAGGTAGATTCAACCCTCTACCTAATTTTTACACACGATCTGCCAACCACAAATAATGATCTAACCGGTTCTTTTACCGGTAACACTGTTACTATGATGAAAGCTGCAGATCCAAAAAAAAGCCTCTTCTAAGCCTTGAAAGTGAACGAAAATAAACCTTCACATGTACAGGGTTTGATTGAAAAGTAATGAGCCTTATTTTTTTAAACAGTTTATTAAACCTTTTGGCTTATACAACTAATATTTTTCAAAATAAGACCCTTGAGCGTCAATAAACCGCTGGTAGCGGTCCTTCCACTGCAGGAAATATTTTTTAAACTCATCCGCCGGAATCGTGTTCAATTCGGCTGTCACAGTTTTTTGGATCGCCTCGATGGAGTCGAAACGCCTCCCCTTCAGCTTTCTTTTCAGGCGCGGGAACAAGAAGTCCGGAGGGGACAAGTTTGGACTGTAGGGAGGGTGGGGAAGCACCGGAACCCCCATCTTGGCCAATGCAGAGGTGCAGAGGAAGGCGGTGTGTGCCGGCGCATTGTCGTGATGAAGGGTCCAATTGTTGACGAGGTCGGACCGAACCCGGGCGACGCGTTTTTTTCAGCCGAAGTAGCACTTCTTTGTAAAACGCCGCGTTTACAGTGCTTCCTGGAGGTTCACACTCCTTGTGGACGATGCCTCGAGAGTCCAGAGCTTCCAGAGCGATGTTCATCTTCGACGTCCTCCCGGCCTTCCTTGAACGACTTGAGCCACCGTTTTACCTGGGCACTGGACAGAGATTGGTCCCCGCAAGCCGCCTTGAGTAGCCCAATGGTTTCGGTACTCGTTTTGTTTAGCTTTACCCAAAATTTGATCGAGTAACGTTGCTCCAACGATCGCTGCATTTTCGCCACTGCAAAATCCTAACACAGCTTTCACGCGCGGAGCGATGTTGCACCGCTGTTGCCAGCGAAATGGGACCGGTTTCTAGTGGGAGGGGAAGGTTCAACGATCATTTTCCCCACCAGCCGATTCGGTTGATCGCTTGGCAGACGCGCGGGAAGGCTCATTACTTTTCAATCAAACCCTGTATATTTTACCTCAAGGTGAACTACCCGCCCACAAATTAACTTAAACCTTATTTGTTCCTCCCCAATGGAAAGCAACACAAATAAAAATAATTCTTAAACGAGGAAAAAGCGCAGAAAAAGTGAAATGTTATTGTCCCATCAGCCTCTAAAGTAATGGAATTCCCTTCTCTAAAAAAAATAATGCCTATAAATCAAGACCGAAAATAATCCCAAATCGTCAATTCGGCTTGATAAAAGCACACGGTACATGGAACAAGTACACAGACTCGTATTCCCAAAGCTTTTGAGCAGAAGTATTGCACGGCCGCATTTCTCGAAATACCTCAAGTTTTCGACCGCGTTTAGCATAACGGCTTACTCTACAAAATGAAACCGGCTCTACGAATTAATTATTTTACTTTTATCAAGACGTACTTCAAAGACCAACACTTCTTTGTTAAACAAAATGAAGAACAGTCCACACTCTATGAAAGTTTAGCTGGCGTACCCCAAGGCAATATAATGGACCCAATGCCTTACTTGCTTTACACACAAAATTTACTAATAACAGAAGAAACTATCGTCGGAACTTTCGCAGATGATATCGCCCTACTCGCTATAGACTCCCACCCCGAAGTGGCTTCCTTCAAACTCCAGAAAGGACTTGATGAACTAGTTCAATGGCCGAATAACTGGAAAATAAAAGCTAACAAAAATTGCTCAAATTATCTTTACACTCAAGCGAAACACATGCCCGCCCGTTAAACTCAATAATGTAATCATTCCCCAAAATAATGTTACAAAATATCTTGACATGCACCTGAACAGCAAGCTTACTTGGAAAACGCATATTTTCACCAAACGCAAAGCAATTGAAATTAAACTCCGAAACCTATACTGGTTACTTAAACGAAATTCTCGTGTTCCTCTCAAAAGCAAGCTCTTACTCTACCCAGCTATCTTAAAACCCACATGGATCTTTGGCATGCAAGTATGGGGCACTTCAGCTAACTCTAACATCGAAGTACTACAAAGATTCCAGCCGAAAACTCTAAGAATGATTACAAAAGCGCCATATTACATCACAAATAGCCGAATGCATCGTGAACTCAAACTTCTCACATTAGCTGAAGGACTTCCATCACATACAAATCCTTTAATCACAGAAATAACTCTCAGTCCCATCTCCTTTAACAGATTAAAGAGGAAGTCAACAAAATGGATTAAAAAAAAAAACATCAATTTCGTAATGTGATACTGCCTAGGCGCTCATTTTGATAAACGTGCTACGTAGAAAATGCATATCTTTACAAAAGTAAAAGCCCTAGAATTAATATTTCGACACATTTATTGGCTGTTAAACCGTAAATGCCCCCTCTCAATGGACAACAAGCTTATTCTTTACAAATCCGTGCTCAAACCAATCTGGACTTATGGAATCCAACTGTGGCGCACAGCATCAATGTTTTCAGTCCAAGACACTACGCGCACTGTTAAACGCACATGATGATCCCAAATTCATCGGGACCTAAAAATAATAAAACCTTTGAAAAACAAAAAACCCAATTTTTATAAAAGAGGAAATAAAAAATTTAACCGGCAAATACCTTTTATCGTCTTCAGTCACATCCAAATGAACTGGCCTTTACTCTCCCCCATCACCATTGCGTGTCGTTTTTAAGTTTGAAAAAGATAACACCAATTTATCTCTTCCAAGAGCTACCTATAAATGTTAAATTTACTATGAAGGATATTTCGCAAAACAAGCAAAAATCAAAGTGTATGCCTGGTACAAAAGGGCGTGGATATAAAAATGTTCTATGAAAGCCCTTAAAGAAAGATCATACTTTTATTTTAACTGCGTCAGTGACATGAAATCAAAATCATCTTCTGAGAGAACTGTTTATTTTGTATCTCACCGACTGCGGATAAATTCCACGTAAACTTTGTTTAACGAATACAAAATGGCAACCTACCGTTGAAAGCTGGCAGCTTCTCGAACCAAGTAGCCAAACCAAGGTAATTTAAAATTACCAATCAAAAATTCAAAATAAATCTGAACGTTTTTAAGAATTATTGAAAAATAAATGTGACAGTAATTTTTCATAAAGGAAAACAAAATGCACGCATATATGCCTCTAAATTATTCTTGATGTTAATACTGCCACTCTCTCGCTTACATTTTTATTGATTTGTGTGCACTTATGTATGTGCATAAATGCATATATGCATGCATAAGTGGATACGAGTTTCTGAAGCGAAAGGAGTTACCGCAAAATGTTATGAACTCAAATTTACGCATATAATACGCGTGTGTGTGCGTACGTACTTGTTCCCAAAGGATTTCCTAAGCTTCGATTTTCCAAGCTAGACCACCACGCATCCTCTCCAAATTCAATGGCTGCTTGTTGTGGGTTCATATTTATTAATTTAAATTTTTAATAAACAAATATCGTATCTACACCATAGTCTACACATACGGGCACCAGATTGCACACATACATACATACATATGTATGTATTTCAGAATTATAGGCGCATAGAGTTGAATAAGTGATTGAGTGAGTATGTAAATTTGTTAGCATGTGTGAGTGTGAGTGTGCCCTGGACCACCAGTTGTGCCATTTCCCAGAGACGGCGGATGCAGTAGTGAATGGTATCCAGTTCGAAAAACACATAAATTGTATGGGAATATGTGCGTGTCGGCTGTTGTGGCTGCTAACTCATCTTTCATAGTTGTTGTTATTGCATTTGCTATTTGTGCTGCGGCATCTAGCCTCCTTCTATCCCTGTGTGTGTATGTTTATTCGACACATATTGCAAACGTATATAACTCAAATGAAATATGCAGCCATGCATAAATGTACTCGGCAAACGTTGATGCTGCCACTGCCACTGCCACTGCCACTCTAACTGTTGTTGGTATTGTTGCATGTGCTGGCTTTGCTTCTAGTACACATTCCCCAATTTATATGCACTGTTTTTGATTTATTATCAAAATGCAAACAAACTGCATTCAATTTCAATGCGTTCGCCATACTCAACTCCAGCCTCTCAACTTCAGCCTCTTTCACTTAAACCAAACTGCGCCCGCTTACACCACTAGCTCTTCCTCTTTCTACTTCACCAAAACCATCTGCTCATTCTAATCCTGCACTCATACTAGTCATCAACCATACACATGTTAATAATTAAATACATACATACAAACTGTTAACGACTACAAAATGGGTGCGTTAGCGTTGCCTAGAGGATGATGGATAGCAGCTAAAGGTCTACTCCACGTTAGGAGTGGGTGTTTTGATTTGATTTGAGTGAGGTCTAGAGGGCGGTTTAGGAACTTTTTATATAGATATACGTACATACATACATACGATATATGTGATACAATTGGAAATAAAGTGAAGTTGAACCTGATTCCCAAATTCATTTTTTTCATATTTTTCAAACAAAATCAGAAATAAAATTAGCGGGGAAGCCTAAATTCCGGACCGAACTTTATTTACCCGCGCACATTTTAGTAAACTTTAACCTGGTATGCCTGTTAGTTTTCGGACAACAAAGTTATAAACAATGAAAGCTAAAGCTTGTAACATCAAACAGACAAACGGAAAACATAACGGATCTAACATATATAAAAATATTGGGGGCGCGGTGAGATCTACAATGATGTGGTTATGTGGCGGTGTGCGGCGAGTTTTGTCAAGTTGTTATCGAGATACTCGCGTTTAAGCAAAATCGGGCGTGACACCGCCTATCTCTCAAAATTTTTCTGTACATCATATTTCTTTATTGAATTCCTCATTTGGACTAGGTATGGACCCCCACCGCTCAAAAACAAATCAGACTACATAATGCCCGACCTCAACTTCAAGAAATACTTTACGGTACGTTTTCCACCGAGAGCCGAATGGAGGACAGAGAAAGTGATTGGTAGATTTCATGTCGAAATCTACACTGACGGCTCTAAGATGAACTGTGGTGTGGGAGCTGGCCGCTCAACTTATCGAAATCAATTAGACTTCCTGAATATGCCAGCTTGTTCCAGGCATGAAATGGATCAAACTTAAAAAAAAACAAAAAGGACATCACACGAACAGTGGTAATAAAATGGCGCTTGTCGCTAATAAAGATTATTTAGCACAAATACTCAACCACCTCAAAAACGACAGCAACATGAGCCCAATCATAGCGCTGAGCTGGATGAAGGTACACTCGAAACTGGTTGGGGAATGCTTGACTTCACTTTCAATTGCATCCGAATTCTTCGATATAAGCCTTATCTGTATACCTGGTCATAGCCGCATTGCAGGAAACAACGAGGCGGATGAGCTGGTGAAACAGGGGACTTGTGAGGTAGTTTCCCCGCAAAAAGAGAGGATTGGGGTCCCCTTGACTAACGGCCGTCTGGTCTTGAAGAGGTGGGTTTCGCGTCAAATAAGCGAGTGCTGGGTAAGTACCCAAACTTGTAAGGTCGTGAAATATTTCTGGCCACGAGTGGATCGGAGGCGCCCGAAGGATCTTCTGAGGTTAACAGAATCTCAGCTATCGAGTTTCATGGATATCCTTACAGGACATTAGCCGCGAGGTGTACATGATGTGAGACTCACCATTAATACCTCTCGTCTCTTTGGTACCCCTTCTGATTTATCAGGTCTAGATAGTTAATACCTTGATGAACTTCAAATTTAGAACGCCACTGACCTCAAATCAGATAATTCGCCGATATAACTAAAGAGTAGGTTAGGCTAACCCTTTCAAACACTCCGTGCAGTGATGCAAGGAGCCGTGTCCACAGATGACATACTGCACCTATTTCCGCCTCCAGTAGATGAATAAAATACCTCTTGTGCTCAGCGTATCAGTCAGTCCGAAGAGTTTCTGAGCAGCCTAAAAAGCTCGTAGCTTAAGTCAAGCTTGTATCTCGTGCCTCTCAGCTTGTCTGTGAAATAAACAACAGCGATTTCGTCTGTGATGTTCAGAGGTAATAAATTTAACGTTGTTCTAAGCGATACCTCACTACTTGAAATGAGGGCAGTCTTTTAAACTCTTTCCAGCTGCGTAACCCAAATCGTCTTCTTAAAGAAGTTTCACCATACAAAGACTCCATGCTATATAATCGGTTTTGTAATAGTATTATAGAGCCCACAGGATACTCTAGACGAGAGTTCATATGTACTTTTTCCACTTGGCATCCCTAAAGCCTTACAAGGTAACGTATGCCCTATTTATGCTCTCCTCAATATGAAACTTTTTTGAAAATCTTCTATCACACACACTATACTTCACCCTATCAGGAAGCATCAGCGACGCACTGATTATTAAGGGCATTGGTCTCAGGGTATCTCTAGCTCGTAAGTGAAATAATATTCGTCTTAAGAGGATCAACAGATATGCCATAGTCAGTGGTCCACTGTACAACTAAGCTTGAATGTGCCTTTCACTGCGTTCAGGGTACTTGAAGTCTTGCGGACAGCTTCTTCCTGCAGAAATTTAGTAACTATAACAGCCGAAAATAATGCAGAGAAAGCACATGCCGAAGTGAACTACTCACCTTCTACCGATCGGAGGCGCTGCCTCACTCAGGTAGGGCCGTTCCGTCGGTACGCATTTGATGAATAAACTTACTAAGATCGGTTTCGGCCCCCATTTCAGCAATGCCTCCGGAGGAACGTTATCAAAAGCACCCTCAACGTCGAGGAAAGTGTTCACTACAAGGTCTTGGCGTTTTTGGTAGGTCTCAGGTGGTATGTGACGTGATATAGTGTGATAAAAAAAAAAAAAAAATAAATAATTCGCGCGTACACTTCTGTTAGGTGTTTGGCCGAGCTCCTCCTCCTATTTGTGGTGTGCGTGTTGATGTTGTTCCACAAATGGAGGGACCTACAGTTTCAAGCCGACTCCGAACGGCAGATATTTTTATGAGGAGCTTTTTCATGGCAGAAATACACTCGGAGGTTTGCCATTGCCTGCCGAGGGGCGACCGCTATTAGAAAAATGTTTTTTTATTAATTTTGCTTTCACCGAGATTCGAACCAACGACCTCTCTGTGAATTCCGAATGGTAGTCATGCACCTACCCATTCGGCTACGGCGGCCGCCACCGATATAGTGTGATACGATAAGTATTAATGAGAGAACGCCTAGAAAATTTTATCGTGTCAGAAAATTTCTGATGGATATGCCTAATTAGAATGACGTTGTCAAATTAGTATCAGCGGACATCTGATATTCATATGTACTAATGTTTGCTTTATTTAACTGAGGATTGAATATCCTAATAACCGTTGTATGTATGTGCTTATGTATCACACCAGAATTGAATGGTTTAACATCGTTAAGTCTGTATACGCAACCAACTATGATGCAATTATGATGCATGTGGTCGAAATTCATCAAAACTCCATACAACGAAACACACTCAGACTCGCTTATTTCCAATGCAATGCAATGCAATCTTAATTTATAAACAAAAACTAGTGCTAAGTGCACACATTTGATTGGGTTGTGGGCTTAATTCCCCCACCTCATATCTACACGCATATATACCTCATAATATTGCTACTTCTCCTTCCAAGGAGGCGCCCGGTGACTGATTTCTATTAGTCGGTAGGCTAGTTGGCTGAAATCTGAGCACTGACTGTGAAGATTTTATTACATAAATTTGGTTACTGACATATGATATGTCTAGTGGCAGTACTGACAGATCAAGCAATCACTCAGCCAGTCTGTTTGTCAGTATTCTATGTACTTTCGTAGCAAGGCGTTGTGCACAGAGTTTAGCAGCAGGAAAATCGAGATGGATGGACTTGAAGACTGCTGCAGTACCTAAACATAAATGGTTGAGAGGTGTGTAACTATGTATGTAAGTTATTTAGGGTGAACGTAAAAGGTGTAAGCAACAGGCAGGATGAGATGAAAAGCAACTGAGGACGAATAGTCAAAATAGGTAGTGCGGTCATGAGGAAGCTGTCGTATCAGAGAATGTAGGCAGTAAGTCAAAATTTTGTGTTTGACAGCTAGAAAGTGAGGAGTGGTCAAATGGTTACCATTTGCTGTAAATTTGCTGTTGTGACTATGAAAACTTAGGGCGTAGGAGTGGTTCGGGGATAAAGGGGCAGTAAAGCTTTGTAATAACTAAGGGGCGGAAGCATAAATGCATATTTTATAGGCATATAATATTTATTGCGTGCATTGCCAAGTGCATTAGTGTGTTCATATTGTGAGGCAGTCTTGAAAATGGAAATGAATACTCAATTATAATTGTATTTCTTCGAAATTTGCGATGTGGGAGGCACAACGAGCTCCATTCGTCTTCTGCATATCTCGTACATTTTAATACATTTTTGGCATTTAGAAATATCATAAATAAGTCAGTGCGTATGTACATATGTATATATGTTTAGATATATACAATAGCGGCAATGTCTCTGCGTATGTTGTTTATCAAATCTTCCAATACAAAAGTACAAATACGAAAATAAATGAGTAAGTTTTGAAATGCAATCTGTTGAGTAGCATACACTAAAGATGTAAGCGAGATATAATTTCAATTGAGTCTCTGTCTACTATGAAAAATTAGACTGCATGAAACTGAATTTTAATTAATGAGTTATTTTTAACAATATAAAAGGTTATCCTGAAGTTTACGCAACTCTTGAAAGGGATATTTGTCAATTCTGTCGTACACATAAAGATATGTTATCGACATTTCTGTTTGTAGTGTGGTCAGAGAAAAGCGACGGGAACATACATTTAAATAAAACAACAGCAATTTAAATAAAGCAAAGATATATTGAGTTTGGTTTTATTTTGAAGCTGATTTCATCATGAACTCACAGCATATCTTTCTAATTGCTCCTCGACATGGCGGCAAGTGTTCAAAGCGGTGGATGAATTGTTTGATAACTCGATTTTTCCGGCAATAATTTTTCGAATGTCGGGCTCAAATGCATCCGAAGTGATAGGCTTGTTAGCGTAGACAAAGAACTTGCCATGGTCACAAAGAAAATAATCGAGAGATGTCAAGTCACTTGATCGCAACGGACAATTGGGGAACTCTCGCCATGAGTTGACCCAGTCCTCCAATTTCCATTTCCGAATTTGGGGCGTTGCGTCGATTTTTGGTACTCCTCTTATTATTATTGCACCTCTTATTTAATTCCATAAAATATTTAAATTGGTTCAGGCTAAAGCTACCTATAATTGATTTTGATTGTGTGAAGCCCGGCAGATTGATTATATTCTTTATCTTTCTTCTGTTACTTGAATAAGATGAAGGTACCCTTTCATACCCCAGAAAATGGCCTGTTTCTATAAATTTGGAGACCACCCCTTTCCTTGCTAGTTCAACTGCCATTTCATTCCCAGTAATTCGTATGTTCCCTGGAACCCATAGTATGCATGCGTACCTAGTTATTCTGGCCTAAAATATTTCGCTTATCGAGACATTCTAACACGAGTTTTGATGAACCCTGGAAAGAGTTGTGAGCCTTGATTGCTGCCTAGCTATCAGTAAGCATAGAATGCCTCTGTTTTTATAATAAATTTTTTTCTATTGCGTAGACTTCCGCTTGAAATATATTTGTGTTCTTGTCTGGCGCTTTCGAGTATATTTTCCCCGGCCTGCAAACTCTTATCCCTGCAACTTCCATCGCCATTAATTTTTCTACTACGATAATTATATGTATGGGTTTTTGGACTATGTAGTTTTTTGACAGTGAGAGCTCTTTCCCACTGGAAATCTTGACACAAAGTATTTTCGTGTATTATAACTAATCGATTTACACTTGGACATCGTTGGCAAATATTGCATTCTTTTTTCGAAGTTAATTTTGTATAGCCCAAAAAGAGTGCTTATTGAAAAAAATGTTTGCCGAAATGGGGTACACACCACGCCTGCTGTACAAAAAATTCGTGAGAGTGTTATGCTAGTACGGTACACACTGACTGAGAATGGGGTTGCTGCAGCAGAGAGTGCACAACTCAGCCCTGGAATATCGACTCGCATATACTTCTTTAACTCAACATTTCACCTACCTGGCTGGTACGAATTTTTGCTTCGTTTTCGCTAACAAGGCGCAGTTGACACAGAAATTAAAAGCACATGACCATTATTGCTCTTCAGTTTTTGATTTTGCTCGACAAATCATATTTTCTGGCGAATCGCATTTTCATGTGGCTTCAGTGGCTTTGCTACCGAGTAAAACTACTGCATCTGGTGATCATAGCGAATCATCAAAACGGTCATGCATCATCAGAAAGGATGAAGCGTTGGCATCGATAGCCCATTTCTCTTTGAAAATGCCACCAGAAACACCATTTCGGCTATGGTGAGCGCTACAGTGGCATAATAAATGCTTTTTATGAAAATATACATAGACTCGGACAATATTTGATTTCAGTAGGATGCCGCACTGTTCCACGCAACCTTTACTTTTGTTCGTCGAGAGAGGACTTTACTACTCAATTGCCTATTTAGTTCAAAGCTGACATTGTTATCGGTATTAATACTGGTTCCTAAATAAACGAAGTCCTTTAAAACCCCGAATTCATATATATCAAGAGTGACGTGAGTGCCGATACGTGAGTGCACCGGCTGTTTGTTTAATGACAGACCCATTGGCTTTGCTACTTTAAAACGTTGGAAAAGGCTACGTCATCAGCATAGGCTTAGTTAAGCTTTGTCATAAAGAAAATTAGAGATAAAAAGGCATCTCCTAAGTGAAAAAAACTTATCGTCGGAGAAGATAGCCTGAAGAAAAATTTAGTACATCATTACCCCCTTGTCGTATGAGTAACCGAAATTTAATTATTCTGATGTGATATTCACACCAGGGGCCTATCTCAAACCAAAATTATTATTACTGATTTGAGATAAAAGTATAGAGCTTGTATTTTTGGCAATTTTTCCAGAGTATTAGAACGCCGTAGCCGCGGTGGACAAGGGGGCATCTTCGAGTGCATGAAAAAGTTTCTCATAAAAAACCGTCTGCCGTTCCTCAATTTGTAATTTTTTCTCAGTTCCTCCGAATCTAATGAGTTCCGTAGCGAAAACTTTAAACGTGTTTTTCTCGAGACTCCTTTCCTCAAGTTAATTGGGCTCATAACTCGCACCAATGTTAACCGTTTTAGCTGGAATTCTAACTATGTGTTCACAATTATATTAATTATATTCTGCATGCATTTTTTTATTGTTTGAAATTTTTTAAAATTCAGATATCAAAAACTTTATTCTTATTGTTACAGCAAATATCATTTAAATCGAAATTTGTTCACGGTAAATTAAACTTGCGCCGTATAATAATTTAAAGAATGGACACGAAAAATATTGTTCGGGCGAAAATCGTTATAACGCCAAATTTATTTAAGCTATCAAAACAACTTTTATTTTATTTTCTTCTTTATCAAACATACTAAGTTACACAGAAAACTCATATCAATTCTCCTCTCATTAAGCGATGGACATCAGTTTTTGATACGGTATCTGCTGCTCTCTGCCAATTCATTTTTAATTTCTTTTTTCGTTTTTACCAATTTTCTTTTAACATTTTCCCAATATTTTTCAATATGTCGCAATTGTTGACAGTTTGGTGGGTTGTGGTCCTTTTGAGCAATATTTACTACGTGATTTTCATACCAGTTCATGGCCAGAACACGATGCTAAATCGGGTCAAAACACAACTGAGCCTAATGTTGTTTTATGAAAGGCAGCAAAACGTTTTTGCAAACACTTCTTCAAATAAATATCTTGATTTTTAAGTACCCGTGGTAATGAACGGCTTGCTTTTCATACCACACTGGCGGATGGCTAGCCAAACCAAATATTTTTTGGGGAACTTGTCCAACGTTTTTAGCTTAAAGGCACTTGGGACTCCTCTCTTCGTTGCAGTATAAAACTCAGCGCCCTGAATCTGCCTAAAGTCTACTGTGACGTATGTTTCGTCGTCCATAACAACACAGCCAAATTTATGGACGTATAATTTTCGCCCACGTTTATTTTGTTTATCATTTCGATTGGGTGCTACAATATTTTTATATGACTTCAGTTTTGCGTACTTTTTGGACGTAAACTTGCTTTGTATCATATCGTTTTTTTTTCGATATAATGACACCACTTCTTTTGCTTGCGGCACAAATCCTTTCTTTCTTCCACTTCCAGGCCTTAGTTCCAAGATTTTATTAAGCTTATAAGTTATCGCACTTTTCGGACAATTTAAAGTTTTTGCTATACCATTGTGCCACAAATTACCATTTCCTTGCTTTTTGCGTACAATTTTCTCTGCAAGCTCACAGTTACCCGAACACATTTTGAGAATGCGTCAACGTTACAAAAAGTGAATACGCCAAATTAATATTGCCATTAAACGCCCTTGCCCCTTAAATTTCAAGTTCAATCTTTTTTTACGCATACCTTCTTTAAAGTTTCATAATAACCCTATATTGTCTAGAAAAAAATGGTAGCTCGATTTATAAACGATAACCCGTGCCGTCTTACGATTTAAACTTGATGGAAAACTATTACCCGGGTTGGATTTACGAAGTTCAAAAGAAGAACGCTTGCCAGTTATTGCTTCATTTGATGATAGAGAACAGCTTCTTGCAGTGCCAAAACCAGAGAGTTCTTCTGGAAAGCATCAAGCTAAGGCCGTTTAAAAAGCTCTCTTTAACTGGAGCCTTCACAATACAGTACAAATAATGCGCTGCGACACAACAGCTTTCAATATTGGCCGTTTCATTGAAGTTTGTGCTATTTTGGAGCAAACTTTAGAGAGAAGAGAATTGCTACTTTTCGCCTGTTGTCAGCATGTTCATGAATTAGTCCTAAAAGCTGCCTTTGAAACCAAGATTAAGCAAATTACGAGTAGTCAAGATATTCCGATGCTCAAAAAGTTCAAGGAAAATTTGAAAAACATCGATTCTATTAACACTTAACCGTCTCTTAATTTCATAAAAGAACGTGTCGCCGAGACAAATATTCAAGCTTTGTTAATATTTAATAAGGCACAGGGAAAAATTAAAACTAAAGCCAACCGGCGCTATGCATCAGGCACTCTGGGTAGCGAGAGCGATATATTCTTTAAAAATATGTTTATTGCAATCGCAATGCAGAATGACTGCGAAGGTCAAAAAGGCTCTACAAGCTACAAGCACATAACCAAGATTAGCGTTTCTGGAAGATGTTAAAAGAATATGAAAAATTTGACGCAGCAATTTCTAAAGCTTCTGTAAGCAAGTTTACTCATCACTTGTGGTATTTATGTGAAGAGACAGTCATTCTATCACTGTTTGATGATGAAGTTGATAACCAAGTTAAAAAGAAAATGATTCCCGACTTGGGACAAAACCTCAGATTTTAGCAAACGCTATGAAAGTTATTTGACTTTTTGTGATATTTTTAAATCTTTTGTTGCCTTTTTTTTGTTATTTTTTTCCGACTAAACAATAGATGATTTCGTATCGAAGAAGAGCAAACAATTTCTATCACGACTTCTGCAGAAGACAGCTTTCTAAAGGAAGATGTATCTTCTTGGGATAATAATGCCGATTTTCTGGAAGCTAAAAGAAAAAAATCACTTATTCTGAGAGTTGTGAACGATCTACTGAAAGGGATGTTAAATTAACGCAAGTTTTTATCGGACTTATCACGGTTGAAGACAAAAAAACAAAAACAGTTGTTGCTGCGCTGTGTCCAGGAATATAGAAAATTGTATGCGGACTGTAAAAAAACTACCCTAAAAAGAAGTTACCCTAATTGATTGTTATTATTTTAAGTCTTTAATTAAATATTAATGTTCTTCTTATTTAATTATTACTTAATTATCTAATTAACTTAATTTATTGTGATTTGAAAGCAGACCAAAATATCGGGACAAAACGCACTGGTTGCAATTATGCTACAAAGATGAAATTCTATATTTGAGCATCAGATAGCATTAGTAAAAAATGTAGAGGGTATGCATTGCGAAATTAGAAAAAAAATTTGTGTCATCTAAGACGCACCCTAATGAATATGTATACTTATTTTTTATTTACTGTTAATTTTACGCAAGTGTTGAGCAAACACAACCGACTAGTTTTTTTCGTGACCATTTTTTACACAGTTGATGGCATATTCAACTTACTATACCAACTTACAAGGAAAAAACAAAAAGTTTGCCGTATACCTCTTAGTTTAAAGCTAAGAAATTTTAAAATTTTTACATTTTTCATCACATCTTCGATATTAACGGGGTCATACATAATTTTGGGTTGGGGAATAAGTTCATAGCGTTTTACCGAAGACCTTTATTTAAACAAAAAACAATAATTATATGAGATGGTAATCGATCGGTGCAAGGCCCGGAGAATACGGTGGATGCTAAAGTAGCTCCCGTTCGAGCTCTTGGAGTGCGGATTTGATGACTTGTGCAACATGGGTCCTGGCGTTATCGTGAAGGAATATGGTTTGACCATGTCGATCAGGTGTTTTCAGTCGAGCAGCCTCAGTCACGCGGTATAGCTGGGCCATGTAGAACTCCTTGACCGTGGCATTCTTTTGGAGCATTTCCCAGAGCACCATGCCGCCGCAGTCTCACCAAACACATAGCATGATCTTCTCTGAACTCTCGGCTTGGTTAAGAATCGTTTTATGATCGCAGTTCACTTTTTTCGCCAATTTACGACTAATTTGACTAATTTGGCGGCCGTCCTCGCTCAAAAGGGATTTCAGAAAGCCTTCCGCTGTCGCCATTTTGAACTTTGCAAACCATTTCCGAGCTGCAGACTCGCCTATGACACTTTCTCCATACACGGCGCAAATGTCCCGGGCTGCTTCCGCAGCTTTTCGACCCCGGCGAAAAACATAGAAAGAAGGTGTCGAAAATGTTGATGTTTGCCTTTTTTGTAGTCCATTTCTAAGCCTCAAAATTAATAGAAAGTTAAATATCTCAAAAATACAAAAAATACCCTTTGCCAAACAGCAAAAAAACAAAACAAAATAAAATATAAAACGCTACGAACTTATTCCCCAACTTAATGGTGAAACACCAAAATTAAGAAAAACATTTTTCTAATAGCGGTCGGCCCTCGGCAGGCAATGACAAGCCTCCGAGTGTATTTCTGCCATGAAAAAGCTCCTCATAAAAATATCTGCCATTCGGAGTCGGTTTGAAACTGTAGGTCCCTCCGTTTGTGGAACAACATCATGACGCACACCACAAATAGGAGGAGGAGCACGGCCAAACACCCATAAAGGGTATAAGCACCAATTATATATATATATAGATAATACGTATATTGGAAAAATTAAGGTAATTGTTTTCGGAAGATGCCACCTTCTGTATTCAATTCGCCGTGATGTCTAAAGTGTGCTTAAAAATCTTGCCATGTGCTATTTTTCATTTTAAGCGTAAGAACTTTGCTATTATTAAGCTCTCATTAACAAGTGCAAGTGTAAAGTTCACTTAGTACTTAAAATTTTTATTTATTCTCTTTCTATAATTAAATTTTTCAATCCAATTTGCTTAATACAACCAACTAACTTCACATTATTTCAGAGTAATAAAGGCAAATAATGTTTTATTTACCAAGCAAATAAGACGGCTACCGAGTTGCAGCGTATACGAATACATGCAAATTTTATAAGGAAATCTATGTGCATGTTCACATGTAGTTGCTAGTTTGAATTTGTAAACTTGACATCCATCCGAGTATTTATTATTATTTGATTACTATTTACGTTAATACGATACGGTCTATACTTAGTCCTGATTTAGTAAAAGCATACATAAATACTTACTTAAGTTACCATACATACTCGGACATGCATGTGCATATACTCGTACCCTGATACTGCACTTCCATGAAAATTTATTTCCTATTAGACTTTAAATTACTTAATTACTTTAACGCAGATTTTGCAGGAACACATACAAGTATATGGAAATACATACCGAATAAAACATACACACGTAAATGAAACAATTTATCGAATTATAGGTCAAAAATGAAGGATCCTTCTCAGATTATAATGGCCCTTCCACACTGGAACAGTTTTATGCGAAAACATTGTTTTGTGAGAAGAATTTTCAGAACCACACGATAGGTGTAAAATTTGCTTTTTGAATCGGCTATAAAAAAAACTAATCAATATTTTTTCAAACTTTTTTTTTTATTTTGAAGATTGAACATTGTCATTTATGAATGAAAAATAATATCGTTCAAATGACTGCCACGACTGGCTTTACAGTAGGCCATTCGATTAACCCAATTTTTAAGCACATTTTCGATTGTTTGGGCTCCAGTTTCATGAATGGCAACTTCGATTTCGTGTTTTAAAGCATCAATCGTCTCTGGATGGTTCGCATAGCATTTATCCTTAACGGCTCCCTACAAAAAATAGTCCAACGGGCTTAAATCAGAACTCCGAGGCGGCCAAATGATATCGGAATTCAAAAACGGTAGCCAGAAGTTCGAGTGTAACTTTGACAGTGTGACAAGTTGCACCGTCCTGTTGAAACCAAATGTAGTCCATGTCCTCCTCTTCAATTTTTGGAAACAAAAACTCGTTGAGCATGTCACGGTAACGCTCGCCATTTACTGTAACCGCGGAAGAAGAAGAAGATTCACCACTTTGGAAATAGGTTTTCAATATTTCCCAATTTTGTTCAAGCGTATAGCGTATAGCGTCGCATTTCGTAAATGTCAAACCTTTAAGTAAATTATGAACACATCAGACATGTCATTTGTGTTACCATTCCCAAAAAAATAGGTGGTTCAAAAAGCAAACGCTATATGGCCCACCCTGTATAAATGTGTTATTAGGGTCACTACCTCCCTGGGATATGAATGTTCTCCCGATGCCCAATCACTATTTTTTTGGTTTTAGACTATTATCTAAAATGTTTAAATAGCCATATCGGTCCAAAATATTTGCGATAAAAACCAATATTCCACATATCCAAACCATCGTTGAGCGCCCACCCTGCTTAACAATGCCGGCGATATTGTTAGGATTTAACTCTGTGTTGACTTTTATCCAAACTTTTTCACGACCATCGGATCCACTAGTCTAAATTTGTATTTATCTGAAAATTTGACGTTATTCCAAAACGTTTGTCCATACTTTTCGTGATCTTTTTACGAACACGATCCAATTGGGCCGATTTATCACTACTCACGAAAGGATATTACGTCCGCGATAACCAGTGTTATATAATATAATACTCAGCGGATAGTTTTCCTACTAACGGGTGATTTTTTAGCTATTATCTTTTTAAACAGTTGGTTTAAACAGCTGACGCACGTTTCGTGTTTTGTTTCACTGTCAAACGTCTTCAGTTTGGTCTATAATTTAACCAAGATTCGTCTTACAAACGAACAACGCTTGCAAATCGTTGAATTTTATTATAAAAATGCGTGTTCTGTTAAGAAAGCTTATCGCGGGCTTCTTCCATTTTATACATTTTATGGTCAGTTTAATTGACCCACTGAAGCGGCTATTCGAGCTATTGTGCCTAAATTTAGAACCAAATTTACATTATTGGACATCAAACCACCAACACGCTTACGTAGAGTGCGAACTGAAGAAAATATCGCGCGGCCAGTGTTAATGATGACCATCAATTATCGATTCGTCGTCGTTCACAGCAATTGAGCCTCTGTTACTCAGCAACATGGAAAATTTTGCGAAAGGATTTAGGTGTGAAGCCTTTCAAAATACAGCTGGTGCAAGAATTGAAGCCGAACGACCTACCGCAACGCAGAATTTTTGGTGAATGGGCTCTTGGAAAGTTGGCCGAAGATCCACTTTTTTATCGAAAAATTGTGTTCAGCGACGAAGCTCATCTTTGGATCAATGGGTACGTAAATAAGCAGAATTGTCGATTTTGGAGTGAAGATCAGCCAGAAGAATTGCAAGAGCTACCAATGTATCCAGAAAAGGTCACAGTTTGGTGCGGTTTATGGGCTGGAGGTATCATTGGACCGTACTTCTTCAAAAATGCTGCGAATCGTAACGTAACTGTGAATGGTGAGCGCTACCGTGAAATGATATCCAACTTTTTTTTGCCCAAAATGCAAGAGCTTGACTTGCATGACATGTGGTTTCAGCAAGACGATGCCACACAGCACGCGGAACAATGGACTTGTTGAGAGGCGAGTTCGGTGAACATTTTATATCACGTTTGGGACCTCTCAATTGGCCACCCAGATCGTGCGATATAACGCCTTTAGATTATTTTTTGTGGGGCTATGTTAAAGCTCATGTCTACTCAGACAAGCCTGCTTCAATTAACGCATTGGAAGACAACATTAAAGCATTTATATGTGAGATACCGGCCGAAACATTGGAAAGAGTATGCCAAAATTGGACTAAGCGGATGGACCATTTGAAGCGCAGTCGTGGTCAACATTTGCATGAAATAATCTTCAAACATTAATTTATATGGACTGTACTATCGATTTAAATAAAAATTTCATGCATTTTTCTGAGTTTTACGTGTGTTTTTTTTTTTAAACTTTCCTATAGATCTTAAAAAATCACCCTTTGTTTGCATATACTTTGCTTTTCTGGTGCCTAAGTACATTTTTAAACCGTAATTTCTCAGCTTGCCCGCATGCAAATAATTAATACATACACTCAAACAAATATTCACATACAATACTGCAATTAATAATTTACCGCACTGGAATTGTTAATAATAATAATAACCATCCTCACAATTCTTTATTTGATTATGGCCAATAATTGCGTGCCGCATACACAAATCAATAAGAGAATATATTTATTGGCTCATTGAGCACTGTATACAAACGTAAAAAAAGGTAATTGCAGCACTGCACCTCAGCTCGGCGAAGTATAGGTGTACCCCCACAGTGTACAGTCAACATTTTGCATGCTTAACTTTTAAAAGGCACAACTGAGGATCGAAAAGATTCAATAAAAAACAAATTTATGTAATTTTAAAAGCATACACGGAATCAATGTACAAGGTTGTATAAACTGGCGTGGCAAAGTGAGGAATGCACATCAAAGCATAAATGGGCTATCATATGTTAACTTACGTTGCACTCTATAAAAAACGAAAATAGATAAAAAAGAAGATTCTGACATGTGACCCTTAGGAAATAAGGCGGTAATGTAATTATACGCGTTTGTACATACATATTTACATAGCTCTGATAATTATTGGTAAATAAATGATGGGTGTGTTCCATTGCATGCCAATTCAGAACTGAATTGCAGTGCCTCACTTCAACTTTTTCAAATGAAATGAGTAATAATGTGGAAATGTTATAATCATAATCATAAATCAAAGCAAATTATTATGCAAATGAAAATATGACTTTATGAGTACATAAGTGTACGAAAGTATGCGGCTTATTAAAATCCAATAAAAATTGATTACAGCTCATAAATTAGGTAAATATATGTCCAACGTGCCTCAGGCCACGGCTCCGTCGGCAGGCCACGAAGCAAACAAATGGAAATAAACCAAAAACTTTTAAACAAGTAAGTAATAAAACAAAACGCGATTCATTGTTATTACCGCTAAAATACTCATCATATTCATTTTCCTAATAATTTATTGTGAATACGTACATATGTATATATACATCTATCTAAATGCCAACTATAATTTTTATAATTTCTAGTTCTTTCATTTTTACCGCATACGGCATACTCTCTATTTGCTAGTCGCCTAATAAAATATAATTAAATGCGAAATGGGTGTGGGTCATTCGTGTGAGTGTTTTTTTACAAGCAAATGTTTATAAATACTTATCGAAGGGTAATAAACCTAAACCTATAGTGCCTTAGGTGTCTAACAAATAACTTATTTTAATGTTGACTCCTAGGTGATAATAGTTGTTAACTATTTATTTAATGTGAGCACTGTATCGTTCGAGGTAAACAATTAATTGATTGCCAACTGCATATTCATATGTATCGGGTGCTTTTTAGCTGCATGAGAACTATCGATATCGATTACTATGGTTTGATTGTTGAGAATGGTAAACAGTGTTGACATTTCTGTTCGGTAAGGTTTGGCCCATCATCATGAATCGTTTAACGCCAGAACAACGCTTCCAAATTGTGGAAATTAACTTAAAAAACAAAAGTCTGTTTACTTAGTTCATAGAGCACTTGCCATACAGCGCGCTCAACAATAAATTTATTGCAAAACCAATTTGGTAACAACTCTTTTTCCAGAAGTTCATCTGTTCACGGGCCCCCTCGTTCGGGCGATTTAACGCCTATGGATTAATTTTTATTTAATTTAATTTAAATTTGGACTGATTGAATAGCTCGAGGCTACGGAGGACAAATGCCATGCAATTATCTATTAGATGATATTAAAAAAAAAAACATTAAAACAATATTTCTGTTCTGTATTATAAAGGGTGGTTAAGTTTTAAGGGCCGGTATTGATTTTGAATAAAATACAATTTTTTTTTAATTACTATCATTTCTCTTTATTATGATAATACTGGTATGGTTCAATTACGTACCGAGTAAAATATTGACCAAATAACCGCCGCGCCCTCGGCGGCACACCTCCATCCGATGGTCCAAATTTTCGATGACGCTGAGGCATAATTGAGGTTCTATGCCGTTAATGTGTCGAATTATCTCATCCTTTAGCTCTTGAACTGTTGCTGGCTTATCGACGCACACCTTTTCTTTCAAATAACCTCAAATAAGGAAGTCCAACGGTGTTAAATCACATGATCTTGGCGGCCAATTGACATCGCCGTGACGTAAGATTATTCGGCCATCAAATCTTTCGCGCAAAGGAGCCATTGTTTCGTTAGCTGTGTGACAAGTGGCACCGTCCTGTTGAAACCACATATCTTCCACATCCATATCTTCCAATTCGGGCCATAAAAAGTTCGTTATCATCTCACGATAGCGAACACTATTCACAGTAACTGCCTGACCGGCCTCATTTTGGAAAAAAATACGGCCCAATGATGCCGCTGGCTTATAAACCTCACCAAACAGTCACTGTTTGTGGGTGCATTTTTTTTCGGCAATCAGTCTTGGATTATCATTTGCCCAAATGCGACTATTCTGCTTATTGACGAATCCCATTAGGTGAAAATGTGTCTCATCACTGAAGATGATTTTCTTCAAAATTTGAACGCTCGTTTTCATAATAAGCCTGAATAACTTTAACGCGTTGCTCGATTGTGTGTTTTCCCATAATTCAAATAGAATTAGTCTGAAATTAAAAAATATCAAATGAAACGCTGAAAAAAACTTGAGGTTTAGGTGTGGTTTACATTCCATATCGGCCCTTGAAATTTAACCACCAGTTATATACAGATGCTGTCATAACCCCGGTGACGTCAGCCAACTAACTGATTCTTTCAAATTTACTGAGATCCGGTTAGCGTTATTTTCACAATGGTTGAAAAGAGCTTTTCGAGCTAAAAACGTCCAAATTATGTTAGGTATTCTATTTAATTGAAAGCTCCACGCATTTATGAGACGGGTCTTATTATAATTACGCGCCCCCTTTGCAGTAGCTGTCTGAGTGATTGATCTCACCTACTACTACGTTAAGATACATCTAAGTCATATTATCATCAGGGCAAATAATTTCTCACCTACTTAACCAGTCATCGTTCGGATATCATCTATAACCATCCGTCTCTCCCTACCTCGGTGGTACCAAAACGGCGAAATCGCAATTCACATTCACATCACAGTCAGCCTCTCTTCTTCTTGAGACCAGCCATCAAACCGAATCTAACCTACCTACCTCTTTACCATAATTTATCACAACCTCTTTCCTTTTTTGGTATTGTGCAGTGTTATTAAACTCAATGCACATTTAATTACTTCGAAAAATAAATTTTTTTATTTATGGCATTTTAGCACTATAATTTACACGACCATTTAGGAAAGTCACACTAAATACTAGTAATTTAAAATACGATACGTTCATATGGAAATGACCGTTCACGGGCGAATTGTGCATTCAACCCACTCAGTAAGCCCACTAGATCTCTCAATAAATGGTGATTGGTAATCACGTTTCGTTCCGCTAATACGAATTTAAAATACCCACAAAGTACTTTTGTAACTTTATACATCGCTTACTTAGACGCATTAACAAGATTAGTGTCGGCGATAAAGATGCAAATGATCATAAGAAAGTCAACTCAACTTGTCTCCATTCGTACATAACTACATATTTATGTAGATGTGACAGGCACTCAATATTCACTATTGTCGTGCTTGCAATTTGAAATGTTGCATTTGCCTATTTTACATATTTACTTTTAAATGATATGTTATTAATTTTCAGTCAAGATAACAAAAAAAATTCTACTTAAACAATTTTTTCTGAGCGGTTTCTTGCTAATAATTCAAATTGTCAGCAGTGTAAAGTATCCGTATTGATATTATCTGCTTAATTATTTCACACGACATGCCTGCCGATTGTGTTAAATCGGATTTATTATCCGCATTTTCAGAATTGTCGTTTACTCAGTTAATTTCAGATTTTTTTTTAATTAATTTAAAATATCAAGTCAACGCTGACATTACAAATGAGTTAAGTATCCCTGCAGGAACAGCCAAAGACGTATGAGTCGAAATGTATAGGGCTATCTAATAAGAGGTGTTATTTTATATTCAAAGAAAATCGGACGTTTATTTCATTACAAAGAGGAAGGTATGCCGTTAATAGTGGAAAATAACATCAGGCAAATTACCACCACGACTACGCTTACGGGGCAATATACTTTTCATGAAATGTTCCATAACCGAATTGCAAAGTGGCTGCCATATGCCCTCGATAGCCTCACGAATTCCATATTTGAGGTCTTGAATCGACCCTGGGCTGTTGGCGTAGCCCTTCTCCTTCTCTTTCTTTCTCTTGTGGCCCCAAAGAAAAAAGTCACAAGGTGTTAAATCACAAGATCTCGGTGGCCAAATGTGACCACCTCTTCGAGAGATAACACGGTCCGGAAAGTTTTCCCGTAAAATATCAATGGTTTCGTTGCTTGTGCGTGTCGCCGTCTTGTTGAAAATAAACGTAGTCCAGATCAATACCATCCAATTCCGGCCATAAGAAATCGTTAATCATCTCTCGATAGCGATAGATAACACCTGTTATTGGAAAACCCTTTATATTCAATAGCAGATTTACAAAGCTGAAAGTCAAAATTGATATGATTGACAGTGGATTTTAAAGACCACGGACCATTTATTACCTCTTTCTCATTTAAATTGTCTAGAGTAGTCTAGGCCGAAATACGTGAGTACGAGGAGCTTGAGATGATGGCCAATAGAGACAGCGCCAGAAAATCCTACCAGAAGGTTTCAAAGCCGGGACGTTTTCCTGTGAAAACAAAGACGGAGATCAGACGACTGATATCCAGAGAGTACTTAAAATAATGACAGCACTTGTTAAGTGATGACAGCTGCGAATGGTACAGAGAAAGTCAAGATGCGGATACCCCAATAGTTGGCGACGGAACTGTCGTTCCGCTACTCGACCGTGACGAGGTGAGAATAGCCATAACGCGACTAAAGAACTATGAAGCCGCGGGAGCCAACGGACTGCCAGTTGAGGAACTGGTAAGGTGCATGCTTAGCTTATCTGCAAAATACCGTCGGATGAAAGCATGCCCGCCGATTGGAATTTAAGTGCGCTCTGCCCAATCCATAAGAAGAATCATCCTGCTATCTGTGCCTATTATCGCGGGATCAGACTTCTAAATATCGCCTATAAGGTTCTACCGGGCGTATTCTGTGAAAGGCTGAAGCCCACCATCAACCAACTGATTGGACCTTATCAGTGTGGCTTTAGACCTGGAAAAGAGCCATGAAAGGATAGTCGACACACACATCTTTTTTTCGATTTGAAAACTGTATTCGACAGCACGAAAATGAGTTGCCTATATATATAAATTTTTTTTGAAAAATAAAAAAAATGATGGACTTTTGAAAAAATGTATGTTTTGTCACAGCTGCCAGAATGACAAGCCTACAGAATAATAATCTACTTAACTTTTTCGTTTCAGATGTCATGAAGAGCCCAAATCCTGTTGAAAAGCCACCTATCTTTTTTTAAGACGCTTACTTTGGTGCCACCCAACTCCGAAAAAATATGCCAAACAAAATAGTTTTTGTATACTATTTGATGTCAATAATATTGTAACATACTATAAAATCAAAATGATCACATTTTATTTTCTTAAAAAAAATTCCCAAAAAAAATATCTATATGAAATGAGTATTTGACCAGACGACGTCCTTAAGTGTAGGAAAATAGTATATTTTTACCAAATTTTTTTGTATTGATTTGAAAGTTCGCACTTTGCCTTAGCACTTATTCAACGCTCGACTATCCCACTCGCAAAAATATAATGGGTACTTGACATAGCCACCTTGCATCCCCATTAAAGTTAGAACCTCATAGTCCATACCAAGTATTTTTTCTATTACATTTACTTATATAACTCTTTCATAGTAGTTACGTATTAGTGGAACTGACGGCAGTTCATTTATGTTATGCAGCAAAACTGCCTGTAAAAATCGATTCATAAAACCAGAACAGCAATATTTACGGTCAAACGAGCATGCGTGCTCAAAAGTAACGCCCCGAATGTAAGTATTTTCGGTACCATCTGGTTGGAAACACGGACACACTATCCACCTTTGTGGGGTTCAACGCCATCCCTTGGGTCTGCCATCCTGATTGCAATAAAACTCTATATCAAGCTCAACTTAGCAAACACCATGAAATCTCCCGAGGGCCGGTTTCCACGAGCAAGTTGCAGCGAAGGAGCAGTACCACTTCCTGTGGCATATCTAACGGATCCAATTTGCACGATACGTTCAGCTGAACTTTCTGAAAACCATCGACGAAACTCACGCTGCGTTAACATAACAAACCTTAAATTGATCAAATCCTTTCAAACTTATTATCTGCATATCTGAGCCAAAAAGATCACGGTAGTATGATATTTACAAGAATTAAAAAACGCTTATATTACTGACTGACTTACAGTGCAAATGCTTAGGCAACGCGGAAGCGGGAGAAATATTAACATTTTTTCCGATAGTCAAGCCGCGATCAAGGCTCTGAGGACGCCATGGAGCAGAACGAAATTAGTAAACTCCTATAAGGAGGAGATCAAATCCCTTGGGTGTGCAGGTAACATTCCTCTGATCTGGGTTCCAGGACATAGGAACATAGAGTTTGAAATGAAATTGCTGATGAGCTTGCCAGGAAGGAGACTGAATTGGCCTCAGAGACCTCTTACGCGTTCATCGGCATCCCCCTGACAGTTGTTAAAGGGGAACTGCACAAATTATTTCTCAAGAAAGCGCAGAAAAGATGGAGCTCCATTTCTTCATGTGATATTTCGAAAACCCTTTGGCCCCAGTACTATATACGGAGGACTCAGAAAGTCCTTTGAACTACTCGCCATTCAATTTCCAAACTCGTAGCTGGGTTTACCGGTCACTGGACGATCGGTACATACGCGGAAAAGCTAGGGTTACCATATAACCCCCCTTTCAGAGAAGAGAACTGTTGAGCACTTTCTCTGCAAATGTCCGGGCTTGGTAGCTAGACGACTAAGGTCACTGGGCGCTCCTTTCTTAGACAGCCTGGAGCAGTGTGTCAACCTAAATCCTTTCAATCTTCTCCAATATATCAACAGCTCTGGCTGGCTGTATATCTCCGTCTGTTGGAGGTCTCATAATGGTATCAAAACGGCGCTTTAATGTTACTTTAGTGCCAGACTGGCACTTTAACGATTTCACCTAACTACACTTCAAATCACTTTTTTTTTAGTTCAAGAAGTTTATCAAATTTGTTTGTATTGCATCTTGATAACCTTCCGGTTGCTAATTGTCCGGGTTACAGAGATTATTTTATACTTACAACAAAGAGACACATAATCCGCAGGCACACATTTTTTGTGGCACATTTTGTTTTAAATTTATATCTACTGGCAAATATTCACACCAATCCGTATTGCTCACCCAAACGTTGGTATCTGTTTGAAATATGTATGTAGGCATTCTATATTGGCCAGTTAACTAGGAACTTAGCGCCTCTTCGGCTTCTTACAAAGTACTTTTGAATCCAATACTTTGTTGTTTTCTTCTCTTCATTTTCTCTTTCCTTTTCCTTTTTGGCGTAGACCTTTTTCTGCCCTTCAGTATGTTCAATTTGAAACACACAATGGCTGACAATAGGTTAAACGTTTTGATTTGTACTTACCAGTTGATGTGTGTGCACATGCATTTATATACATACATATATACATATACGAGTATATGCGCATATGTGTATTTCGATAGGTGATGGCGGTGGTAGCCATTAGAGTTAACAGTCAGAGGCCAAAGTTGTTTGTCTTCGTCTGTATGTGGCTGTATAACTCATAACTTATGCTTAACGTGGCCATAATAAATAACCCACAAAGACAATAGGAAATGAGGACAGACATTAATCTTTAGATAAAATATGGCATCGCCTCTTTGCCGGTTTACCTTGCTGCTATTGTGCACGAAGAAGGGTAAAACGGTAGCCGAAAAAATGAAACAAAACTAAAAACACCAAAAAATGAAACGAACAAAGATATAAGGAGAATGAAGATGGTTTTATAACTTATTTGATCCGTGTTGCCAAGACTCTGAGATCCAGAGGGAAAGAAGAAGGCTATAAATGTGTTTATCTGCGTTTCTCAAATACCCACATATGCACTATAGGTCCATGTGTATGTATATTTAGTAGACGTAGAAACATTTTTGGTTTCAAATATTAATTAAATTACAAGGCTTATGATGACTTTTCCTATCTTTCACATAATAGTTTCTTATGTTTTTGATTTTCAAGTGAGATACTAAAATTTCGCAATGATTTCAAATAGTCGCTTGAACAACATTTTTTGACGTACATATTTCATGCATTATTCTGTGATTATATTATTTATGTGATTAGACAAGTTGCTCCAAAAGCATGGTATTCTGCATTTTATTCGATTATCTGGTGTTCTTGAAAATTTCTTTCCATTTCTTAAGTAGTTTATAGCGCCGTGACCTCATTTTTTTTTATATTATTTAATATTTGTTCCAGCGTATCGTTTTGCACTTCCTTTTGCATTATGTGATTTGTTTTTTTTTTTTTTTTTTTTACTTTTTTTTTTCTTATTCCAATTTTCGCTAGCAACTGCCTCCGGTGTTACTGTTGCGACTACTGTTGCTGCTACGACGTTTTGTCAAGCATTTTTATTTCTGCTTTATCTCTTCGGCCGCTTTTGCCCTCCAATACTCGTACACTGCTGCTGCTTTGGGCACTGCTAACGATGCTAAATTTGTTGACATTAATCATTTGCCATGTCGATAAGTTCATAAAGGGATTAAATGTTGTTGGCCAACAGACAGACATAAATTGTGTGTGTACGTATGCATGTATGCATGTGTGTTGTATGCTTCTGTTTGAGTCACTGACTAGCTGCCTGCCTACTTCAACTGTAGCATTGGCAAAAATGAGAAACTTCTGTTCGCCTGTTGACCTTTCGTTAAGTTGATTTGTGTGTACGCGCGTATGTGTCTGTCATAACTAAGAAATGAATTATTGTGCCGCAGACAGCAAAGTAATAAATTTATATTGTTTATGTTTTTACTGGTACTTTATCATGTTTATGTGGAACGGAAATGGCTTTAAGATTGATTTTTGGTTGATGGGCTTTTAATGTTTATGTTCGTGATCGAGTAGCTTTAGAGCTTTTATTTGGTAAGGCCTACGGGGGATAAATAAATTGGTTATATTATGTGTTATATTTAAAGAAGCGATGGCGCACTCATCAACACAGTAGGTTCACTCTCATATTTGGTTGAATTCGGAGTCATGGTACAAGGTGGTGCAAAAGTAATCCTTAATTTATACTATTTACAAATGGCGTCGTACGTCAATCATATTTGGCGATTGGGCGCGTAACGGTAAAAGAAAAATGTCCATCACTTTTTATTATTTTGTAAAACTTATAAAGTCCCGTTATGATGATGAAATTAATCATTCCATTTTGATTGTTTTTGCCATGAAACAGTTTCTCAAAAGAAACTATCGTTCAGAAGCTGTATACAACTGTAGATCCCTCCATTTGAAAATTGTCAGCTTTTCGATCTTGTATCGTCACCGTTTTGTGCGAAGTAGCAGAGACTTGCTAAAAGATGTATGGGCTATCACGACGTACACTATATGTAAATCCAGGGTTTCACTAGTGTCTCAGGACCTCGATATATGCAGCAGAGTTCACTCGAATGCAAGAATGATAGAAAAAAGATTGTGCCATTTGCCAAGTTGTGCAGTGTTGCCAACCATTTGCTCTTCACAATAAGTTTACTGCTTTTTTATACCCAAAACGCGAAAACTTTTAAGTTTGGTGTTTTTTTTTTTAATTTAAAGCTACCGAAACTATAAGTTAAAGAAAAACTTTATTATTTAACAAAATAGTGTTAAAAAAGGTCACTCTGAGAAGATTTGATTGCTAATGCAAATTTGTTGATTCTTATAAAGTTTGATATTTTGAAAGTGCAAATTTAATTTTTTGCTCCAATTTGTCACCCATACAAAGATCTTTAAGCAATTCAATAAAAATTTGGTATTTTATTTTCTTTAAATGGGCATTTTATATGTAAATCTAGGCAACACTGCAGTAGCGAGAGAGCGATTTGACTGCTAAAAGCAGAAAAACACCAACAACAACTGCAATCGCGGGCAATGCGACCAGATGTTAAAAAAAGTAAAGCTAAATAAAACTGAGCAAATTATTGAACTAATTTAAAAAAAATGTATATTTTACAAAATTATAAACATTACACTTTGGTTAGAACAGGCTAGAAAAATGTCATGAAGAAAGAACTAAAACTCCGAGACTAAATAACAAAAACAAAGAAATACAAAACCAAGTTACGAAAATGGTAATCTGGCCATACTGCTGATAAAACGACGTAACTCATTGTCAAATTCGCTGAGAGCAAAGTAACGATACCACGATAGGCGCCATCTCATTATTCATTCCATCATGACTCGAATGCACTCACTTGAGTAAAGAAGTGTGGTGGCATGAAATATTATTTGTTGCTCACACCACCCAAAACTATGTACTAAAACTTAGAAGGAAAGACATTCGGTTGCTGCTCGGCATCATTACAGGACACAACCCATGGGGTCAGCATATGACCACCATTGGAATCATCGGAGACCATGACAGCAGGAGTCTCTGTTGGATTTGGAATATTTATTTGTCATTTCAGTGGTTTTTCTTTTGGTTTTGGTCAAAATTTCGATCTTGGTCAGAAAAAAATAATAACATCTCAGGCGCCTCGTCGTGTTTAATTTTGTGTAGAAGGCGTTTTTATCGAAAACTCGCTGTTTGTTCCGACATAAATTGCCTTCTGTGCATAACATAGGACTTATAACAGAGATCATCATGCACAACTCGATGGATAAGACCCTTAGAAACATTAAACTCCCTCGCAAGGGCCCTCTTGAATTTCGGAGGGTCCTCGTCATTGATTGCTTACACTTGATGAATAAATTCTGTAGATCGGACAGTCTCAGAACGTTCGAACTTTCTGAATGAATGAATGGACGCACTTAAGAAAATTAGAGATTTTTAGATCAATAAGATTTGCACATACAGCGACAATGTTAATATTTTTTCCGCGATTTCAAGCCGCAATCACGCATGACGCCATGTCGCAGATCCAAACTAGTCAACTACTGTAAAGAGGAGATCAAATCTTTTGGGTGTGCAGATAACATTTCTCTGATCAGGGTTCCAGGACATAGGACCATAGAGCGGAATGAAATTCCAAATGAGCTTGCCAGGAAGGGGACGGAAACCTACTTCAAAGATCTACCTAGTCATCGGCATCTGCCTGAGTGTTGTTAGAAAGGAATTGCACAACGTACATATTTCTCAGGGAAGCGCAGAAAAGATGGAACTTCATTTCTTAATAAGCTATTTCGAAAACCCTTTGGCAACAGTACAATAGACGCAGAACTCAGAAAGTTCTGGTGACTCCACGCCATTCAATTCCCATACTCGTAATTGTGTTTATCGGTCATTAGACTATCGGCTAGACGGTGGCTACGTCATGTTGTCCAAATGGATACAAACGCTCCGGCTCTGAAAGTATTGGATGCGGTACCAGCTGGTGGTAGCAGAGAAAGAGGAAGGCCTCCTCTGCGTTGAAAGATAAGGTGGAGAAGGACTTGGCTTCCCTTGGTGTGCCCAACTGGCTCCGGTTAGCACGAGAAAGAAACGACTGGCGCGCTTTGTTAAGAAGAAGAAGAAGACGATCGGCCCTTACGCGAAAACATAGGTTTACCATTTAACCCCCCATTGCAGAAGCCGTGGGGACCTTTTAAAGAAGGAGCACTTTCTCGGTAAATATTTGGGGTTGGCAGGTAGACGATTAAGGTCACTGGGTGCTCCTTTCTTCAACAGCTTAGGGCAGTACGCCAACCGAAATCCTATCAATCTTCTCTATTATATCCACAGCTCTGGCTGGCTGTAGACATCTGCCTGTAGAAGGCCTCATAATATTATCAAAACGACGCTTTAGTGCTACTTGGGGAGTGTCACAGTCGTACTTCAATCATTTCACCTATCTACCTACCTACCACACGACGATCTTTTTCGCTGAGTACACTTGACGTGTTTTACCTCAGCAATATTACTTCGGCCTCCACAGCCGAATAGGATTGTACGCAACTAGAATTCGGTAGGGCCCGGGCTCGAAACCCACTTGTTTTATATATTATACCTTACTCATCTAGATTTTACTAAAAATTCACAACGGGTATATAAAATTTCCACCGAACTTAGCCACTTATTTATTGTCATTTTCACTTCCCATTTTAGGTATAAATATCGTAAAAAATTTTTTTTACTGTAGCTACCGGTTCATCATCTTAGCTATAATTTTCGTACAAATTTACTAATAATTTATTATTTTCAATAATTTACTTATTTTCAACAGTGTAATTCTATATCAGATCCAATAAATTTGTTGCTACTTTCACAGTTTTTGAGGGACCTACATTTTTCAAATCGTTGAATGATTAAGTGTAGGACTACTTCGCTGTAGTTTCCTCGTTTAACATAATTAACCAGATATTTTCTCTTATCATGTCACCTTTTTTCATACGCATTCACACTCTTAAGCGCTAAAATATATGTATATATGTATGTACGGTCCCCACTGTGCATAACATCGCCCACTATGTATATATGTACATATGTATGAATGTTCACCTCCGACGAAATCTCGCTTCTTGCATTAATTTCCTTTTTAAATGAGCCGACAAAGGCGTTGGTGAGACAACAAAAGCGACGCCGCGACATAATGGTTTAACCGCTTCAAATTCAAAGGAAAAGCTTTGTATCCGCCAACCAAACGGCATCCGAAGAGTAACTAAAAAACATAAAAAGCCATAGAATCAAAAGCAGCAAAGGCAGAAGCGGTAGCATGTGGTGCAACATACGTATGCAGCTGCCAAACTTCAGCGCCTTTTTGATTATACCAGCGACACTGGCGCTTTGTCTTTAACAAAATTTACGGCCACTGCAAGCACAGCCACAAAAACAAGGAGTAGTTATGCCACAACTAAAGTAATTTTTCTTAACGAGTCTAAGAGGTATCAACTAACACCGACCTACCCCTCTCGACTCGACTTGACAGCTCGATTTAATATTACAATTTATGTTGGCCATTAAAATGTCGGATGATTCTGCTCGTTTCTTTATGTGATTATAATAACACAGGCGCTGAAACAACAACAGGAACAGAGACAGAAAAATATCACACACAACAAAAGATAAAAGTAGCAAGGGTCGCAACCACCGGCCAATCAGCAAATCAGCTAAGGTTATTCCATAACGAAAGGGCTCGCACAACCTCAGCGTGAAAAGCATGAAAACTTGTTGCTAATCAAGTCTTAATTAATAATTTACCTGTTGAGTTTTGACTCACAGTCTATTGTCCAGATCTTTTTGCCTACTTTTAACAGTTGAACGATATACTTGTACATTACTAAGTGAAATATAAACTTACTTTCAGCTATAATTGCACGTGCAACAAGGAGAGCACCAGCAAAACAAATTAAAAGACGATTAAGAGTATTATTTCAGCTGTCTTTCAGTTGGAGATCACTTTAATATTATAAATTAAACGTAGCAGTGAATATTTCACCGGGAGAGCTACAGTGTCAAAACTTTATTTGTGCATTTTGTGAAAATAGTTCACTTCCCACGAAATATTGGAAATTTTACAATGAAATTCATGCAAAAGAAATCAAAAGTTTGCAAGGAACTGTCCTTTAGAAAGCAGAAAAGTTCAACTTAAATTAAAGAATTAAATTAGCGAATGTCTGTACCCTCGTTGGCAATACTATTAAAAAATATACTACAGTTGTGTAAAATAGGTTAGGTTAGGTGTGAGATCCACAAAGTTATATGGAACACTGACAACTTTTTTTGTAATAAATAAGTTAAAGGTTAAATCTTTTTACTTTTCGGCATAAGGGAAGAAAACAAAAGTAAAAGTAAAGTGTGTTAAAGGATTTATTTCAGCCTTTTGTTGTAAAAATCTAATCATTTTCAAGGGCGTAAAAAGAAATAAGTATAGCTTGTATGTCCTCTATTATTCATTGTGACTGATACTAGTCGTCGTGGCATCGAATTTACTAGGACACTAAGAGCGATTTTTGGCCATTCCTATTGAATAGCTTAAGGTGCAAGAGGCTTGCGCCCGCCTTTATAAACTTGCTTGCAAAGAATGCTCAAGAAGTTTCCCAATGGGTTTATGTTTGGACTAACTGCGGTGCACTTCAGCACAGGAATATTTTTCGACACGAAAAACCCCCTTTGTATGCTTAGCGCTGTGAATTGGAGTCCCGTCCTGTTGATACGTCCAGTACTCTCTTCTTCGGCAAACTTCAATAAAACCATCCATGTCCATGACTTCAATGCAATTTTCAACGTTCATTTCATGCGAAATTAAATAAATTGGGGTATTGCCACGGTAGCTAAAACTCCCCAGTTCATAAGAGAGCCACCGTGGCAGTTTCGGAAGGGACGCGTTTGTAGTAGCTCGCGTACTTCTGACAACTATCAGGCCCGTTGAGATTACATTTTTTTTCATAGCTAAAAATGATGGACTACTACCATTACTTACTACCCAGAACTTATGTTTATAGACGGGTTCAAGTCTAGTCTATTTTGATATTTAAAATTATAATATTCACTCAAAATTTGCTGAATTCTTCTCTTCGTAACATTAGGGAAAAGGTCACATCTAATTTGGTCAGGGTTAAAAGAAAAATAATGAAATTTGATTGTCCCATGTAGCTATTTCTCTTAGTGTTTAATCGGATGGGGGCAGATGAAATGGAGTGAACTTTTCGAAAATCAGGAGCCGATATAGAAGCACTACACGATAAGCCCACTTTGCGATTTGACTGCGGTAGAGTTATGGTGCGGAAATATATGATAGCGAGGTGCTTGACAAGTTTTATTGTTGTAAAGTAATAAAACACGTGGTCAATTATTTAAGTAAATTTATTCGACGACGAATAAAAAAGGATTTTGTCATACTTCAAAAAGTACACAGAGATTGTTTCGAGATGGAAACTAAAAATATTGGCAACCCTGTTACTGTTTCTGCGATACGATTTGTTCAGCCAATCATTTGACGAAAATCCACATACCACGTTTCCTTAGGCAAGTTGTATGGCAAGCACATTCTCTATTCAAGCACATACTATGTATTAGTCACCAAGGCAAAAAACCATCTTCATCTCTTAGCGTGGTGCCTTGATACTATTATGAACTTCAATGAGATGGCAAAACTCTTTTATTCGTAAATAAGGAGCAACTCAATTATTTTTTATGCGATATGCCTCTGACTTAAGAAAACTCGGAACTGCTTGTGCTCCGATTAAAACAATGGCATATTTTGCAATAAGGAATTTACGTGTGCAAACACCATAAGCAACTAGCATGATCTGGGGTCACTAAAGACATCTAGTAGCGAACATTCACAACTATTGAATTCACTTAATATAATTTAAGGAGTTACTTGGTTTTGTGACAAGCTCGAACAGAAACCTGTCGGACTTTCTTCTAAAACTTGGAAGAAAAGACATTCGGTTGATGAAGTCATTGAGGACCCGATTTGACTGTTTTGCTTAGAAGAAGCGGAAGGCTCTGAGCATTTTCTCTGTGAAAGCCCCACATTTGCTAGAACGAGGCTATGAATTTTAGGTTCCGATGTCATGAGGATGAGTAAAATTCGATCTCTCAAACTGGAGAATATTTTTAGATTTATCAAAGAATCTCGAAAATTCTCAAAGGTCTAACTACCTCTGTTCCTCTATTCTTTCCTATTTTTTTCCTTCTGTTACTTTTCTCTACCTGGACTGTTTAGCCTGAGTGTTTTAGGAGTTATCAAATCTCTCGGTGCTTCTTGGCTCGAACTTTCAAATTTCAAACTTGGTTACACAAAACCCATACGAAGGTTCCTTTTCATGTTTTGCGCCCAATAATGAAAACACAGTAAAATAATAATGAAAATAGTTTAGTGTTTTTCAAAATATTTTCCTTAAAAGCCAATACACTTCTGCATTCGTTTTAAACTTAGATCTTAAATCACTTTTGCCACAAAAAAGCGCATACCTCCAAAACAAGCTCCTTAAAGGCTGTTGTTCACCTCAAATTTCGTTTTTGATGCTTGAATTCGATCTTTTGAGTGCTTAAAAACTCTCTTGTGTGACTTGTGACAGAAATCTCTAATACTCCGAAAACTTCTGGCAAACAAATAATTGGGTACCACTTAGAATTTACTGATTTTAGTTCGTCTAGTGGTCCGGTAACAAGATGACCCCATTTTCCGAAAAACGCAGCGCCGACAATTTGCTTTGAGATGCTTCTTACCCGAACAACTTTTGTTGAATTAAGCTCGACTTTACGCATCCATTCTTTCGATTGTTGTTTTATCTAAGAATGCCTCTATCTCGTGATTAGTCACATGACGACTGAGCGCTAGCACCGATTGTTTCTAGCACAACAAACTTTATTGGACGGTCTTCACCGAATTCATCCGGCAAGGATCGACGGATACGTTGGAGCTCGTTGTGTCAGCTTTCAGAGTGGCGAAGTGTGGTGCTTCAACGCGAAAAGTCGAAGTAAGTTCATCAATGCACTCTTGTCTCTATAATCCACGTCGAAAATCTTAATAAATGATCGCACGATAAATTTCAGGAGTTAATTCCATCTTTTAGGCGATATGAATTTCCCAACTCACTAAAACAAGTTTTACTAAGAAATACCAAGCTTTTCGATAAAAATGTCGTATGACAAGAATCAAAAAGGCAAAAGAGTACGTCCGGAAATTGACCAATTTAAAAATTTAAAAAGAAAATATCCCATATACGAGTTATATGAATTTCTATACACATATATTTATTGCAATACGTGTACATATGTTAATGAATAAACTTTTTATTTATCGTAGCTATACATTCATACATACTCAACTAACAAATTTATTATTAAACTCCAACAAAAAACTCACCCAAGCTCTTGCGCTTTTCGCAGTCGTAAAATCTTTGTGAACGATTACACAATAACACGTAACAATAAATCTACTCAACTTAAGCACTTTTCAAATCATTTCAATTTTATTGTAGAAAATTTTCCTTAGACTAATTAAAATATCAACATTAAATTTTACTAATGTGCCATATAATTTTCGGAAAACACAAGGCTACTTGGTAAATGTAAACGTTGCTGAAAATGTTGTTACATGGTCACACATCGTATAATTCAAAGTGTATTAAACAAAGTGGAATACCATAAATATTTGACGTACGCTTATTAGATAACATATTGTTATAACAATTTGTTTATTTGTGTACATTAACCAATACGTTTGATTTCAAAAACGATGAAGAAGTCGAAGACGTTCATGAATAAATGTGTGCGACGGTATATAGAAGTTAAAAACGGTGACGACTTCCGCTGACATCACCCAAAACAAAAACACCTCTCCAAGCAAGATCAGAAGATCATTGAATTGTTTGTCACAAAGCCGAGCTTATCGTTCCGTGAAGATGAAACACTTTTAAGAAAAAGTGGCGTTCATGTATCCAAAGGCACAATTCGAGGATGGTTACGTGTAGAAGATCTCAAATTTCAGAGCACATTGAAAAATCCGATGCTCTTATTATGACACATTGAAAAAAGACTTACATGGACTAAGGCAGATTCAGAACGGAATTGGACAAACGCAATATTCACGAATGAATCTTCCTTTTGGGTGAATAGTTGCATACGTCGGCCCAAATGCATTGCTGATAATCGGCGATTTCAACGAACTTTAAGGCATCCAGTTAAGGGGTTATATACAGTTAGAATTTAAAGAAAATCGATTTTTTTATTTTATATTTAAGAATACACATAGAAAATTTAATATCGTTCCGGTAAATATTATATGTTCGAAGTTGAAAGTACAAGGCCGGAGTGGCAGCGCGTTTTTCTCAAAATGGTATTTTCAAAGTCGGTAACCAACAGTACTCGAAAACGGCTGAACCGATTAGTCTCAAATTTTGAATTGAAAATTTGAAAATTTTTCGAAGATTTTTAAATATTTTTTTTTTTACTAATAATTTAAGGAAATTTTGGTCAAAATCGATTTTTTTTTGTAGAAACAGCCATTTTGTCCAAAAAATTTGTTTTGGTTTCGATTAATTACTAGATTTAACATTACTTTAACGAAATCTGTTTGGTTTTTTAATTCCAGAGGATTCAGTTCAGAGATATAGTGGTCACCGCAAAACGTCTTTGTTGAGAGGAGCTCCCGGACATCAGCTGTAGCTCCTTTCCAAGTAAATATTTTTACTAATACTAAGACTTAGAATACAGTTAAAAAATAACATGTACACATATTATGTTATATTAGTTTTCTCAGAAAAAAATTGTGGAAAAAAATTTTTTTTTGGCCTTCTAACTGTATATAACCCCGTAAGTGGTACGCTCTATTTACATATTTTCGTCATAATTATAACATTCACCTACATACATATATCAAAGTGGTTTCAACTATCACAAAGTGGATATACAATTTTTTTTTAAATAAACGTCAAATAAATTCACTTTTTATTTGCATTTAAGAACCGCTGCCATCCAAACTCTGCTACATAAGATTAAAATACATATCTTCAAGTGTCCGCCAAGAAAAATCGCTACTGTTAATTTGCATTAAGATGCCTAATAAATTTACGAGTGAGGCGGCTGTTCAACGTGAAATTCCAATATTTCTTCAGCTCATCCACAGTGGAATGTGTCGCACATTTCACAAGCAAATCCGATGAGAAATGGGTGAAAAGTGTCAGCAAAACAACACAGAAGACACGACAGTCAAGCACTCGCCTAATAAATTAAAATTAAAAATCTAAAACTGTCTTGTGTGAAATTAGCCATCGCAGAAAGAAAAACTAAAGGAAAACGAAAAAATAATAAATAGTCTTGAGACGAAAATTCGCAACTGCATTTGTGTGTATGTTTGAACGAGCAACTAAAAGTATGTTTTTATTTAAAATTCAAAATGAAAAATTAATTGCCCACCTACACGCTTCACATACGAGATATATTTGTTGCATATGTACATGCGTATATATATTTATAATCTACGTAAAAGTTAAATTTATTTTTTAATTTATTATAATGACTGTGTTAATATTTATACATATTGCGGCCGATGCTAAGTGTGCCGCATTACACAATTTGGGGCGGTAGCGGATATATTCGTATAGAAAAACAAATAAAAATAGTAAAATTATAATAATTTGTTTCTTTAAGTAATTATTATATGCGAATACTTTTTCAACTATAGAGTACAGCATTTTGTAAGGTCTTTGTGCTTAATTCAATATCTACTGTAGCACCGAGACTGAGTCGTGTGAACTTGAAGAGGAAGCAAAATATTTTGACGTTGCGTCTATTAGAGCAGTAAAATTATATTATCAACATAAGAAAGCATTAAATTGCTAAAAATATATACAAGTTACAATTAAATTTTAACGAAATTAATAATTATAAAACTATAATAACAAATACTTACAAGGTATTGTGTGATTTCTTACATAGAAAGTAATTTTTTAGTTGCATTTGAAATACTTGTTTGGCCCTAGAAAGGTCCAAATCCAAAAAGATTGAGAGATAATTACGGTCAGACAACGTTCTCTCAACGCATTGGCACTATAAAAGGTGTTTTTTTAGCTATTATCTTTTTAAACAGTTGGTTTACACAGCTGACGCACGTTTCGTGTTTTGTTTCACTGTCACACATCTTCAGTTTGGTTTATAATTTAACCATGAATCGTCTTACAAACGAACAACGCTTGCAAATCATTGAATTTTATTATAAAAATGCGAGTTCTGTTAAGAAAGTTTAAAGTCGAAAAATTGTGTTCAGCGACGAAGCTCATTTTTGGATCAACTTGTACGTAAATAAGCAGAATTGTCGATTTTGGAGTGAAGATCAGCCAGAAGAACTGTAAGATCTACCAATGTATCCAGAAAAGGTCACAGTTTGGTGCGGTTTATGGGCTGGAGGTACCATTGGACCGTACTTATTCAAAGATGCTGCGAATCGTAACGTAACTGTGATTGGTGAGCGCTTCCGTTAAATGATATCCAACTTTTTTTTTCCCAAAATGCAAGAGCTTGACTTGCATGACATAAAGTGGTTTCAGCAAGACGGTGCCATATGCCAAACAACACGCGTAACAATAGACTTGTTGAGAGGCGAGTTCGGTGAACATTTTATTTCACGTTCAGGACCTTTCAATTGGCCACCCAGATCGTGGGATATAACGCATTTAGATGATTGTTTGTGGGGATATGTTAAAGCACATGTCTATTCAGACTAGCCTGCTTCAATTAACGCATTGGAAGACAACATTAAAGCACTTATATGTGAGATACCGGCCGAAACATTGGAAAGAGTATGCCAAAATTGGACTAAGCGGATGGACCATTTGAAGCGCAGTCGCGGTCAACAATTGCATGAAATAATCTTGAAACATTAAATTATTTGGACTGTAATATCGATTTAAATAGAAATTTCATGCATTTTTCTGAATTTTACATGTGTTTTTTTTTTTAAACTTTCCTATAGCTCTTAAAAATCAGTTTGATAAGAGGGTTTATGACATTTTTCAACACTAAGAAATAGACGATTCATAAGGCACCAGGAAAATAAATTATTCAACTCGGACTGCAGGACGGCTGAATCACTAGAATTTCTTATTTCAGCATACACTTTTAGATCATCAGCGTAGAGAAAAAATTTAGCAAAGGAAAAACACGAACAAATATCATTAATAAACAAAACAAATAACAAAGGTCCTAAAATACTACCCTGAGGTACACCAGAGGTGGCGATGCAACAGTTTCGAATCAACTTCATCGATAACTACAGTACTGCAATTCTTTATTAAATACTATAGGATCGAATCCAACCAAGGAAAGTTGAATGAAACCCGAGATATGCCAGTTTGGTTACTAAAATCGTATGGGAGATTTTATCAAAGGCTTTAGAGAAATCTGTGTATATCGCGTCAGTTTGGAAACCATTCTGGACGCCTGCGTGGCAATGTTCAGAAAAAACGGATAAGTTAGATAACGTAGATCTTGGAACTACAAAACTATGCTTTCTAGGACTAATATGGAGAGTATATACTAGTTTTTTTCGCGTGAATGTAGTTCAAACATAGTACTTTAATAATAATATGAATGTCTCCCTTCTCAAAAGAATATTTGTTCGAGCAGGAATTCTCATACAACTAATAGTCGAAAGTCAATAAATCATGAATATTGACATCATCGGTGCAGCTGCTCTGTTAGTTCTGCCTTTTCCAAATTGAATAAAGAAGGAAAGCGAATGGGTCTGGTGATGAACGAGGACAAAACGGAGTACCTCCTGTCATTAACACGTTCACGCCGGCGCGTACCACCGGTGGCCCGCACAAGATTGCGTCATCTGGCAGCGCGTACCACCAATGGTACTTTATTAGACGGTACCTATGAGATGAGATGCCATAAACGACCACCCTTACGAAAAAATTTCGTTTTATGACCTGCAATCGCTCCCGATAGAGTGAAAAGATGTAAACATTGCCGTCTGTGGGCGAAGACCATGAATAACAGCGCCGGCGTGAACGTGTTAAACAAAAAGTCGGCGCACTCGCGTATCGGCACCCACGTCATTGTTGACAGTTATGATTTCGAGGTTGTAAAAGACTTCGTTTACCTAGCAACCTGTATTGACACCGATAGCAATGTCAGTCTTGAAACATAACGGAAAATCTCTTTTGCCAACTTTGGACTAAGTAGGCAATTGAGTAGTAAAGTCCTCTCTCGAGGCTATCATCATGTCCGTCCTAACGTAAGGCGCAGAAGCGTGAACGATGACAACATCCAATGAGGCGTCCCTTGCAGAGTTTGAGAGAAATATTCTGTCAAGATTTTTGGACCTTTGCACGTTAGCCATTGCAACTATCGTAAGCGACTGAACAATGAGCTGTATGAGCTTTACGACGACGTAGACATAGCACGGCGAATAAAGATCCAGCGGCTTCGTTGGCTGGGTCATGTCGTCCGAATGTATACAAATGCTCCGGCTCTGAAAGTATTCGATGCGGTACCAACGAATGGGAGCAAAGGAACATGAATGTGTCCTCTGCGTTATCAGGTGGGGCAGGACTTGGCTTCACTTGGTGTGCCCAACTGGCGCCAATTAGCACAAGAAAGAAATTATTGGCACACTTTGTTAGACTCGGCCAAAATCGCTAAGCGGTTGGAGCGTCAACCAAGAAGAAGAAGAATGATTAATGAAGACACGCATCAGATCCTCCGGCATCTTTTTGCCAATCTTCGATCAACCTTTAGTAGATTCTAAGAATGCCAGAATGTCAGCCTTTCCTTCCTAACCCAATGTTACTACCGATTTCTCGTAAAAAAATTTTAAGACTCTTTCGAAATATTAAAGGTACCTTCACTCAACCAGGAACTTCATCGTTTGGCTGAAACTAATGGAACACAGAACCTCAAAGGCCGATCTCATGTCCTGGCACTTATTTCCTAAAGTAAGGAATGAGAAAAACTGTTGGTTGGAATTAAGGACAAAGCCTAGGCCACCATCCGGGCATTCGAATATATTTAGTTTTCAGCCCTTTAATCTCGGTCTTCAACTACCAGGAAAGGTTATTCCACCCAAAAATTCTGACGTTAATGAGTTTCATGAGTTGAATATCTTCCGATGACCCATTCGATGTATTGCCTACCTTCTAGAAGCTTTTTGACATCATCCGCCTTATTGATCCACCTTAAAAACGACGACTACATGAATCCCATCTACTCTTTATGGCTTTATGCTCTCCTCACTAAATACATATAGAAAGTGAAGGCTGTACAACTCAGCTGTACAACTGAGCTCAGGCTCTCGTCGTCGCTTTTGCAGTCTTCACGCATATGGACTGGCATACTCTTGTACTCTTGAAGATCTCGCTGACCAGAGTAAGGTTGAGATTCAGGCCCTCGCAGACATCGCCGATGCTCGCCAATTTCGATCACGGTCATTGTTCACTTACCACGATGGGTTGGGGAAAATCTCCACATCATCACCACAAAGTAATGAACGGAATAACGGTTACAATTTCCCCCTAGTTTTAACTAGGTGCCTTCCCGAACAACACTGGAGGATCTACTACAAGTCGGCACCTTCGGGTAACGAGGTAAAAGAAAAAAAGGTGAAAAGTAGGTGTAGGCTGTAGAGAAAAGTGTGCAATTAATGATCCAATGCAGCAGCGAATACAAAAGCAAAGCAAAAGTTCCAATTATTTTGATATGTTAATATAGACGTCGGGCATGGCCGTAGAACAATCATCGAAAATGTTGAGGAAATTATGAACGACTTAGCGTCGGATCGGAATGTGAGCACTTATTGCATTGCCCAGAAACTGACGATTTTGTAATCGCCTAAAACCATTAGCATGAAACCAAAATTTTTAAGAATTAAGGCCCACGATTCTTTGCTGAAATGTAACGAACTCGACCCATTTTCTACGCGGGTGGTAACTAGGTCACATCACTCTGAATTTGCCCAAGCCCAAATTAATGGCCAAAAATGTACACGTCGGGCTAAACTCCTCAATTGGATCCCTGAGCAGATTAAAGCAAGATGAAAGGTCAATGTGTTCCATCGAGGCAATTTTTGACCGCATACACCTTTCGCAACGCGCAGGAAGCTCTGAGAGCTGGATGGGAAGTTCTGTTTCAAATTGCCAAAAATGTATTGATGTTAGAAAACTGGAGAGGCTTGTGAGCCGATTAAATTTTTTGCCAATTGGCTGGAGAACTTAGCGGAGTTATAAAATTACTTTCAAAGTGGAACCTTCTTTCGAACCATTAGGTAAGATAACAAATGTTACCGCATATTTGATCTAAAGCGGATAATATTTGTTAATTTCATTGCCGAAATAAAGCCAAAACAAGTGCAAAACTTTCTATTTGACATATAATGATCTAATAATGCATGAGTGTGTGTATATTTTTAATTTGAAAATGTTTGACGTCGCAGCAACCGGCGCCACAAAATACATTGCCATCATTTGACGGACTAAACGACCTCTGGCACAACAATATTTGCAATTTATTTTTCATTTCACGCCACAAATTCCGACTAATTAACCTGTCCAAGTAGGTGAAAAATGTACGCCAAATGTTTTCTTATAAAATATATTTCTATTTTTGTTTTTTTTTTCACTTTCCAAAAGTTATCATCTCAAAATTTTTGTGATCCATTAAAGAGATCTTCAAAAACAATTGCGTGCCAAAAGCTACAACATTCATATTCAAATATATACATATGTACATATATATGTGTTTCTTAAGAACTAGAAAATCATGAGCGACGTGAATCCCGAATTATATATATGTTTTTCTAAGCTTTAACGAACTACAGGGTTTGATTGAAAAGTAATGAGCCTACCGAATCGGCAAGTGGGGGAAAATGATCGTTGGACCTTCCCCTTCCACTAGAAACCGGTCCCAGTTCGCTGGCAACAGCGGTGCAGTCAACATCGCTCCGCGCGTGAAAGCTGTTTTAAAAGTGTGTTAGGATTTTGTAGTGGCGAAAATGCAGCGATCGTTGGAGAAACGTTACTGGATCAAATTTTGCGTAAAGCTAAACAAAACGAGTACCGAAACCATTGGGCTACTCAAGGAGGCTTACGGGGACCAATCTCTGTCCAGTGTCCAGGTAAAGCGGTGGCACAAGTCGTTCAAGGCCAATATGGGTCGCTCTGCATTGGCCAATATGGGGGTTCCGATGCTTCCCCACCCTCCCTACAGCCCAGACCTGTCCCCTCCGGACTTCTTCTTGTTCCCGGGTCAGAATAGAAAGCTAAAGGGGAGGCGGTTCGACTCCATCGAGGCGATCTAAAAAACTGTGACATCCGAATTGAACGCGATTCCGGCGGATGAGTTCAAAAATGTTTCCTGCAGTGGAAGGACCACTACCAGCTGTGTATTGACGTTCAAGGGTCCTATTTTGCAGAATATTAGTTTTATAAGCCAAAAGGTTTAATAAAACTGCTTAAACAAAATAAGGCTCATTACTTTTCAATCAAACCCTGTATATTAATTTTTGTAGTCAGCGCGCTCTTCGTAGCTGAATGGATTATTGCGTTATTACCATCCGGTAGGGCTCGAGTTTGAAAACTGGAGGCATGAGACACCAAAAAATAGAATCAGTTTTTTTCAATACCAGTCGTGCCTCGGCAGACCAGGACAAGCCTCCGAGTGTATTTCTGCCATGCAGGTGCCTTCATTTGTGGAACAATGTTAGGACGCACCGCAGAAATTAAAGGAGAAGCTCAGCCAAAGATCTACCCAAAGATGTTCGTGTTAATAATATATACATACATATAAAGTTGCTGGGCCGTACAGAAACCTAGAATCATGTGATCAATCATTTGTTCGACACAACCTATGAAGAAAGAGCCTGAAGCTGTGGGATGAAAAGAGAGAAAATTTGCAGTACATGCGATTATGTATCCCGTCATAAGTATTGACGACCGCATTGTTATATACATAGATACATACGTAGATACACTTCTTGTTCTTTCTTGTTTTTATCCTATTTCACTTGGGGTCAGGTCTCCTAGACGTAATGTCAGGACTCTTCGATCCTGGCTATTCTCGGTGTTAAAGTTCTCAGATTTCATATCACTTTCTATTTGCCTCGTCCATGTGTGTGTGGTCGACCTGGCTTCACCGCCGCCGTAGCGATGTTTAACACACCAGTCATATCTGATTCAGACTTCCACGAATGAATTGATTAGGCACTTTGTCCAGCATTGTGACCGAGGCTGACTATCTCAACATTTTCATTTCTGCTGTTTGAAGTGTTTCTTCGTGTGCCTTTTTTATAAACCAGCATTCAGCTCCATACTATATAACAAAATGTGGTGCACGGCGGTTTTATTATTTTACCTCTAAGGTCAAGTGGTATTCTTTTGTCACAGTCCGTTTTAACCATGCCGAGTTAACCTTTCGCTGCACGTCTTCATTAAATTCTCCAGTATTTTTCGTACGTAGTTCCGTTAATTTTATATGTTTTGGTTTTCTACCAGCCTCGCCTTATAAGAAAACACTCGTATGGTATTTCTTTGCATAAATAATTTGAAGCTTATTTTTTTTTTCCTATCACAAAACTAATTTTTTATGATTTAGGAAATACTCGTATATGAAACAGTTTATCATTTTTAGATACTATGCGCTATTTACTAGATTGATGTTAACTTTCAAATTGAATCTTGATACCAATGCCAGGTTTTCGGGATCACATACGAAACATCACCAAATCTCGAAATTGATAATGAGCTCTAATATTGGCATCTCTGGTCCATGACAACTAGATATGTATGTATGTATGTATACTTTTAAATTTCTTGTTTCCCTTATTTTTCGAGATATCGCCGCCTGGTCATAATTTAAATTTGATTTTAATTTATTGGTTGGTAAAATTTTATGTGCAGCACCACATTTGTTTAAAAAATAACATAACTGTAAGCCATTTGTCACTTGGGGAATTAGTGGTATATTACTAAATAGTATTTTGATTCTTATTTATACACTTGAGGAATTCTATTTTTCTATTCATAAGCTAATTTAGTATTTATGAGCCTTTATGTTATTCTCGGATTTGCGTAGGTATTGCCATAAAGTAAAAGATTTAAAACACACGTGCCCCACTCAGTGATTTTGCAGCTCTTAGCATACATACATACACACATATGTGCTTATATATATTTTGCTATTAATATTTAGATTTTATTACTACTTCTGTTTCTTGCCTTTTGTTTTGTTGGTTTCCATTCCGTAAAATTGATAATAATTCTACAATTTATGCTAATTTGACATTTGTCATAATTTTTGACATTTCTGTTAACAGCTTATAAAGTACTAAAATAAACATTCGCCATAAATTACCTGCGGTTTTCTTTGAAGTTGATAGATTTCTATATGTATTTGTTTTTAATAAACCATTACGCATACCTACTTGATCCTGTTTAAACAGCTAAGTGTCATTGGGGTTTCTTTTTGCATTATTAGTGCGTGTGAGTGTGGCATGTAAACAAATGTTTTAATAATGATCTGTGCGATTAAATCTGGATGACTTAGTGTTCGAGTCACAGAACTTGAAATATGGTAATAATAAATATAAATACAATTTTAATTTAAATAAAATTTATTTCATCACACAGGTTGTTGTGCTTCGATGCCATTTCCTGAAAGCAATTTTGAGCCACGAATTCCCAATTTGAAAAAAGGATGATTAATTAGTCTGCTCACAGTTCATTATATTTGCACAAACGTAAATACGAGTATTAGGAGCGTACTAAAAATCATATTTGATTTACGTACAATAGGGATGTGGATCCCAATTCCGCTCATGGTTTTATGACCTCATATCTCAAACAACTTATTTTGATTTTTGTAGCTAAAGAGAAAATAAATGTGAAACACAAAAGGTTGGATTTTTTCATTTCGATTTACGCAGAACTGGCTGCAGTATCTACAGACGATGAGAATCATAGAACAGGCCCCACCTCATATGGAACTCTGGTCATAGTAATATAGAAAGAAACGCACTAAATATGCCTGCAAGTTGGAGAGACAATTTTTGGCCGATGAAGTAACCAATCTCCACAAAATGAATACTGGTGTGCCTTAAGGCTCCGTCCTGGGTCCCAAATAACACCTGTTATTCACGCATGATATACCTGCTTCAGCCTGTAGATCAAGTCGCAAACAAGTCATCTCTCAAAAATGTCTCGATGACGTTATCCAAAGGCGAATTGAAATGAATGAGACTAAATCGATTCAAGTACAGGGTCCGGCACTCAAAGTGTTACCAATTAAAACACCCATACATTTATTTAGTTTGAAAAATTACTGTTATGGAATTCAAAGTAAAAAATATTTCACAATGATACAAAATTAAGAATCAATATACTTTTTCTCGATATGACCACCTTATGCGTAGACTATGGTCTTGAGACGGTCCAGAAACGTATCGCAAACTGCCCGAATGTGACTTGCAGGCATTTTGACCCACTCGCGGACAATGATATTGACGCCTCGAGTCTGGTGAATCTTTTAATTCGCACCTTACTCTCGAAAATGGCCCAAAGAGAATAATCCATCGGATTCGCGTCCGGGGAATTTGAGAGCCATTGTGTGGACGGTCTGAAGCTTGGAGCGTTATTTTTTTGGCCATTCTTGGTTCACTCGAGCTTTGTGAGATGGTGCCGAGTCATGTTGAAACGGCCATGGTCTGCCACCGAAATTTTTGTATGCCTATGTCTTCAAAGCAACCTCCAGAACACCTTCCCGATGATATTTCGCATTTACCTTGACGCCAGGCTCGATGAAAACGATTGGAGAGCACCCATCTGCGGTTACAGCGGCCGAAACTATTACCTGTGGCGGGTGCTGCCTCCTGGTGGCCAAGCGAAAACTATGAACGGTCGGTAAAATAAACCCTATCGTTTTGGAAGTTTAAGAATTGCTCAATTTGAAAAATTTTCTCGTAAGAAAAAAAATGTTCGGAAATGTTACATAACAAAATTCTCTTATAACATATAAAACCATTTTCAAATCCATTTGGACAGCGAAATTCAGCTATGGGGTACTGCAGCCAATTAAAATATCGAAATGCTACAGAGATTTGAGTATGTAGTACTCGGGATGTTAATAAATTGCCCGTGGTACGTCTCCAATGCCCACAACCACAGGAATCTCAAAATACCTACGGTTAAGGAGAAATTCACAGCAACCCACTGTAAAAAGATATTATTATTACACATGTTAATAAACAGAAGCAATAAATAATGGAGTCAATAAAACAAAACAAAAGTTGGGCTGCAACTTTGATGATATTTTATGAAATCTTCACAGAAAATGCCTTCCAAAAATTATTTAAAATTTCCTTTTTCCAAGAATACTACACTCGTCTCCTAAGAGGCGCACTTTGTCAAGTAGTAAACAAAGTTATAAATATTTTACTCGAAGATCGTAGTGAGAGCATCCGAGAGGTCAACGCAAGCTTGCTTTGCTAGCAGGCCGTGATCGGAGCACAACGTTCATCCTAATGTTTTCAGCTGTCAGCACAAAAATGATTTCCTTCAAAAGAAATTTCACCGAATGCACCGTTGCGGTTGGCGAGGCATGAGTATATTATTATGATATTAAAAGAATGCAATAATCATCGAAATGGCACTGATTAGGTTGAAATCTGCAAAATCGTGAAATCATGTTATTTGTCTTCGGGGGCACACCAAAACGTAAAAAGGGTTATTATGTGAGCTTACTAAGGCGTTTGAAAGGGAGTTCTCTCTGTAAATGCGAAATACAATAACAACAACCGGCTAAACTATTTATTAAAACACATAACTATTTATATGGCTATTTGTGCTCATAAAATATTAATACCAATACTTTCTATTGGTCTGCTCAACAAGAAGGCAGAATAAATGAGTAATAAAGGTTACAGAAATTGAGACAAATTGAGAACTTCATTTCAGAGGCACACAAATTCGGAGAGAAATAATAAATCAAATCATTTTATAAAAATTTCAATCTCTACAAATCAAAACTTAGTTACATTTCCTTTGGTTTTTATGATATCTTGTATGCGGCAGGATTGCTTCCACACACTTTCTTTTATTTTGAGATTAAAGTGGTGCCAAATATTACTTAGCTTTTTCCATTAGCCTTATTGGTGGTTAAGCCGTCTCCCTTAGATTGGAGCTCGTATTATGTCAGGTGAATTGCCAAGTAGAGGTAAAGCTGAAATCTTGTAGCCTTTTAGAAGCTTGGGAATCTTATTTTTCTTCTTATTTGCCGCGATAACCGGCGCCAGTTGGACACACCAAGTGAAGCCAAGTCCTTCTCCACCTGATATTTCCAACGCAGAGGAGGCCTTCCTCTTCCTCCGCTACCACCAGCTGGTACCGCATCGAATACTTTCAGAGCCAGAGCATGTGTATCCATTCGGACGACATGGCCCAGCCAGCATAGCCGCTGGATCTTTATTCGCCGTGCTATGTCTATGACGCCGTTGCCAACGTGTAAAGGTTCAAAAATCTTGCGCAGAATCTTTCTCTCAAATACTCCAAGCGTCGCTTCATCGGGTATTGTCATCGTCCACGCTTCTGCGCCATACGTTAGGACGGGCATGATGAGAGTCTTGTAGAGTGTTAGTTTTGTTCGTCGAGCGAGGACTTTACTACTCATTTGCCTACTTAGTTCAAAGTAGCACTTGTTGGCTAAAGAGATTCTACGTTGGATTTCAAGGCTGACATCGTTATCGGTGTTAATGTTGGTTCCTAAATATACGAAGTCTTTTACGACCTCGAAATCATAGCTGTCAACAGTGACGTGGGTGCGATACGCGAGTGCGCCGACGTTTTGTCCTCGTTCACCACCAGACCCATTCGCTTTGCTGGTAGCAGTTGAGTTTGTAAAACTTCTTTATAATGGTTGTGGATGTTCTTTTTGTTGTTGTAGCTGTATAAACATTCCCCAAACATGTTTATCGAATGTGAATGCCCTTCGCCGTATATCAATCTGCGTCGCTCCAAAATTGACTGCCGTGGGAATATATTGATACCTTGCGTGATGTGGAGCGTTCCAGTTCCCATAAGTAATACCTAAAGACAGTTCCACGGAAATCGATCAGCGGTGGATTTTTAGTGCGGTGAGCTGAAAGGCAAGTTGTTTGTGGCACTTCTACAACAACAAAAAAACAAAAAACAAAAAACATTGTCTTGAAAAGCTGTTTCGCCTTTTTCATGATACAAGGGATTTCGTAAAGGCAAATCCATAATCGTCCCACCCTTTATTCTTAGCCAAATGTTTGAAAAGCATCTCGAATATGGGCTGCTGAGACACCAGATTTTATTTCTTTCAGGTCAGAAGACGTCACGTCGTATTTAATTCAAAAGAAGCGATCAGGGGAATATAATTTTAAAATATCATAATATTAAGTTGATAAAACCTCTTTTATTTTGTTGGGAAGGCCACAGTGACATACAGGGAAGCTAATGAGGATGAAGGTCAAAAGCAGACCGAGGTAGAAAATGAGCTCAAAGATTTGGGAATTCGTAACTACGAAGCAAATTTGCAACTACGCTCGCTAGGAAGGAGCATTCGGAAGGAAGCATTAAGGGGTTAGAGGTAGTCAGAGGTCCGAAAAAATTGTGATATTCAATAATTTTTTTTTTGCCAGTCAATTGCTTTATTTTACAAAAATAAAAACATAGCTGTAATCCATCATGTTTCGACTTGACTTCAGCAAAATTAAAAAAAAAAATTAATAATTGTAAAAGTTATCGCTGTTTGTGTGGAGCCAGTTTCTCCAGAGGTCCCTGGCGGTGATCATCACAAGTCCTTGGAGATTCATCTAAAATCAATCGAACAAACGAAATTAGTTTTATTAATAGAAAATCTTGTGCCTGATCGAAGCTTTTTTTCTTTCTTTTCAAAATTAACAATTCGGTGGCCTCAGGAAATATTTTTCAGATTTTCGAGAAAAAAACCGAAAATTAATCGTTAAAAAAAACCGTTCGAACAGGCACGAGTTTTTTATGTTTTTCAAAAGCATTAAACATTTTATTGAAATCTACTAAGCCATTTTTAAGTTACAGTGATCACCAGTTTAAAAAACATAGTCTTGAGAAAAACGCATTTAAAATTTTGCTATCGATTTGTGTACAGTTACACGAATTATTTAATTACTTACACTGTGTCATCTATTCATGGGCCATATAATAGTTCTTCAGCGGTCATACTCGTAGCAGCTTCCGAATACTATTTATTTCTCACCTGAGTGTCGTCTGACGAAGCTATCCTTGTCGGGTAGTATTTCGAGTGTTGACGCATCTGAGTAACAAACCGAAACAAAGTATATTTTATAATTTGAATGAATAAAATAATGAATGCAATCGAATTAATTTTAAACAGTAATGATGATGGTTTTCACAATCCAGTAATAATGATTTTCACAAATATATCTTAAAAAATACTAGAACTTTATTCCAGCATTCGAACGATTTATACTCGGTTTATTGTGCCGAGGATTTATGAGAAGTTAAACTGGGGCTTAAGCATTACAATATTTGATTTCAACTGCATAGTATACATGTATAAATGTAGACATGTATTTTTAGTATATACAGGTATGTAATAAAACATTTCATGGAATTTGAGTTTTCAAACAAAATATTTACATTTTTAATTACATTTGTGTGGCACGATCGTTTTAATTTCCTTTTATTCTATTTTATGTTTATTGCATACTTCATAATTTTATTTTTTCATTTTTAAACAGAGGCTCATAATTTAAAAACGATAGCATACAAACGCTTGCATTTGGTGAAAACTTTAAAATATGTACATACATTCAAAATTATTTATGGCGTTGTTTATAGATGTATGTATGGCGGCAGTGCGCTGTAGTGTGCGTGTGTGTGTGTGCGCATATTAGTTTTGTATACGTGTGCATGCGCCCATATATTTTCCGCCTGCGCCAAACACGAAAACCGACGATAAATAATAATAAATTTTAAGCACAATGCAGTTGCAGTTGCACACAATGAGTTGAAGGTGGATAAAGGTAGCAATAAATTAAAAATGCAATGCATAGTGAAAAAAGAGGTATAATGCAATAATAATACAAATAAAATAATAACAGAAGGTAACAACAAAAACATAGAAGGGGTGGAGCGTTGTTATGCAAAGATAGGCAAGAAGGTTGGCTGAAAGTAAACCAGCTCAGTGGCATGCATGCATGCATTCATAGTGCATACAAGCATACAAATATATGTAAGTACAGACAGACATTTGAGACATACTTACACCTGAGCTAGTTAGTTAGGGGCTTACGAAGCTAACTACAGCCGCTTGCCTAGCAGACTGTCTGACAGGCGAAGTGAGTTGGCTTTTCGCCGTGACTTGCGCTGCCTCCACGACTCGATTCATACCACTACAGATTTGTTGCTGCTCAAGAATTTCCGTCAGTTGCGTGCAAGGTGTTAACAAAGTTGCAGTAAAGAAGGAAAAAATTTTGAATATGAATTATTTGTTATTTACGCGCACGTCAACAACGACAACAACAATAGCAAGAGCGCAACCGCACTAACTATGGCATGCATGTGTAAGTATATAAATTAAAGGAAGGGAACTAATTTTTGCAAAAACCAAACGAAAAAAAAACGAAAAACAACTAAAACAAAATAAATTTATTCATTCCAACAATGCAACGCACGAAAATTAATACACTTTACTCATGGCATGTGAAAATTTTCTATTATGGCAAATTGTGACGGACAGCTGAATAAATATATGCATGCTTTTGTTGTTGTAATTGAGACATTCTATATTTTTTATTTGCATGCACACACAAAACTAATTACGGCCAACACGCCAACCAGCGGAATAGAGGCACGATAAAAATATAATAAAATTAAATAAGATGCAGAAAAAACATTAAAATTACTAAGCGTTAAGCCAACTAATGGCAATGCTTGGTGACAGATTTATGACAGCAGAAATGGCATTGCCAACACGACTCACGAACCAAGCGTCACACTAAAGGCCTTGGCACTCACTCGCTAAACGAACTTTTTCTTAGTCTATTATAGAGGTTGGAATATGTTTGGCATATTCTAGACTAATTCCCGTAAATGGGCTAAGTTATTGGGTGGTCTGGTATTAACTTTAGAAGTTTTGACAGCTGTCAGGGGCAATATGACAACAAGAAAACAAATTGAATTAACAGCAAGAAAACATATTGCATGATTTTGAAATGTAAGACAGCAGAATTGTTAGCCGCATTTAAGGGAATGAATGAATGGATGAAAGTAATATTTTAAGGGAATTTTCTATTAATTATTTACGAGCTGATAAGATGAGCTGAATTGAGAAACTTGTAAATGGTATTGTGTTGATTTTTTTTTTATTTTATTGCTTCTTTTCATAATTTCGCCTTAAAAAGTTTAGTTCTTGTCGCTGAAATCCAAAGCATAGACCTACAAAATCTTTAGTTAGTTTTAGTCAGAACCTTTGTAGGCCTCCTCTTTTCGCCAAGCGTTAGCAAGTGGGGAATAAATGAAACAACTGGTTTAAGGGGGGGTAGGGTTTTTAGGGTAAAAAAAAATCGATTTTGGTTTATTTGAGAAAATGAATGTACATAATCTCAAGAAAGTTGTGACCAAATTTTAAGTCAATCGGTGCAAAACTCACAAAGTTAGAGCATTATAACCGTTGGCCGCTCCGACTCGGTACCTGCTATGGTCGAACTTTAAATCGATTTTCTGGAAAACGACGTTTTTCAAGTCGGTGGACACTTTTTCTCTGAATCTACTCGACCGATCTTCCTGAAATTTTGTACACACTTTCTCTACATAATTACCGAGGTAACCGTGGGAGGTTTTTTTGTTTTTTCAATTTTTATTTATTTAAAAAAAAAAAATAATAATTGGCGCGTACACTTCTGTTAGGTGTTTGACCGAGCTCCTCCTCCTATTTGTGGTGTGCGTCTCGATGTTGTTCCACAAATGGAGGGACCTACAGTTTCAAGCCCACTCCGAACGGCAGATATTTTTATGAGGAGCTTTTTCATGGTAGAAATACACTCGGAGGTTTGCCATTGCCTGCCGAGGGGCGACCGTTATTAGAAAAATGTTTTTATTAATTTTGCTTTCACCGAGATTCGAACCAACGACCTCTCTGTGAATTCCGAATGGTAATCACGCACCAACCCATTCGGTTGCGGCGGCCGCCGTTTTTTTATTTATTTTACAATAAACAATATTATGCGATTTATCGTCTAAAAATCGCACTTCTACTTCAAATGTTAAAAAAAAATTGAAAAAAAATTGTTTTTAATAAAAACTCGACAGGGTTACCTCGGACAATTGATTACCTAATGAAAACTCTTTGATTTTTTGATTTCAGATGATCCAATGCTGAGAAAAACTGTCCACGGCAAATTGCCTTTTTTTCGAGACGTCTGCGTAGATCTGCTGTCAACGGCTCAATTTTCTATATTTTCTTGTGAAAATTTTTGAAAATATTTTTGAAATATGAGTTTACAGTATACTAATTGGATAAATAAATTTACATGAATCATCTTTCCAAAAAAAATTCATAAATAAGTGCATATTTTTAGTTGAATTAACCCTACCCCCCTATGTCTGGGTGCCATTAACCGCGCGAGCGATATTTTCTTTTAGTGCTGAAATGATCGGTGGGTTTACTTCACAGTCCATAGGGATAAGATCGGGCGGCCGGTGGAGCCAGGATATGTCACCGAAACGGCTTATCAGTTTGTTAGGAAAGAAATCATGCAGTATTGCTACAGTCTTTTTGGCCGTGTATGGCATCCTGCTGAAACCAGTTGTGCGTTATGAAGGATGAATATTCACTAATTTCTCGTTACTGACACAAAATAATCGTTCAGCATGCGTGGATAAGAGGCACACTCCACAGAAATTGCTGACCCTCGTAAAATATGGTCCAATTATTCCAATGAAGTGGCTGTGGATGTTTTAATAGTGGGTTCTGTCCTTTAGGTTGCCAATAATAACAATTTTGGTCATTTACACTTCCACTTAACCAAAAGCATAATAGTATCCTTTGCTGATGGCACCGTTTAAATGACATCTAACAACAACATGAATGTTGCCACAAATAAACTACATCAGCTACTTAACTCAAGTCAAAAACATATTCAGACAACTCTACTGACGAGACAACTCGCGACTTTCACCTGGTAATAAATTGATAATCCACAAAACTTTTATAAGCCCAATCCTGCAGGCATGCAAAATGCTTAGGGAACGTGGGAGCGAGGGAGATATTAACATTTTTTCCGATATCCTAGACGCGATCAAAGCTCTGACGACGCCATGGCGCAGATCCAAACTAGTCAACTCCTGTAAGGAGAAGATCAAACCTCTGGGGTGTGCAAGAAACATTTCTCTGATCTGGGTTCCAAAACATAGCAACATAAAAGGAAATGAAATTGATGATGAGCTTGTATGGAAGGGGTCAACTGAACTTCCTATATCGTCATCGGCAACTGCCTGAGTGTTGTTAAAAAGGAATTACACAACTGATTTTTCAGGAAAGCTCGGAAAATATGGAGCTTAATTTCTTCATGTGCTATTTCGTAAACCCTTTAGCCACATTACAATAGACGCAGAACTGGGAAAGTCCTGGCGACTCTATGCGCTTCAATTTCCAAACTCGTAGCTGTGTTTACCGGTCATTAGATAATCGGCACACACGCGAAAAAGATAGGTTTACCATTTAAACCCCACTGCAGAAGGCGTAGGTCCCTCCAGAGAAGGAAACTATTGCGCACTGCCTCTGCAAATATCCGGGCTTGGGCCTGAGGCACTGCTCCAATTAATCAACCTTCTCCATTACATCAACAGCTCTGGTCTCATAATGGTACTGAAACGGTGCTTTAGTGCTACTTGGGTAGTGCCAGAGTGGTACTTCAACCATTTTCTACCCATCTGGAAATGTGGCAAGCATCAAGCAAATCAAATCTTAAAATAATGCAACGACTACAACAATCGACGCTCTCCAAAAAGTGATCATCGCGCGCTCAGGTCTACGAGAAGGGCTCAGCGATGAGGCCCATTTTTGGTCTAATGGCTATTTCAAAAATAGAATTGCTGAATTGGGACTGAAGAGCAACTTGAAGCCATTCATAAACAGCCATTAAATACATTGAAAACAGTCGTTTAGTGCGGCTTATGGGCCGGAAGAATCATCGGCCCATATTTCAACAAAGTCGAGGCTGGCGCAATGTGACAGTGAATAGCGAACGCTATCGCGCCTGAATAAACGACTTTTTTGGTGTTGGAAATTAAAGCCCGTTGTTGCAACAAGACGGCGCTACTTCCCATAAAATCCGTGAAACAAAGGATTTACTGCGACATCGTTTCGGTGAGTGATTTTGCTCTCGTCTCGAACCAGTAGATTGGCCACAAAGATTGTGTGATATCACATCGACTTTTATTTGTTGGGGTACGTAAAGTCTAAATGCTTTGTGGATAAACCAGCTTCGTTTGAGGCATTGGAAGTCAACATTACGAAAGTTATACACTCTAGATGCCTACCGAAGTCCTCCAGCAAGTCATTCAAAATTGTTGTTTAAGGATGGCCGAATTACGGCGCAGGTGCGGCCAACATTTGAAAGAGGTTATAGTTAAAAAAAAATGTTCATAAATTTCATTATTTCAAAAATAATAAAGATTGCCCAATAAATTTGAATTGTCGTTGTTTTATTCTAATTTTAAATCCGATATCTCTAAATTGCGCACCCTTTATTATATACTGTATGTATTTATATGCATGTGTAAGTGTGTACGTTTATGTACTTTGAAAAACTGAACACTTTGAGCTCCAGGTTTTGCCGATATACACAAAGAGTAGTTTTCCAAAGCTCAGAAAACTTTGAAGACGCAAAAATATTTGTGTCCTCAGAAAAATTTCGTTATCGACCGCTCAATTCCATACATTTATTAATCTATTGGCAGCTGCAAAAGTGTTTTTGCTATCATTGCCGCTGTCAGTTGGTTGCTCAACCCATTGCATAAATCAGTTTGACAGTTATGCCCGTCAGACGGCAGTGTTAAAGCCGTCACGCCTGTAGCCTGCATGTCCGACTTAAGGCCGCATGTCACCAACAGCAGTTCTTTACGGCCAACAACGACAAATTAACAACAACAGCTCAATGGTATTCAACACCATCGACGTAATCGCAAAACATACGTGCCGGTGCAGTTGGCGGGATCGCCATAGTCACGAGATTAATTTGCACCCAAACGTCAAATTTTATTGAGTGACGTGTTGGAATGACGCGTCGTCGCCACAATCGCTGCCCCAACAAGCAGACTACTGGTGCAAACTCAGAGCGCAGACGAAAAAAAACAGTGTAGTCCCAGCATCAATGGTGCGGTCTACTGGCACAGGTTGTGGTTGTGATTGTTGGTTGTTTTGTGTTACTTTTTTGTTTTTTGCTTTAGTTGTTGTGTGCGTTAAATCAAAAAATCAATTTCTTTGCAAATGAGTTTACGCTTCAGTGAAGCTGTCGCCGTTTAGCCAATAAGCGTAAAAGCTATGTGCTGTTTTAGTCATGTTGTTAATTCAGCAATTTGTGGTAATTATTTATGTTGTTGTTGTTGTTGTTTTTGATCGAAACTACGATTATGGTAATTGTGGTGGCGGCGTTGCACTGAGACATGATTGATTTACCGCGCCACTTGATTAATTATTTAGCAAATCGAACACATACACACACACATTTATTTATTTCTTCCATTCACACATACATTTATTTGCATATACATTTGTGCATATGCGTACATACATTGCCTGTAGGAAAAGCCTGCAGCACTAAACTGTTGCACTGATGAATGAAGAACGATGATTCATTCGTGTTTCTTGTTTTTCACAAGCATATATTTTTTTCCTGGAAAAATTCACTGCCACAAATGGCCTTAGGTAAAGTTCTTTACTTTCGCTCTATGTTTCGACTAGAAGCGATAATATATACAAGGTGAAGTCCAAAATAAACAAGACAGGCGTCATAAAAATGTTTTTAATGGCGCCATCTTTTTAATGAGTTAATGCGTTGGAAGTAACGTCCCTAGTTGACTTCCAGTGAAAGTTTGGGGACCTTCGGTTCAGTGGAAGCGAAGTTATTGCGCCTCAAGTGTCAGTATGTTTGTGCCATCGGTACAAAAATGAGTTTCGAACAAAGAGCTAATATCAAATTTAGTTTTAAAATCTTTAAAATCGGTAAAACGTTAACCAAAACATTTGAATTAATGAAAAAAGTGTATGGCGATAATTGTCTATCTCGTGCCAGAGCTCATGAGTGGTTTACACGTTTCAGAGATGGTTGTGAGGACATAAATGACAATGAACAAAAACAGTAATCACTGAAAACTCCATCGAAATTGTTTGTAAATTTATCTAAAATGAACCGAAAATATCATTGAAATTCATGAAATCGGAGTTAAATATCTCCAAACCATCGATTTATCGCATTTTAACTAATCGTTTGGGCTTACGAAAGGTCTGTGCACGTTTCATTCCGCACGAGTTAACTGAGGACCAAAACGTGCTCAGAATTCAACATTCGAAAGACCTCATTAAAGAGGCGAGAAAATACGAGAACTTCCTTTACAACATTGTAACTGGTGATGGAACGTGGTGTTTCCAACATGAACCTGAAACTAAGCGTCAAAGTGCAGAAAGGAAGGCCCCAGACAGCCACCACCCAGAAAATCGCGTTTGGAGAAGTCAAAAATCAAGCCGATGCTGATTTGTTTTTACGATTCCAAGGGAATTGTCCACAAGGAGTTAGTGTCAACGGGCCAAACCGTCAATGTAATTTTCTGCCTTGGCGTTTTGAAGCGTTTGTTGCATCGTATTCGTCCGATTCGCTCTGAATACCGCGTAAGAGGAAGCTGGCACTTATTGCATGATACTCGTAATGCACCATCTCACCGATCCACTCTTGTGACAGATTTTTTGACTAGAAATCGCATTTAAACCATCAATTACTCACAGTATTCGCCTGATATGGCTCCCCGTGTCACTTCTATCTATTCAGAAAATTTTATTTGCCCATGAAAGGTAAACGTTTTGCGTTCGTAGAGGCCTTCTAAAAGGCTTGTGCCGACATCCTGAAGGACATTCCGGTCAGTAACCTGAAACACTTTTTCGAAAAGGAAAAGCTTTTAGATCGCGCAAAACAGTGTAATGAGGCCAGAGGGAACTATTTTGAATAAATAAACTCGAAGTTATCAGAACAAAGCTCCTGTCGTTTCTATCTTAGCTCAGTCTTGATTATTTTGGACTTCACCTTATAAAGGCAAAATAATTTTTTTACATATATGTATATTATATATAAAAAGTTATTTGAAAACAAAATTGATGATTAGAATTGCGCCACCTTGCACCAACAATGTGTGGATACAAACTGAAAATATTTTTTTAATCCTTTCGATTTCGTTAGTATTCGATGTTGAATTCTCTAATATTTTGGTTCGCAATTCATCGAACATTAATAAATAAAATAAATAATTGGTTCATACACTTCTGTTAGGTGCTTGGCCGAGTTCCTCCTCCTACTTGTGGTGAGCGTCTTGTTCCACAAATGGAGGGACCTACAGTTTTAAACCAACTCTGAACGACAAATGCTGTTTTATGAGGAGCTTTATTATGGCATTGGACATTAACACTATACCAGAAATTTATTTCGTTCGTTCAGGTTTTTCTTGCGGGGTTCATTCACACACATATGTGGACTAAAGTTTTTTTTTTCTGAAATTTTTTAACACAATTCGTTGTCATTTTAAGCTGAAGTTTATGGGGTAATTTTGCATTTAGATTTACGATGTCAGTGTGCCAGTTATTCAGTTACTCAGCCAGAAATGTGACATAGATTTCTTTGACATAGTGAATTATTGCCCATTCGGAAGATATATGAGTTGGGGAATTTTTATGGATTGCAGAATTTTCGTTGAAAATACAAAACAATGGTGGAACTTGTTTCCATAATATACACATATTTGTGAGCAATTATTTTCTGCGATAACCGGACTATCAAACGTTTAACTAAGCATTTCGAAGTAACTCATTTTGGAACCTTGTCAGACGGTGCATCATGAGATCTATCACACAAACTTTTTTTTTAATATTTTTGGAAAGCGGCTTATGAAAAAATATTATATATAAATTCTAAAATAAAATGTTTAGGGATAAGCTTGTCGCTGTAGTCGAGTACCAAGAGCTTAGTTGCATAGTTTTAGTTAACTTTTTTTAAAATGTCAACAAAACAGAATTCATCCACCACCTTAAGGTAGCCGCATTTAATTAAACGAAAAGTAAAGTATGCGCATAAAATTTTAATTCTTTTAATAATTGAGTTCTTTTCACATATATATAAGGTGGCACAAAATTAATCATCCCCTTTTGTTTTTGAATAACTTTTTTACAAAATAAAAAAAATATGTATTTTGAATGATGGAAATCTATATTTTGACCTGTATGCGTTCCATTGTTCATCTGTTTATATACTGTCTAGTTCACAAGTGTAAAATATGATTGACGTCTGACACTATTTAAAAAAATTATAAATTTTCCGGTAGGATTATTAGCTTTGCGAACCTGCTATAATAAAGGGTATTCCAATAACAGGTGTTAGGTGTTAAACAGGAGAGATGATTAACGATTTTGGAATTGGATGGTATTGATCTGGACAACGTTTACTTTCAAAAAGACGGCGCTACGTCCCACACACGCAATGAAACCATTGATCTTTTACGGGAACAGTTTCCGGACCGTGTTATCTCTCGAAGATGTGATGACTTGTGTATTTTTTCTTGGGAGCCACGTGAAAGAGAAGGTCTACGCCAACAGTCCAGGTTCGATTAAAGGACGTAGAACAGCGACTTTGCAATTCGGTTATGGAAAATTTCATGAAAAGGATATTGTCCTGTAAGCGTGGTCGTGGTGATCATTTGCTTGATGTTATTTTCCACTATTAACGTCTTACCTTTCTCCTTATAATGAAATAAACATCCGTTCATTTATATTAAAAAATAGCATTTTTCTTTGAATATCAAAATAACACCTCTTATTAAAAAAATCCTTTATTTTGTCAACAATATTTTACTCCTCAATAGAAGATGAGGTACAACGTAAAAATTATAAAAGTTCCGATATGATGATTAATACGAGGTCTGTTGGAGATCCAGCATCTTCTCTTTACAGAATGCTAATGCAAAATTATTCACTTTATCTTGAAATAAAATTACTTTTGAGGAAATAATGAGAATGACACGACTGAAATGTATGAAAGTTGTATACCTGCACTGTCGCTCAATGTAGACTGCTGTCTTATGTTGTATTTTTAAGATGAATTCCAAGAATTAATTTGGAACGAACTATAGATTTTTTTTTTTTTTTATTGAAACGTTATAAATAAATAGATACATTTCATGTTATTACACCTAGTTATATAACTAACAAGCATGATTGGTTTGTGAATATATAATATGAATCTACTTATTAATAAACACTAGGTACAGTGGTTTCGTCCTCTTCAGCCTCCTAGTATATATTGCATCATCGCAAAGAGATGAGGCTTCAGCATTGATGTGTTGCTCGATCCTATTGGCATGCTTGACAGCGTAGAGATTTATCATTTCATTGACTGTATGCAATTGTAGCTCTCTATGTAGGTCGTCATTCCGTATATACCAGGGGGCTTTTACGATGTCCCGGATTACCTTGTTTTGAAAACGTTGAATGATTTCTACATTACTTTTTGCGGTGCATCCCCACAGTTGAGCTCCATAAGCCCACACTGGCCTAAAGTTTTGTTTGTAAATTAACAATTTATTTTCAATGCGTAATTTAGACGGATAAGCCAGTACAAGTTTCTATATTTTAAATTGAGTTCAGCGACTTTGGTTTTGACATGTTCCTTCCACCTGAGCTTAGTGTCTAATGGCATGCCCAAGTACTTTGCTGTACAAGCATATGGCACGTTTGCGGAAAATATTTGAATGGGATTGTAGATAACTTTTTTGTTTAAAAGTTAACGTGTACCGATTTAGTGTCGTTAAGTTTAATATTCCACAAACTAGTCCAGTTTGTTATTACAGTAATCGATTCCTGTAGCTTCGCAGTAGATTCATCCACGTTTTCGCCAACAGTGAGAACGCACGCTTTTTGCAGGATTTAGGAACAGGCAAATCGGAAGTATACAACAAGTACAATACAGGTCCAAATATGCATGTAGAAGACCTCAAATTTCGAAGCACATTGAAAAAGGACTTTCAGGGGCTTAGGCAAATTCACAATGTAATTGGACAAGCGTAATATGCACGGCCGAATCTTCCTTTTGGGCGAATAATTGCATACGTCAGACCTGGCGTTCTGCTAATAATCGACAACTTAATACTCATGTTTTGGGCTGCATCTCCATAAAAGGATTTGGCTATTTATTTGTGTCAACCGCAAATTTGTATACAGTTTTCATAAATAAATCCTGCGAAGATATGTGGAAAAACTAAAAGAAAAAGAGAACAACGCCATCAAGTAAAAAGCCGAAGGTGTATGGAGTGTATTAATAAAGTGTATAGTAATATGCAAAAGCTCTTTGAACTTAGACTATTAAAACAGGGGCTCCAATGGTTTCAGCGAAGTCAGGAATATCAGTATTGAGGAAGGCAAAAGCACTCATCTCTGTTCAAGGCATCAAAGGATGCATATTGCATTTTCACACAAACAATTGAATTTATTCGGATATTTGCGGTTATTATTTATGTGGAAAATATATTCTTTTAAGAACGCAGAATCCAATGTATGCAGTTGTCTACGTACATATAAATATTCATATTCATCTCCCTGCATGTATTTGTTGGTTTAAGGGAACCATGGGTCAATGCATTCACATTTCCCACACAAATATTTTACATTTCGCACATTCGACACTTTCATGCATATTCATAGACAAAACCAACAGCTGTATGTATGTATATATGTAAATATTTGAGTATTTGTACGTGCGCTAGTGTTTGTGCGTGTGCATGTGTTTTCCTTTCTCATGAAAACCAACCATGACTATTAATTGCTCAACCATGTGACCATGTCTCGCGTTTGGGGGCAAAACCAATAAATCTTCCAGCATGATATTACGATTCAAATAAAAACGCCTGTCATACGTACAACACCTATTGACACTATTTTTTCACCCGACGCCATTTGCACAAATGCATAAATTTACGTTCGAAAACAGCAAGTAACCACTAACATACAACATAACAGCAATGAACGTCGTTTGAAAGAAAATGAAAACAAAACAAAAAATAATGAAAAATGTGAAGAAAAAATTTATATGTGGATAAAAAAACAATATTTTGGTAAAAAATGAATTGCTTGTAAAGCGGTGCAGCCCCATAATCATTCCGTCAAAATATTTGATTTATTTGTTAAAAAAATGTTGGAACTCTATAACAACAACAACAACAGCAACAGCGACAATACAAGTTGCAAGCGCTATGTTATGGATACCAAAAAAGTGTTTGTGTGACAGCGGTGAATAATAACAGCTACAGCAGCCGGCTGCCGGCAATATAGTAACAGCTAGCGTGACAACAACAACAGCGCCTGCAACATCGAACACTGCCACTAAAACCGGCAACAACAGCATTTCAACATAGCTTGTGGAGGAAGTCAACTGACAGTTGATTATGATTAAGTGCTAAAACCTTGTAAAAATTATAATTTTCTATATTTTGTCACATTCATTATTTATGGCATGCAAAAGTGCTGAACAACAGCAGCAACCCGGCCAACAGCAGCGTCAACAACAAGTAAGAGCACGCACGCAAACCACTCAACCGCACAGCTACGTTGACAGCGCGAAAGCACACACACGCGCGCACACATACCATAGGTACTTTCATAGATATATCTATTTGTATTTAGGAATTAATGAGAGCAACGCCTGAGCTCTGACTCTGGTACACATTCATGCCAACACACACACAAATAAGTACATGCTCGTTACGTATACGCCCGGGCGCTCACAAATCGTCGCTCCTTTTAAGTAAACTTGTGCTTCGTTTTTGTCCACTTAATTCTATTAATCACTCTAAGCTATTGATTGATCGTTAATTTAAATGCTTACTTGGTGTATGCAACTCACCTTAAATCAATCCATAGTAATGGAATGTGAGTGATAAATTATTATCACTGCGTACATGCGAAACTAAAATAATAACATTAATCAATACTATCCGGTTTGTTTTTGAATTGAATTAATAGGCTTTATAAATATATATGTACATTGAAAGCTACCGTAGGCGAATGGCTTTGCACGCGACTACCATGCCATTAATCCTGTGTTCGATGTCCAATATTGACTTAAAACATCAAATGATAGGCAATATTTTTTAATAGCGTTCGACAATCAGGTGGCTGTACACGCATCCGCGTGCGATTCTACTATGAAAACATTTAGAGGGTTTTCCAAGGGTAAAGTGGGTTTTGAGCGTTGATGCATAACTATGGATGAGATTTGGGTCTATCACTTTGATCCTAAATCAAAACAAGCGGCTAAAGAGCGTAACCTTTTAGGCCAGTTGAAGGAAAAAATGTGTGAAAAAAGAAAAAACTATTTTTAATCAGTACAATGCATCGTGTCACAAGAGCAAGGTTAGGTTAGGTTCGGCAGCCGCATCACCCATAGAGACAACGATGCCACTTAGACCACGAAAAAATGACCGTTATGAGCCATAGGGGCTGGGCTACATTTCGCTCTCCATATTGAACCATCCTGAGCCTTTGACAAAGCGTAAAAGGTTGTTGATACCTACAGTGTATAGATTATCTATATTCGTTAAGAAGTAAGATTTTAAAAATCGGTTCTTGCTTCTGGCTAGAGCTGGGCATGTGCAAAAAAGGTGTTGAATTGCTTGCAACTCCTTCTCATTTCTGCAGCTACGAAAGAAATCATGCGTGTAAACGCCTAATCTCCTTGCATGATTTTCTGTGAGCGCCACTACTAAGGTCCTGATTTGAAGTCTACTTAATTTTATAATACTCTTGGACAGATGTAGATTTAGCCTTGGCCATGCTTGCCTAGCAATTTCACAGGAGTTACCGCTAATGTCATATCCTCCATAATCACAAGAGCAATCCACGAATTAAAGTTCCACTGCCCCCAGCGTCTTCCATCTCGAAAAAAATGCATTTGTGGAAAGCGAGGTAGTAACAGCTGTGGAAGCGTATTTTGCAGCCCTTAAAGTTTCTCAATTGAGGGATGGAATTCATAAATTGGTGTCCCTTTGAAACAAGTGTATTGATGTTCAGGAAGAAAGTGTACTTCAAAACTTTAAATTGTGTTTTCTTATCGAACCCCAATACTTTTTGAACAATCTAGTACAGTACTCAAAATCTTAGGCTATCAACATTTTGGAGAGTATCGTGTTTCAAAACTATGGTGAATTACTAATAGGCTATCTAAAAAGTTTTGCACTTTGGAGAGTTAACACAAGGTGGCGCAAATTTAATCACCCTATCGTCGTATGCCAATCATATTTGACACTTGTGAACTGGATAGCTGCAGTATACAAACAGGCAAGCAATAGAGCGCTTGAAGGTTTAAATAAAGGTATTTAGTAAAAAAGTTATTCAAAAACAAAATTAAAAAACATATTACTTTTGCGCCACGTTGTACGTGGACAAACACATACAAAATATTCTGAATGTTTCTCAGACAACCCATCAAATCTATAGCCTTTTTCTTCAGAAAAATAGTAAAAGATCACCTGCAATATACTGTTAAGCAACCAGTTGCTCTGAAGCTCTCCGAATCATGAACCTCTTTGCTTAACTTGTTTCTTTGTCTTACGCCAGTGGGCTCAAATGGAGTCGAGGGAGATACAGGTTTAGGTTATTAGTCACTTCAAGATAGTTAATTTCGTTCTGTGTTACCTATTTCTATATTACCAAGTTGCATACCTAATATTTGATTGTGCAACATCCACTGAGACATTTACGGGGAAGTAAATTTAATTTCCGAATCTCAATTGAGCAATTGAACATACCCAAACAAAAACATATTCTTTTAAATTGTCCTTTTGATTTATAAATTTCAATAGCAATAGGTAGTAATTGATAAGTTCAGTTATCTATTTATACATTTCCTAGTTTTATAGCAAAAAAATAATAGCCCCATTGGTTGAATAATTTTTATTAATTGGTGTTTGAAAATTAATTTGAAATTTTTTAACACATTTCGGATTACATAAAAAAAGTGAATTTTCAAATTTCGCGGGCTACTACATACGACTTTCGATTATTATTATTTTGTTTTTTTTTTTTTTGTTTTTGTGGCATGCAATATGGCATGTTTAATTTGTTTGTTAGAAGCATAAATAAGACAAGTGTTATGCGTGTTCAGCGCTTTTCTGCTATCGAAAAAATAGATCAAAAAAGTTACATCAATTTTTGTGTAAAAAATGGAATTAAGTGCTCAAAAGCTCTTGAAATGTTGACAGTGGCATACGGTGAGGAGTCAAAAATATGTTTATAAGTTGTACAAGCGTTTCACAGAAGGGCGAGAAGATATGAATGACGACGCTCGCTCTGCACGCACCACCAACCGATGAAAATGTTGAAGAAGTGTAGAAAATTATGTATTATTGAGAATTGACGAATCATACTTAGAGAAGTTGCTGAGCACGTCGGCATATCTGTATATCGGTTGGCTCATGCAATGTAATCTTTTCCAAAATTGCTGAATTTTGACCAAAAACAACGTCACATGAGTATCGCTCAGGAATTGTTGAATGACGTCAACGATTATCCAGATTTACTTAAAAGGGTCATGGGTATGATTATGGCCTCGAACCCAAAGCCCAATCGTCTAAAGAGCAAAGAGAGCCAAGACCAAAAAAAGAACGCCAAGTGCGATCAAATGCCAAGGTTTTGCTCAATGTTTTCTTCGAATACAATGGCGTATTGCATCAGCAGTTCTTACCACAAGGCCGTACGGTAAATGAAGAGTATTGCCTTGAAGTTACGTGCCCTTTGCGGAAAGCAGCAGGAAAAAACGCCCGGAATTGTAGAAAAAAATATTCATGACTTCTGCATCATAATAATGCAACTGCTCACTCATCTTTTCTTGAGAGAGATTATTTCGCCAAAAACAGCCCCTTTATCATGCCTCAACTACCGTATTCAACAGATTTGACTCCCTGCGACTTTTTCCAGTTCCCAAGATTGAAGAGACCCATGAAAAGACGGCGTTTCGCGACGATTAAGGAGATAAAAACCGAATCGCTGAGAGAGCTCAAGGACATAGGAACAAGTGCATATCAGAACTGAACATATTATTTACTAGGAAACTTCATTTACCGGATGTAAGGCCCACGGAACTGAATGGAATCTCCTTGTCGTTCAGCGAAAGTGCTCGCTACCTAGACTTGATATTAATAAGAAAGCTAAATTAGAATTTAAATGTAGAAAACAGAGTGAAAAAAGCCTTAACAGCATTTTACTCATGCTAGAAAACGATGTGGTTAACTTGGGATTTATCTCCGAAAATCGTACACCGGTTGTATGGTGGCCGGCACTTGCTAAAAATATTACTGTGAACAGATTGGCTCGTATTCAAAGAACAGCAAGCTTATGTAATATAGGTGGAGCTCTTATAGCCACTCCCACAGAAGCACTAAATGTAATTTTGTACTTATTGCCAATTGCCTATAACAGTAATAATAATAAACTCTTTACCACAATATTCAATTCTAAAAAAGACTGGACAGTGGTACGTTAGGTGATAAAATTAGAGTCAGCATATTTACTGACGGATCTAAGCTGGATGAACAGGTTGGTGGAGGAGTTTACTCTGGAAGCCCGAGCGTCGGCACATTCTTTCGCTTGCCTAATCACTGTAGGCACTTTCAAGCAGAATTTCTCGCCATAAGAGAGGACTTATTGCTCTTAAAGAAGATACCCCTAACTACGAAGGAAGTTTATGTCCACTCGAATGGTCAGTAAGCTCTGAATTCGTTAGAGACAGTAAAACACTTGTCAAATCGATAGTTTAATACCACAAATTAGTATGCGAAGTATCATAATATTTTAAAATATACCTGATCTGAGGTCCATGCCAGAGAAATATAGAAGGAAATTGCAAATCAGACGATCTTGCAAGAGAAAGTACAACACGAAATATTCACCCACATAATCTACTATTATTATTGAAATTATTAATGGACACTCTACATCAATTCCCGTTGAAGACTATCACCTTTTCGCCAAATAAGCAGGCGCTACTGAATCTTAAAAGGCGGGATATAAGAAATAAGACAAGGGTACCAACAGGGCATTGGAAGACATGCAAATAGACTGAGATGTCACATAATCGAAACTTTTATCAAAACTGTCAAGATACTGACGAAGAGGAAACCGTGGAACACCTCCTGTTTACATGCATTGCTCTATACAGAAAAAGGCTTTCCACGCTCTGATTCGCCTTTCTTGAAAGCTTTGAAAAGACCTCTCAAACAGGGCTGCCAAAATTCATTAAATCCACAGGTTGGTTCAGAGAGCATTCAGGAATGTAAAGGTCGAGCTCCAGTGGTATGACGATGGGATTATTCAGGCCTAATTGTGTCGGATGCTGGTAAGATGCATGCATCAGCTCCTATAAAAAATATGGTCGGATGAAAGCATGCCTGCTGATTCGATTTTAAGTGTGCTCTGCCCAATCCATAACAAAGGCGATCCTGCAATATGTGCCAATTACCGCGGGATTAGTCTTCTAAATATCGCCTATAAGATTCTAGCGAGCATATTGTGTGAAAGGCTGAAGCCCACCGTCAACCAACTGATTGGACCTTATCAGTGTGGCTTTAGATCTGGAGAGTCCACCATCGACCAAATATTCACAATACGCCAAATCTTGGAAAAGACCCATGAAAGGAGAATCGACACACACCATCTTTTCGTCGACTTCAAAGCTGCATTCGACAGTACGTAAAGGAGTTACCTATAATGCCGTGATGTTTAAATTTGGTATCCCCGGCTATGCAAGATGACGTTGCTCAACACCAGCAGCGCCGTCAGAATTGGAAAGGACCTCTCCGAGCCGTTTGATACCAAACGAGATTTCAGACAGGGTGACTCGCTGTCGTGTGACTTCTTTAACCTGATGTTGGAGAGGATCGTAAGAGCCGCAGAGCTTAATCGTTCAGGCACAATATTTTACAAGAGCGTAGAATTGTTAGCGTATGCCGATGATATCGACATCATCGGTCTTAACAACCACGCTGTTAGTTCAGCCTTCTCCAAACTGGATAAAGAGGCAAAGCGAATGGGTCTGGTGGTGAACGATGACCAAACGAAGTACCTCCTGTCTTTAAACAAACAGTCACTGTTGACAGTTATGATTTCGAGGTTGTGAAGGGCTTCGTATGCTTAGGAACCAGCATTAGCACCGATAACAATCTCAGCCTTGAAATTACACGGAGAATTTCTCTTGCTACTTTGGACTATGTAGGCAATTGAGTAGTAAAGTCCTCTCTCGACGAACAAAACTAATACTCTACAAGACTCTCGTCATGCCCGTCCTAACGTATGGCGCAGAAGCGTGGACGATGACAACATCCGAATATCGCAGGCGATGGAACGATGAGCTGTATGAGCTTTACGACGACATAGACATATCGCAGCGAATAAAGATCCAGTAGAGGAAGAGGAAGATCAAGTGGAGAAGGACTTGGCTTCACTTGGTGTGTCCAATTGGCGCCGGTTAGCACGAGAAAGAAACGACTGGCGCGCTTTGTTAAACTCGGCCAAAATTGCGTAAGCGGTTATCGCGCCAATTAAGAAGAAGAACAGGAGTGTGTCGGATAACAGGCACTCAACCACGCCTATGTCGCGTTCATTTTTGAAATTTTTTATGCTTGCGATGTCGAGAGTTTTCTTGCTTATACACCAAATGTTCGGAAGTCTTTTATATGGAAGATTCTGACTAAAAATTTTAAAGCTTTGAAACCAATTTTTTAAATTTATTAATAGTACGGGATCCGGCTGCAGATTTGGTGTAGTCATCGAGTGCATGCTGAAATCCACATTTGTACCCACATTTATGATTAGGAGAATAAAAATTCACCACGGTGCCAGTAGAAATATGGCCGAAAGTATTTTTAATTAAATTATTGTTAATTGATTTTGCGGGAAAAATTTAATTAACCAAGTTTTGAGATAAAATATCGTTCGGTTTACTGCAATAGGTGTAAAGACTTAAAAAAACCGTAGTTGCCGTTACGCGCTTGGCCGCACCTCTCCGCAGCCAGGTATAAACAGGTATGATTTCGATATATTTATACATCCATAACGTATATTGATCTGTTATAGATCAAAATATAGCTAATTTTTTTCTCATTATTATGATATACGGCAACCTAATTAAATCTGGCCGCAAATATTGCGAATATTTTAATAAGATGAACTGACTACATTATGTGAGCGCAAGTGTACATATTTTATAATATAATAATACCATACAGCGCACTACTAGGCGCCGTATATAAGGAGGTGCTCGTATTGGGCCCACCCTGTATATGTTTCGCTTACATAAATATAGATTTACTAATATTTAAGTCGTTAATTTATTATATTATTTTGTGTAAATATATTTAGTTAATTCACATAATGAACTCTGGGATTTACATAAAAGTAACAAGCAGTTGTATAAATACATATTCGGATTTTCTTTTTTTTTAATCAACCAGGCGACAATGTAAAATATATGATTTGAGCGCCCCTGCTGATCCGCCAACTTATACATATGTATATACGCCTAAATAATTTACTATCTTAATGACAGCAACAAAAACAAGAGATAACAATAAATACTAATTTTAATCACTTACTTGACTGCCCGATTTCAATACAATTTCATGCAAATGTAAGAATGTATGTACATATCTACAATACATAATTCAAGCTACTTTAGCGGTCGCTTTAGGTGCGGCTTGAAAAATGTCAAAACTCATTAGTAGTGCTTAGAAATCGATTCGTAGTAGCTCAGCATAAATAAGATGTAAAATAAGCAAAAAGGAGAAACAGGTGAGCATTGAAAAAGTTACAAAATCAATATCGGCAATCATAAAAGAAATCGTTACGACTGCGAACTAATTATAAGCGGCTGTGATTAATAATTTGTAGTAGTTGTAACAACAACGCTACTAATAATAAAGCTAAATCCAGTAAAGCCATCGCATAAATTTAACTTTATTTTATTTTTCGCTTTTGCATTTTTTTATTGTTATTAAAAAAAGAGGAAACAAAAGAAAAAAAAGAAAAAACAAAGATGATGAGCCACCACTTGCGTGGAAATCTACCTTTGTGGCAAAGTATCAGGTCTGTCCATAAGTTCGTGCGTATTTTAACCATAATATCACTTTGGTACGATATTTGCATACAAAAAATTATTCGCGGAATATTTTCTTTGATATATTGTGCATTTCAACAAGTGATTTTACGTGTTGTTAAAAAATAAAATGGAATCTTTGAACGCGTATAAGAGGCATATTTTGTATTTTTTTTATAAAAATGGTAAACATGCAACAACTGCTGCTACAGAAATAAACACTGTTCACGGAGAGGATACCGAAGAGGTAACTGCGGCGTGGAGGATGCCCCGCGCGCTGGTGGTCCTGAAGTCTTTAACTCCGACGCCTTGCTCGAACTCGTGGAAGCTGAGCGAAACTTGACAGTCGATATGATAGCTCAGAGGTTAAATTGATCGCATGGAACAGTTCACAGGCTCCTGGCTCAGTTGGGAAAGGTTTCAAAGCTGGGAAAATGAGTTCCGCATAGACTTTCCGTCGCCAACCTTCAGCAGAAAGTGAATATGTGTTCTCTGCTGCTACAACGGCTTGAAAAGGAAAGTTTTTGAAACCGTATCGTTACTGGTGATGAAAAATGGGTCCTTTACAATAATCTTGTTCGCAAACGCCAATAGTTAAATAAAAATGAAAAACCAGAACCGACCCCTAGAGATGGCCTTCACCCCAAGAAGATTCTCCTGTCTATTTGGTGGGATATGGCCAGTATTGTTTATTATGAACTTCTGGAACCAACCCAGACGATAACTCCTGATTATTATTCCCATCAGTTATCAAACCTGAATGAAGCACTTAACAAAATTAAACGTCTTTAGTGAATAGACGCAAAGTTTTGTTTCACCACGACAACGCAAGACCTCATACCGCAAGGCAAACATTAGGCAAGCTGAACGAGCTCGGATGGGAGCTAATGTCGCATCCACCATACTCTCCAGATATTGCACCTTGTGATTATCACCTTTTCCGTGGACTTCAATCCCATATGAGTAACAAGAACTACTCCTCAAAATAAGCTATAAAAACGGATATTGAAGCGTATTTTGGCTCCAAGGACAAAAAATTTTTTGAGCAGGGAATTAAAAATTTACCTAAACGTTGGGAAGACATTGAAAATAATGAAGGAAAATATATTATTGATTGATAAATACTTTAAACATCTTTTTTATTAATTTTAAAACCACCTTTGAAAAACGCACGAACTTATGGACTAACCTGATACATGCACTTTGAAAAGTCCGCGAACATGGTGCCTATTTCTATTGCGAATTTCAGGAAACATTTCCAGCCCACTGCTGAGATGTCTTCCAATCCGTCAAACTGTGGTGCCCCTAAATATTTTAAACGTGTTTTGAATAACGCAGAACACCCACAAAAGAGAAGATCTACATTTTCCCTTGAGTTCTGCCTCCCATGCATTCCTCGCTGTCCGAGATTTCTACCTTATAAGCATACGCTGCTACTGGGCTACATCCCGTCAGCATGCCTATCATAGTTCTACAATAACTTTGTGTTAGTAAGAATTTAAATCGAGTGATGGTCTTTGCATTCCTGCGAGTGGACGGACTCTCGACTCTTGTCCTGAATTTTCTGATCATGTTGTCGGCTAGTTCGTTGTATAATGTTCGTATTGACTTTGATATTTTGTTAGCGAAATCCGAAGATAGAGAGACCCCGTTATTCGCTATATCGTCTACTATCTCGTTTTCCTCAATGCCCTTATGGCATTTAACATAATTGAAATGTAGCTTACAATTCGCTGCCAACCATTTTAATGCCTCCCTGCTCTGAAACACGATCTTGAGCATTATACTAAATGATGTGATTGGTTTAACGGCTGTCTGACGATCTATTTAAAAGGTAACCTTGGATTTCGCCCACGTAGTATAACAAGCTAGATCTGCTGCTTTTCCCACTGCGAAAACATCAGCCTGGAATATACTCGTACTACAGTAATCTGGAAGCATATACAACTTCCAAGGTCCAATCCCTTTATAAGTATCTATATAAATAACCTGACCTGATATATAAATAACTGACTTGATTATATATACCTTATTTTCAATTTCAAATATTTATTAACAAAAAATTGTCACAAATTTAATCTTCAACATAATAGCCATCGCTAGCGACACATTTTTCCCATCTCTCAGGAAATTTGTGGATGCCGCGTCAAAAAATTGGCCGTCTTTGACCACAAACCAATCATCGAGTCATTTTTTGCCTTCTTCGTGAGAATTGAAGCGATACTCGGAAAGTGCATGGCCCATCGATGCAAACAAATGATCATCGGAAGACGCCAAGTCTGGTGAGTAAGCCGCGTGCACCAGCGGTTCCCAATCGTACGTCTCCACCAATTCCCGGGTCGATCTTGTTTGATGTGGCGGTGCATTGTCATCAGGAAAAATTACATTGTGACGCCGATCGATATTTCTAGCGCTGTTCAAATCGGCCAATTGTCGTTGGTAGCGTGCACCGTCAACTGTTTCATCTGATTTTAATAGCTCGTACCAAATCATACCACGCTGATCCCAGAAAACACACAGCATTGCCTTGAGACCAAAGCGATTTGGTTTGGCCGTTGTTTTTGGCTTGTGGCCGGGCGGACCATACGATCGTTTACGCTTGGGATTGGAGAAATACACCCATTTTTCATCAGCCGTAACGATTCGATGGAAAAAAGACTTCCTTTTGAACCTTTGTTTGAAAAAAACAAGACATTTGGAAGGGTTTAAAAATACTCCTAGCGACATCTATGGACTAATAGCTGAAAGTCTCATTTCATAGGTATACACCTTAGTTTTGCACAAATCATTTTCTGCTCTTCGTACAAGATTAGTTGAGCCAAAGAAAATACAGAACAATTTTAAATATATCATTTTTTTATTTTAATTTATAATTTTTACTTTTTCAGGTATAAAAGTAAGTGCGGCTGATTTAAAAACTATAAAAGTTATAAACAAAATTGATATTCACGACTACAGTCTAATTTAGCCTTTATTTTGAAAACAAATTTTTTTTAACAAATAAACATTTTAGTTTTATCATACTTTGATTACATAAAAATTATTTTGTAGTTACTTTTCGCTTATTAGATTTTAATAATTTTTCTCACATATAGAAAAGTTCAGGTCAATACTCGTTTATATTCAAATAATCGAGTTTTAAAATCTATTAAAAGACCTGTTTGATTTTAAATTGATTCATCAATTTGCAGTTGATTAATTGTTTTAGTCGACTACACAAATTAAATAAAGTGATTATACAATTTTGGAAATAAACTTTGCCCAAATTAAATGAACGAAGATACAGGAAAGCCAAAAAAGTAGTTCAGCATCTGCAATTAAGGCAATAAAGATTAATGTGGTGGTTATAAAAAAAATTGGGGAGTGCCTATCTGCGGTAACAGCGACCCAAGCCAATACCTGTGGCGGGTGCTGCTTCCTGGTGGCTGGTGGTTAATCGATGACTCAAATTCTCATATGAACGATCGATCAAATAAACCCTATCGTTTTAGGAGTTAACGAAATGTTCGAGAATTGACCGCTTTCAGCCAAGCGAAGCAACTCCTACGGTTTCTCAAGTCTGACTTGTTGCTGATTTGGTATGACATCATGCGCCTTTTGGATCTTGTAAGGCTTGACTTTGAGATCATTTTTCAGTATGCGGCGGATGTTGCGGTCAGATATCTTCAGTTCTTTCGCCTTTTGATTTGCACTTCGTCGGGAATTTCGCTCAAGTCGCTTCTTCGCTGTTTGAACCATTTCACGTGACGTTGCAGTATTTTCATGGCCACCTCCAGGACGTTTCGCGATGCTAAGACAATCATTGTAACGAGTAATGGTGCATTAAACAAAATCGTTATTTACTTTAAAGAGCTCGGGCTCACGAACAATCGCTGTTGTGATATTCCAGCCAAATGTAATACAATCACACCCACACTATTACTTTTAAAATTCATTACTGATCTTCTTTTTTCGCGTTTACTCTTGGCGAAATGCTACCGCGCACTTTTAAACAATACTCTGGGCTGTCATTTAGCCAACTAATAGACAGCTGATGTCTGCGCGTGCGGTCTGAAGTTGGTTACTCTTCGAGTGCCGGACCCTGTAGATTAATAAAAATTAATAAATAAATATAAGTATATCAATGTTATTCCACTCGAGCTGCTTAAGGCTATCGAAGTGCTTTAAATTTGCATAGATCCTAACAGTCCTGCTGGAAAGTCCATGTATCCAAATGGTTTGTATACATTTGCGCACTCATTTTACTCAATACAAAGCATGTTTTGGACCTTTTTCAAAAGCCAAGCCATTGGTAGCGCTTCAGAGACATTTGCCCTCCAATATTTACGCAAAATATCTAGACAACCCATGTTAACCATTCTTGCATCGCTGAAAATTGTTATCAAATTATGCGTCCCAATTTAATATATTTGATAAATTATTTAATATTAGATTTGATTTATCTCATATTTTAATTTTTATGCCGTTGGATGCGATTCGAGTTTGATTAAGTTTTCTTATAGTTAAGGCTCAAGCTTGTTTTCAATATTTATTGAACATGTTGCCTAATAACAGGCAAGCCCGACTGAGCTTCATTTACGAGTTTCTGCAGCTCATTGTAATTATTGATGACCCGAGCATGAATATGGAGTTTTGGGCTGTCATCAATAGCTGTACTTCGAGCTTTCATGAAGAGCGTGGATAGAAAGCCAAGAGAAGTCTCGCTGGTATGAAAATTTGTAAAATTTTTTATTATAATTTAATATCACAAATGCTTATATCTAAATATCATACAAACAAATCGTGTTAACCGTCAGGGAGAAAATCTATGCATTTTCCATGTGCATTGCCATTTGTGCATTCATTTGTCCACCAGAAAACAAAAGTTTCAATAATAAGGCTTACACTTTGTTATACGCACCAAGATTCATTGGGTTACAAAAATGTATACCCGACATTTTCTAAAAATTCTATTTACAACGTTTTAAGGTTTGATGGAAATTTTTTCAATTTTTTTACTTTACATAAAATAGGTGAAAATCTGTGCAATAGCTACCCTTTTAAATAGTTTATGTACCTACCTTATTTTATATGCAGTCTAAAATATGGATTTTTATTTATTCATTTTGGTGCAAAAATAACAATAAACCAATTCCAATATTTTTTTGGATCCCTGTATATGTAAATATTAATGTTTTATAAATGCACAAATATAATTTAAAAATTTTATATTACTTTATTTTTACGACTTTTTCATTGGCGGCTCAATTTGATATTGAAATCATTTTATTGTTGCTTTAAGTGCCATGCGCGCATTTTAAACATTTTCACGCACACAAGACGACATTTCCATATGAATACATATGAGTATATATGTATATGTATGCAAGCTTTTAAATTTACATCTTTGTACTTATAGTAAAATCGTAGATATACGACAATAATTGACTTTATTTCATGCTTTAACACGATTAGCCTCAATCATTTTATTATTTAACAACGAGCTCCCATTGGCGGAATATCAAAGATGGAAATGACAAAATCAGCAATAACGAAAAACCCTTTTTTCAAAAAACAAAAATCATCTAACTGAGTGAATAGAGCAAAAACATATATGTGCATGTACATAAACTGAGTCGCAAGTAGCGGTCACAAATTTCTACAGTTCCAGAGTGGAACATAAGGCCACTCAAGTATTTGTGGAGATTGAATAAAACTCAAGTTGGCGCCATCGAGAGGACATTATGAATATATTATAGGTGACCCGAACCTCTTTCAGCGATTCTATTTTTCACCTCATTCGACTCACGTGGTCCACCATGAAGTGGTAATTCTAGTTACGGGAATATGACAAAGCGTAAGCACCAACCGTATAACAGGTTGCATGCGGTATTTGGGAACAACTTGACTATCAATTGGCTTTTATGCTGAACAAAATTTAATGAAACTTCACGAATTTTCTACACAACATTAACTTATTATATATCTATAAAATCATTCAACTTAATCACTTAACTTCCTCGACTAGAGTTCGGAAACTATTGCATGTCCGAATCAAATGTTCGTTATTCATATTGACAATAACGGTATAACGGTGTTATAAGAATGCTTATTTGCTTCAAGCTCAACTACGCCCGCCCCATACGTAGTAATCCAGAGGATTAAGATCTGGGGAGTTAGACGGCCATAAATTCGGTTTATGTGTTCATGGAAATTTTTCAGCCATCCGACCTAGTGACGTAGTCGCTTTATGTGAAGGAACACAGTTTTGCAGAAAGGTGTATGGACTGTCACTGCGTACACTATCAATCCAGGTTTTCACTACTGTCTCTAGAACCTCGATATGTGCAGAAGAATTCACTCGAAATCCTTGAGTAAAGAAGTACGGTGGCATGACATGTCATTTATTGCTCACAACACGGAAAACTATAACAGTGGTTGGAAACTTCACTTAACAAGAACCTCTGCAGGATTGGAACATAGGCATCTAGCATTCTGGTCATTTCTACATCTTCTTCTTCTGTTTGTTGTATGGACGGCGTTTTGATCGAATAGTTTGCTCGGACATAAGCTGTCTTCTGCGTATAACGAAGCCCTACGTTGCCGGAGATGTTCATAGACAACAGAGAGGATAAGACCCTCAGACACATTAAGCTCCCACGTAAAGGTTTTTTTTTTTGATTTTGAAGAGTACCCGCCATTGATCACTTGCACTTGTTGAATAAATTCCGCAGATCGGACAGTTTGAAAACGTTCCTTGTCTTTTTTGCGTTTTGCGACAGATTATGAATCGCCGTCTGATGTTTCCAATTCATGGCGAATCTTGTGCACGAATGAACGAGCGTACTTGGAGATTTCTAAATCGGTGTGATGTGCACATACATTAAATTTGGGTTGAAAAGTCTCGGACCTAACACATAGATGGCACTAGTTTTATTGTATTCACCTCTTTTTTAGTTAGAACTAACCTTGAAATTGAAATTTGAAATTTCATGATATTCTATTAGTTCGTGAATTATTGGGCTAAGAGTGACGCTACTTTTGTTATTTTCAAAACAATGGATCAAATAGAATTTCGTGTTTTAACTTTGCACTGCTACTTCATGAGAAAAAAACACTTCAAGCGAAGCAATGGCTTCAAAAGTGTTTTGAGGACTCCACTCCATCGGAAACAACAATAAAACGATGGTTTTCTGACTTCAAACATGGCCGTAGAAACACCGATGATGCACAACGCAGCCGGCGCCCAAATAAAATGGTAATACCAGAAAACAACAAAAAAATCCAAAAAATCATTTTGAATGATCGAAAAGTGAAATTGCGTGAGTTAACTGACATCGTAAAGATATCAAAAAAACACGTTAGGTTTATACTGCATGAGCATTTGACTATGAAGAAAGCTCTATTCAAAGTAGGTGCTGGGATTGCCCACTGATTTGTTTGATCAAGACAACGCACCGTTTCATAAGTCTATCGAAACAATAACAAAACTACATCAATTAAACTTCAAATTGCCCCCACACCGTATTCGCCAGTTTTGGCTCCGCATTCCTAAAAAAATGCTCGCCGGTAAGAAATTTCTTTCGAATGTAGAGGTTAACGCTGAAACTGAGGCCTATTTTGAGGCAAAAGATAAATCGTTCTTCAAAAGTGGTATTGAAATGTTAGAGCGGCGCTGGAATGATTGAGTCCAAAAATAAAGCTAATTTTGAACAAAAAAACTTTTCTTTGTGAGGCTTGGGACTTTTCAACCACTTTTTTTTCAATTTCAAACGTTTATTAACAAAAAATGGTTACAAATTTACTATTCAAAATAATAGCCATCGCTAGCGACACATTCTTCCCATCTCTCAGGCAATTTATGGATGCCGTGCCAAAAAAAATTGGCCGTTTTTGGCCGCAAACCAATCATCGAACCATTTTTTGGCTTTTTCGTGAGAATTGAAGCGCTGCTCGGAAAGTGCGTGGCCCATCGATGCAAACAATTGATAATCGCAAGGCGCCAAGTCTGGTGGGTAAGCCGCGTGCACCAGCTGTTCCCAATCGTACGTCTTCACCAATTCCCGGGTCGCTCTTGTTCGATGTGGCGGTGCATTGTCATCGAGAAAAATTACTTTGTGACGCCGATCGGCATATTCTGGGCGTTTTCGGTGTATAGCGCTGTTCAAATCGGCCAATTGTCGTTGGTAGCGTGCACCGACAACTGTTTCACCTGATTTTAATAGCTCGTACCAAATCATACCACGCTGATCCCAGAAAACACACAGCATTGCCTTGAGACCAAAGCGATTTGGTTTGGCCGTTGTTTTTGGCTTGTAGCCGCGCGGACCATACGATCGTTTACGCTTGGGATTGGAGAAATACACCCATTTTTCATCAGCCGTAACGATTCGATGGGAAAAAGACTTCCTTTTGAACCGGGAGAACAGCATTTCACAAGTGGTTTTTCAATGTCTACAAATGGTAGTTTGAAGGCACGAAATTCGACATTTTTAAGAGCGACAAAAAGGCATTGTTGTATGAAACGTAACTAACAATTAACTGAATATTGTTGGCAGATGACCGACGAAAAAAACAAGACATTTGGGAAGGTTTAAAAATACTATTAGCGACATCTATGGACTAATAACTGAAGGTCTCATTTCATAGGTATGGCTCTAATTTGTAAATAAATAATTTAAAATAATTATATTATATTTTGCAGCGCATTGAAATATTTTGCTAATCTCTCTATGTTTGTTAAAAAATTGATAAAAATATGTGATGTTTTTTTGAATTTATTTCATATTGTATCAAATATTTGCTTTTTACAAAATATCAAATACAATTTGTTTGTATGAAAATCTTCTAAAAAAGTATTTGCAATTAGTAAAGATTTTCTTGCAGTTTCTGTATTTGAACTTTTCATATTCGCATTTTTACCAATTCTTTTTATAGGCGAAACTAATCTATTATGCTGATGTGCAAAAAAAATGCTAACACTTGAATTGAGTAACCTCACCATTTCGAACTGTCAGTGAAAAAGGCAAATCTCAGTCAGCACCAGCAACAACTACATACTACACTACACCGAAAGTGGCAGCGGTGACAACGCAATCGACAGCGATCGCGAACTGCCACTCAGGTTGTTTGTTGTTATTTGAGTTTTTATTGTTTCTCTTGTTGCTGTCATTATTGTTGGCATTAATGTTGACATTTTATTGCGTACCGTTGTGGCGGCTGTGGCATTAAAGTGCTATAATTTGGTATTGTCACAAAATGTTTTTTATTATAATACACTTCATTAGCGGCTTTGAATTTTTAATAACCTAAACTGAAATGCGTGCAAATTGCCAGAACCTCCCCTCGCTCCTAAACCCGCTTCGACCTTATCCATTTTATATCGCTTTAGCAACTTTAATGAATTCATTTTCAGCCGTGGCGTATCGAAATCCAAATCAAGTCATAATTTTGAGTTTCTTCCAATTCGACTTTACCTTCGTTTAAATTTTGTTCGCCTCGCGCGCTAATTAAAATGTTAATTTCGGGTGAAACTTTGTGACAGTTTTTTTTTTATTGCTTTGGTGTTCTCATTTTATTACCAATATATAATGGCTTTTATTATTATTAAAGTTTTTGATGGATGAAAAGCAAATATTTGAAAAATATTGTAGTTTGTGCGCGTTTTTCGAACAACAAAAGTCGCTGTAAATAAAGCGTATAAATATTTACTTGTCACACTTGGACGTTAAATGGCAGATGAATGTGCTTGTGTATATATATGTAGGCACTGTGTGTGTATGTGAATATTGGATGTATTATTATAATTGTGTTTTCCTTATTTATTTTTCTTTGAGTATTTGACAAAATATTTACATAATTCTCTGACATATGTCACATTTTATTGGATTAGTAAGCTAATGATATACATATATTTTTATATTTGTATGTGTGGTTGTCCAAGTTTTCACTCGGCTAGCAAGTTTGCAAAAAATCGTTGAATTCGATCAGCCAGTGCGTGTACAAGGTGACGCAAAATTAATCACCCAACTGGAAGGTTTATAATTCTTGCAAATGTCGTCATACGCCAATCATATTTGACACTTGTGACAGCTGCGGTATGCAAATAGACAAGCAATGAAACGCGTGAAGGTCACAATAAAAATTTCCAGTATTCAAAATAATTTTTTATTTATCAGTAAAATTACTCTAAAACAAAAATGGTATTTCAAAATGTATCAGCAAATTGGTATAAAAAGTATTACGTGCTTAATTCGACAGACTGTTTAAACAAGTAAAACTATGCACCCAAGTTAAAAAATTAACGTTCTGTTGTTGTTGAAGTGGTTGAGTATTTCCACTGAAATAATCCTAATTAGTGACCAGCAACGTTTTACTATAGCTGTCTCGCGTGATGATGTATTTTTATATTTTTTTTTGTTTTCAAGTCAGATGCATTTGGTTAGGTCCAAGTATAACAGCACATCCTTTATATCGATGTCTGAGATCTCATTAATTTGCTGCCAGAAAGACTTACCGAAGGATCGGAATCGTGCCCTAGCTAGCCCTGGACATTCACATAAGTAGTGGAAAAGACTTTCCTTCACTCCTTCCGCTTGACAGCTTCTGCAGATGGGATTGAAGGGTAGGTTGAGTCTAGCTGCATGGTCCCCTACTTTCCAATGACCTGTAAGAGTTGCAGTGATGCGTGAAATGTTTAGCCGAGAACATCCTAACAGATCATTCGTCCTTTGGATTTTGTACAACGGCCATGTGTTTTTTGTTGTGATGCATGTAGTTAGTTGCTTCCATCTTCTTTCGACTAAAGCATGATAATGTGAAGCAATGGATGCTTTTAATGAGTTGAGTTGGGATGGAGACTGCCACCGCCTCTGCGATTTCTAGTGTCGAAGCTTTTCTTGCTCGCTCATCCGCTATCTCATTACCCCGTATGTTCCTATGACCGGGAACCGATATCAGAGTGATTTCAAGCCAATGACTAAGTAATTCTAGTTCCTCTCTACACTGTAAGACTAGCTTGGATGAAATGGAGTTGGAGTTTAAGGCCCTGATAATTGCTTGATTGTCTGAAGAGATGGCTACTCTTGCACCAACTTCCTTGTAGAGTTTTAGTGATTTGCTTGCTTCTCTGATCGCTAGAAGTTCTGCCTGGAACACGCTGACATAGTCAGGAAGTCGAATTGACTGAGATACGTTGAGTAGCTTCGAATGGAAGCCAACTCCCGCACCACAGTTCATCTTTGAACCGTCAGTGTGTATTTCAATGTCGTATCTTCCAATCACCTTCCCTTTGTTCCATTCGACTCTCGGTGGAAAACCTACCGTAAAGTCTTTCTTGAAATTAAGGTCAAGGACTGTGTAGTTTGATCTGTTTTTGAGCAGCAGGGGTCCCTGTAGTAGGATCTTGCTGCGACCGTACGACCTTGTTGTCCAGCTATGTCTCTGAGTCTCACCGCGCTGCAGGCGACGATCGTTTTTATATGTAAATCTAATGGTAACAGATGATTTAGTAGATTGAGCGGCTCAGTAGGACTGGTGCTAAGCGCTCCTGTACGAGTAGTTAATATACACGCTGTTCTTTGTATCTGGTTCAGCTTGATTTAGTTGCATTCTTTTCTGTTGCGGGCCACCAGACTAGTGCCGCATATGTTAGTATTGGCCTTACAATGGCAGTGTAGGACCAATTTGATAGTTTTGGTTGGAGACCCCATTTTTTATCCAACATCCTCTTACACGTGTAAATTGCTATATTCGCTTTCTTTACCCTGTACTCTGTTGGACCTCCAGCTGAGTTTGGGATCTTCTCGGCCTTATGGCTAAGATCAAAGTGCCAAAGGACCAATTAACGGCTTAACCCCATTGTGCAAATATCTGCAATGAGTTCAAATTAAAATATTAATTTGTTTGCAGTTTGAAATTCGAGATTTATGTACATATTTTGAATGGGCAATAAAATGATGGTGCAATTAAGCGCATCGTGCACCCACTGTAGCAAACATCATTTAATTCGGCACATAACTTCTCAATCAATTTGAAGTACATTCAACCATTTCTTTACTCGAAGTTTTCAACATTTATTACTCAAATTTGTGTATGTTATTTACTTAAATATTAACGAAAGTTGATTTTGTAGCTAATCTTCGCTTCAATTTTATTGGGTATGGGAATGAGTTTCCGCCCTCGTTAAAGAGGTGTCGCTGCTGATACTGTTCGCTCTAGTAATATACTGGTGATTTGAAGGTGTATATGTGAGGTCTCGATCGCAGTAGTTGACATTCGTTCCAAGCGTAAAGTTCCTTTTTCATCTGACATTAAAAATGTCTACGTTTGTCCCAAAAAAACAGCATTTGCGGGAAATCTTGCTGCATTGTTACCTTGTAAAGAAAAGTGTAGTTGAAACGCGTCGTATATTGATCAATATTTACGGTAATTACGTTCCATCAAATACAACTTGTAAAGAATGATTTCAATGTCTCCAAAGTGGCAATTTCGACGTGAGTGCTAAAGATCAAACGAGCGAAGGGGCACCGAAAAAAGTCTAAGATACTCAACTACAACAATTATTGGATGAAGACGCATGTCGAACCCTTGATGATGTGCCTATGTTGACAGATCAACCGTCAGTAAACGTTTGCACGCGATGGGAATGATCCAGAAAGCGGGGTGACACATCAATTGAAGGAGAGGTATATCGAGAGACGTTTGGTGACGTGTGAAATGTTTCTTGAACGGCAGAAAAGAAAAGGTTTTCTGCATCGCATCGTTACTGGCGATGAAAAACGGATCTATTATGATAACCCTAAGCTTTGAAACTGTTGAGCCAGGTCCATTTACAGCGAAAACAATATTCATGGTTCAAAGGTTATATTGTGCATCTGGTGCGATCAGAAGGACGTTATCTATTACGAACTCCTTAAACCATCTGAAACCATCACTGGCGATCATTAGCGACTGCGGTCAATGAGTTTGTATCGAGCTCTCAAAAAAAAAGCGCCCGGAATGGGAGGGTAGATATGGCAAACTGATATTGCTGCATGACAGCGCCAGGCCACACCGTGCTAAATCGGTCCAGAAATGTTTAGAAGACTGAATTGGGCAAATTTGCCTTCAGATTACCACCTTCGGATTACCATCCGTTCCTATCAATGCAGTCACCCCGTATTGTATAGTGGTTCACTTCTTACGAGAGCATCGCGAATGGAGCAAGTCAAAGGAACTTGAATTTTTAGCCCGGGGAGTCCGTCTGCTACCTGAAGGATGGAGTAAAGTTAAAGTTAGAATCAAAGTCATTAAATATTTATTACAATTCTTGTAGAAATTTGCCGAAATAATGAGCGAACCCATAACAACGAACCTAACATTAATAAATAGCAGCGCCGTTAGTAGCGCTTGAGGAACGACAATTTTTAGTTGACAAGCAATAAACGCTACAATAGCAACAATACTGAGAAATCATCCATACTCTTTTTGAGTGTCGTATGCTGGATACGTTTTAACGTTTCTTTTACTCGCACACACACATGAGCACGTACAGCAACTGTCAACTTTGACAATTTTATCGCGCTCAAAGCCAACAGTACCAAAAGCAATAACTTAAGCTGCCACGACATGACTTTAGCGTAGCCAAAACAGGAATAAAACGAGCTTAAATATGCAATTTGCAAAATTTCAACAATCAGCGCTAACATAACGGCGACAACAAAAAGAACTTGTCAAATTGTGGTTGTAATGCTCGCTTTGGTTGAAAAGAGTCAGAAGCCATGCAAATGTGCTAATTCGTGTTGACTTAACGGCTGCAATAAGTTAAATCATTGTCCGTTGTTGCAGCAGTTGCATGCCACACCCAAATGCATGTACATGGATTTATTTACGTGTATATGAATATAAAGAGTGCATGTACAGCACAGAGAGCGTGGCACGAAATGCAAACTCGTTCGCATTCAAACCTTAAGTAAACCAAATTCGTGTTGCAGTAACAGCAGGCTTGCTGCCCGACTTGGCAGACAGGCAGAGCGAGTTTTATTTCCATTTTAAAGTGGTCATCTTTGGCACAGCTGCCACATTTTCAAAGCGCTGACAAAGCGGCAATCGTCCAGCAAAGACGACAAGGAGTTGCATTCCCGCCAAGTCGTTTAAAGGACATATCGCCCGTCCGCACTCTCTCGCGTTTCTGTGTCGGCTGCACTAGTGGCATGCAACATTTTCACTTATTCAAATGTCGCATCGTCAGTCATGTCAAGTGTCAGCATGCAGAAACAACGGCACAGCACAGCTGTCCCAGCCATGCATTTGCTGTCGCCGGCAATGAAAAACGCGCGCCTGCGCACCAACACCAGCCGCGCACGTACAAGTACACGCGCGTGCAATCATGCATTTTTTTCGCGTTTCAATTGGCGCATTCTTCGGGCGACTTTTATCGTTGCATTGATTGCGTTTTAAATGCGCTCATAAATCAAATTCAATTTATGTCAACATTTTATGGTCGTTTGTCTGAAGGCGCTATTTGTAGTACGTACATACATATCTACATACAGTCGTATAGAGCGGCCGTGTGGCTAAGTTGCTGTTGTTGTTGTTGGTGCCGCCGCTGCACCGCTGCACCGCTTCTTGCTGCCGTGGCGTCGGCGATAAAGTAAAAATTATTGCAGCTTGTTGTGAATAAGTGGACTCAGCCCGACATTGCCACATTTTACAATCAGTAAAACCAGCAACAAAAACAATGACTATCAAAATAACGATAAAAAAAGTTTTAAAATATCAGCAACAAGCATAGCGCCACGAAGCGAATACTTGCAACAGTAGAAACAACCGTCGCCAACTGGCATGACAGTCGCGTTTCACCTGACAGCCACTTTTTGGCCAACAAAAGGCAAGAGCATTCCACGTCGCCGCACGAACTGCATATAACTGCCTTGGCTGTCGCCCTGTCGCCGCTCACTTCTGCTCAAATGGGCTCTTGCTTCCCTAGTCGCTTGACCGCCTGGTGTCTGCTCCATTGGTTGTTGCGAGTCGGCAGTCACACCGTACACGGCAAAGTGTGTGGTAGCGTGTTAAGGTTGAGAACTTCATCAATTACTTAGTTGTCACAGTCGAGAGCCGAGTTGCGCATGCGCGTTGATATCATTGCACAAGTATTTATTTATTGTTCGTATGAATTGCAGTGATTAGCAAATTTCAATTGTATTCCGTTGTAATAGCAAGCGATTTCTTCATGACAGCATTGAGTAGACATTAAGGTGATCAGGTGGAAATTAAAATTATAATAAAAATCAAATCGAGGTATACATAAAATGCTAGTGGCTGTATATATAGTGTATAGTCATACAATTATCATATTTATTACCTGAGGATTGTTTGAAATATTGCTTCACATTAGAATATTTAATGGTTTATTACGCTTAAATGCTGATTAGCTGAGGTTTTCCCTCCCTGTGCGCCCGAAGATGGAAAGGAGAATAAGAATGAATAATGGTTGGATGGTGTGAGTAAAGTAATATTTATATTAGCTGTGCATTTATTAATCAATAATTCGAATTGCATACTTACAGGCAAGAAAACTAATGGTGCAACTTATTTAAAAACGTGGATTGCACTTTTGTTTAGTCGGTGCAGATTTTGTAATTGTTATATCACGATTAGCATTTCTATGAAGGGTTCTCTTCTTGAGGAGACACAAATCAAAACTTTCTTATGTACTTATACCTACGATGTATACGGAAGAAGCAATTATGTAGTTCATATTTAACTTTGATCGGTTTAATCGGCTATGTTCCAGTTTTGAGCCGGAATGACAAACATTTCTATGCTGCAGTAAACTGGTTTAGTGAACTCGGAATATTTAGTTTAACTGCTCAACGATAAAATAAAAAACAAAAATTTTTGATTTTATTCATTTGTCCATATTTCGATCCCAGTTATTTTCAAGAATGAAATATAGAATTATAGATTTTCATTACACACATTCTGTCAAAAAAATATCGGCAATTGTTCATTTTAAAAGGGCGCGTTACACATATGTCTAAATCTTTGTTGCTGGAATGTTGGTACAACTGTCCTCTATAGTTTCGCAGAGTTTGAGCGTGATCTGCCAATTAGCTTGTTTTTGGAATTTACTACAAGTATAGTATATCAGACAACCGCAGGTGTGCTCTGCGATTTTCACTGTGAAGCATTTGTCTTAAATTTTGTGTTTTGAACAGGATTTCGTATGCCGAATCGTTGAAAATGTTGCAGAAAGCCTATGGCGAGTGTGCTTGATAAAAACACGGGCTCACGAGTGGTATAAGGCTTTTGCAGAGGGCCGAGAAGTCGTGGAAGATTTGCCTCAATCTGGTCGCCCATCAACGTCTTTAACGGTTGAAAACGTCGACGAAGTCAAGGAAATGATGCTGGACAACCATTATACCATTATTTAAGTTTGAGGGAGGTAGCTCGTGGCCTTAGAGTGTCTCTCGAAACAATTCACAACATATGTGTGTTGCTTCGAATGGAGCCTATTTTGAAGGCGACAAAATAAATTTTGATGATTAAACAATTATTTTGTGTTTTATTAAACATTTCGCGTTACTTTTTGGACAGAATGTATATCATCATCGCCATTAGCGCTACTTATACAGTCTTGTGCGGATCATTACTTCCAAAACTAGGATTATCCACTCCCATCGATCCTCTACTACATCCTTCCAGTTTTTTATCCCCATTTTGCACTGGTTCACTGTGATCTCATCAACCGAGCTTTTACTTAGACTCCCTCGACGTTTCCGTCCAATTGGTTGTCTATGGAACGCTATTCTGGCAGCTCTCCATATGGACATTCTGTAGATGTACCCCAGCCATCTGATTCTTTGATTAAAATAATCAAAACCATTGCTCAAATTACTCAAAAAAGTTCGATATACACGAATGCATGCTCGACAATTTTCAGGTGTGCGACTAGTCGTTGCTTATTTGCCCGAGCTGTTATTCCGAACACAGTCGAGAGCTCTAGAACATACAAATGTTGTCGAGCTTTGGGTAAAGAAAGTTGGTTACAATCGCTCTATTTCGAGGACTATTGACGATAACGGCATCTTCTTCCTCATTTCGAAGAAAAAAACACTCTTTGTCGACGCATTGACGCTGTATCGATTTACTGTCTATTATTTTCGCTCCAATAAGGATAATTTTACTTGTTAGTATATTTAGAGTGTCTAGATGACGTCTGTAGCTTTTAAAATCTTGAATTTTCATAAGTTCTATAACTTTTATAAGTTTCTCTTTCATGATTTAATGGCGGAAAGGTTAAGAACTTTATTTTAAAGTATTGTTTGCTGAAACTGTACATATTCAACTTTTTTTTTTGTAATTTAAATGTAGATAAAATAAAATTCAAGTTATTATGCGTAAAATCGATAATTAAAAGGAAAATTAATCCAGCTTATCACGAAAATTGGCCTTATATTTTACGCCTTTGTAACGAAATTTGGTATTTTTGAGCACGATTTTCGTCGTGAATTGTCAAGACAGGAGTGTAGTGATCAACTCACTTCGACTTTTGACGTTGATGCGTTACAGTTAGCCACAGTGAAACGCTGGTAGAACGACCTTCAACGTAACCGGCGATGCTTGCTGTGAGCCAATTGATAGCGCCAGCGACATACGAGTATCAGGAGATAGAAGAATCGTTAAGCATTAGAGCGACCGCATGCATTCAATATTGTATGAGCATTTAGTCGCCAAGAAGATTTGTACTCGTTGGATATCGAATAATTTGACATTCGCCCAAAAAAGACTCGCGTCGATTGGGGTAAAGAAATGTTGAAGAAATTCAGCTGCGGTGGTTCAAAACACTTATATAACATGGCTAAAGGTGTCGAATCTTGGATCTATGCATGTGTGTTGGAAAAAACAAATAGCAATCGACAGAATCGACGGAAAAGGTACTCCACGTGTCGCAACTAAAACTACAACTAAAGAAAGGTAAAATAGTCAATTCTGAGTGGTGCACAACTATTTGTTTGAAAGAAAACCAACCACGGAAGACGAATCAACCTTCAACACCTTCACCAAGCCAATGCGAGCTCTCACGTATCGACTCACACAAGAGACCGTTTGAGCACTCAAAAGATCGAATAAATGGGTCAGCCGCCTTACAGCACTGGTTTGGCACCTAATGATGTCTGTCTTCTTTTTGTTCCCGAAGATTCAAAATAAAATACGAGGTCAACGTTTTTCAACACCTAAAGAAGTTGATGAAGCATTTAAAAAGCTCGTTTTAGAGGTGTCCACTTCTGAGGGGCAGAAGTGCTTTGAAAATTATTTAAAGCGAATGCAGAAATGTATTGACTTCCAAACAGAATATTTTGAAAATCAATAACGTAGTTTTCCCTATTATTTTTATGTATTTTCATGGCCCAATAGACCCAAAATAAAATGCCTATATAAAAGGCAGCACTCATATGAAGCACACAAAAGGATGGGAGTTACCCATTCGTATTCGCATGAATTTGTACATTTCATCTTAGCTGTCAAAGCGAATCTGTTCCGCACCCCGAAGCTAAAATTTTATCTGGCCTTTAATTGACTGACTATTTTTAAAGCTGCGGTAACCTAAAATATTGAAAAACTATCATTGCTATTTGATCACCCTGTATACAGTTGACGCTTTCATGTTATGTTAAGTGTGTGGACGAGCTTTTCCTACAGTTTGCGCCGTGTGTCGTGATGAACCTACAGTTTTATGCCGACTCCGAGCAGCAATTACTTTTTTCATCATTTAATGTTTCATGCTCACAGCGTGTTTCGAAACTAGGCCAACCGATTCGTGGTCACATACAAAGCTATTCTGCTAAGGCGGCCGAAACGCTAAATACTAAGTCGAACCATTTCTCAATGGATTTATCACCATTTGATGGCGTAGGCTTTTTTGACATTCGTCACTGCGCTATTAAATATATTTTATATTTATATACATACATACATACACGTAAATTTAGTGTACATGTATTTTCCAGCTGGCAATTAATTTTCCACATTTTTCATCTGCAACGTGTAATTTACACAATTGGAGGTGGTTTGTTGCAGTTTGTGCATATGTATGTGTGTATGTATGTATGTGCGCAGGAATGTTGATAAGTGTTTGTTGTTAAAGTTATTGATGTGCCTGCTTCAGTTGATGTTTATTCATCGCATATTTTTACAGTTTTTTATTTGACGTTCGCCTTTTCTTGTTCTCTGTTGCTGTTGTTGTTGTAAATTCATTACGAAAATTGAGCTGCTGTCAAGCGGTGGTTATGTTCGGTAACATTTTTATGATGCCTGGCGGCCGGTTAAAATTGAAAAACGCATTTGCGTGATAAATTGCAATATTTAACACTCCGCACCACTCACTCGACTCCATTTCGGATCGCTTACAATGTGATTGCCTGCTAGCTTGGCTTGCTGTTCACTGGCTGTTTGGCCGGTTGACTGACTGGCAACAACGGCAAATGAGTTACGTGGCTACACGCACACAACCATAAACGCATACTTCACATACTTACATACATACACTGAAACATGTAGGAAGTAACGGATGCACTGTGTTTCGAGAAACATAAAGTCAGTAATTCGTAGAAAATAATTATTTACAACTTTTTGTATAAATTAAATACTACGGAAATTCGTAAGGCATCTAAAGTACCTACTACATTTTTTAAAAATCTGACAAACTATTGTAATAAAAAATAATTGTACACTCCTTGTCAAGTCTAATTAAATGTCTATATCAGGGATCTCTCTTGGATGGCAGTGATGTCCGCCTTTACTCTCACGAGGACATCAACCAGCCGGGCAGACGCACCTTCCCCATTAAGGGCCGGCATTCCAGGTGCATGCCCTCAAATCATAGCTCACTCCCGAACGTTTGTTCGGAAGCTACCCAGAGGATACTTGGGCTAATCCCGGGAGTTGTGAGCTTCTTGAACCATATGCAGAAGAATCGTCCTGGCCACTCCTAAGTGAATGGCGATCAGTAACTTTCCCCACTTGCGTGGACCTCTACATATGGAACCATCCTCCGCCCGTCCTAACGTATGGCGCAGAAGCGTGGACGATGACAACATCCGATGAAGCGACTCTTGGAGTGTTTGAGAGAAAGATTCTGTGTAAGATTTGCACGTTAGCAACAGCGAATATCGCAGGCGATGGAACGATGAGCTGTATGCGCTTTACGACGACATAGACATAGCGCAGCGAATAAAGATCCAGCGGTTACGTTGGCTGGGTTATGTTGTCCGAATGGATACAAACGCTCCGGCTTTGAAAATATTCGATGCGGTACCAGCTGGTGGTAGCAGAGGAAGAGGAGGGCCTCCTCTGCATTGGAAAGATCAGGTGGAGAAGGACTTGGCTTCACGTGGTGTGTCCAACTGGCGCCGGTCAGCACGAGAAAGAAAAGACTGGCGCGCTTTGTTAAACTCGGCCAAAATCGCGTAAGCAGTTATAGCGCCAATTAAGAAGAAGAAGATCATCCAAAGCAGCTCTTGAAAAATTCGCCGAAGATCCGCACTTTGGGACCCGAATTTTGTTCAACGATGAGGCCCATTTTCGCCTTAATGGTTACGTCAATAAGCAAAATTGCCATAATTGGGCTGAAGAGCGACCCAAAGCCATTTATGAACAGCCATTACAGCCATTGAAAACAACCGTTTGGGTGATCTGTAATAGTAAATGCTGATGGAAATTAAAGTCCGTGATCTCTACAACATTTGGCGCTACTTGCCATACAGCCCGCGAAACATTAGATTTACTACGTCGTTCGGTGAACAAATTTATCTCTGATCTTATCCTCTGACCAGTGGATTGGCCACCAAGATCGTGCGATATCACACCTGTGGAATTTTATTTGTGTGAGTATGTAAAGTCTACATGCGTTGCGGATAAACCAGCTTCATTTGAAGCATTGGAAGCCAACATTACTAAAGTTATTTACGAGATTCGGTCGGTAGCCCTCCAGCGAGTCTTTCAAAACTGGAGTTTACGCATGGTCGAATTACGGCGCAGTTGCGGATAACATTTGAAAGGGATTATCTTTAAAAAATAAATGTCATGAATGGTTCTACACAAAAATAATAAAGATTGCCCAATCAATTTGAATTTTAGTTGTTTTATTATAATTTTAAATCCGATAACCCGAAATTGATCACCCTTTACAACTTCCCAATGAGTGATCGTGTGAAATTTTGAAAGTATTTGAAGTAAATTTTGAGTAATAGAGAATTCTTAGTAGCAAAAGCGATGCAAAAAATCCTAAATACATTTTGGGTCTTAATAACATAATTTGAGAAAAATTTCCATAATTGGATTTTCTTCAAAAATTATTCTTCGAGTTATTGTGTGCACAAACCACAATGCGCTGGTCCGTTCAGGGAAAGCAATAAGTTGCGTTTGCGCATACGCGTTGCACGAATGAGTTATTTTGCACGTCTACTTGCCATAGAAAAACGCGTCATCAAAAAGGTAGAGAAAAATATAATATTTAAAAATTGTAAAATAAAAATGAGTGGACGAAAAAAGCTCGACTGAAATCTACGTAGCAGAACAGTCTTACTTTGTTGCATGCACTTACTTACCAACTATAAACTATGCATGTATGTATGTATGAAAATGCAACTAGCCGTCGACAGCCGGCAAGTACTTACTGCCACATTGCGATTGCACGACCATGCGAACAAGTCAAACATACTGACAGACAAACAGACACACACGGGCCACAAAAGCAGCATAAACAAGGTAATCAGCACACAACACGTAGGCCGTAATGTTGTTGCTGCTTGCTGCTTGCTGTTTGCTGGTTGGTGGCATGCAACCGGCGGCGGTGAAGTTAACATGTTTGCGATATGAGTTACATGTCGTGCTTAATGGTATAATTTAAAGCTGCAAATTTTGTCATAAATTTCAAAAATTGATTACCCCGGCGCGTTGTACTGAAATGCATGCGGCACTTGCACGCACACAAATACATGCATGACAGTATACACATACATACTGGTTTTAATATGCAAGTCCATGTGTATGTTTATTCATAAATGTGCTTCTAGCATGCAATGGTTCCCTACACCTGAGCTCAATTCACTGCAATTCACGCCGCACAGTGATTCGATTTCAAAAAGCAATGAGATTTTGATGAAACTTTCTGATTTTGCATAAATAAATAGGAAATAGATATTCCTACTGGATTCTTCCAATACGGAGACGGTTGATAACTTTTCTCAGCATAAGGTCGCTTAGAAATACCAAATTCTTCCAAAGCACAGATAAGCCCTTCCCTTACTATATGCAGTTAATACATTTCATTATCCATGTTGGTAGGTAGGTTGGTTACATGGCAAGAGTACCACGGGTACTTCAGTAAAACCACTAGAAAAATGTTACATCTTAAAGTAAGACAAATCATCTACAGCCATCTACATCTATTGATGTGATGGAGTAGAGAAACGGAATCTAGACTGGAAAGCTGCGTCAGGCCATCCCCGAAAGGCACACTAAGGAACCTCAAGCGTCTACCCGCCAGACCCGGACATTTGTTAAGAAAGTGTCCAACAGCCTCTTCTGTGACAAATCCTCACAGCTTCTGCAAGGGGGCTGGGAGAAAGTCCAAGCTTTTCCGCATGAGTTCCGATCACCCAATGACTGGTGATCAACGCTATGAGCTTGGAAATTAAATTTCGGGGGATCGCTTGCACTTAACCCCTTAACCTATGATTTAGACTCGAAGATGATGGGCCGAAATTTTTTAAACTTTTCATTGGAGGGGGCGGGGGATTTTAAGTGGCGGGTTCCAAACCCAACGCACAACCAGCTATCCTAGAATGTTTCGCCTTCTCACGTTAGCTCACTCCCGAACGTGTGCTTCGGAAGCTACCCAGAGGATACGTGGGCTAATCCCGGTCGTTGTGAGCTGCTTGAACCATATGCCATGAACCTGGCCATTCCCAAGTGAATGGCGATCAGTAACTTTCCACACTTGCATGGACTTCTACACATGGAACCATCCTCCTTCTTCATTGGCCCAATAATCGCTTAATGGATTTTGGCCGAGCTTGACAAAGCGCGTCAGTCGTTTCTTGCTCGCGCTAACCGGCGGCAGTTGGGCACACCAAGTTAAACCAAGTCCTTCTCAACCTGATCTTTCCAATGCAGAGGAAGCCTTCCATCGCCCGCGATATCGCCGTTGCCAACGGCCAAGGGCCAAAAATCTTCCGCAGAATCTTTCTCTCAAACACTCCAACGGCCCATTCGCTTTGCCTCTTTTCCCCCTTTTAAAATGCAGAACGAAGAGCGCTGTTTTTGAGGTCGATGATGTCAATATCTAACCTCATTTGATATCAAACAGCTCTGAGAGATCCTTCCCAATTCTGACGGCGCTGCTAGTATTGAATAACGTCATCTTGCATAGCCGTATTAGTTTTTTGCGGGCATACCAAATTCAGACATACCAGCATCATTTTTATTAGTTTCTTTAATTGAAATGTCACAAATCTTAAAATCACTATATTACAAATCCATTCATTGGTCACAATGGTTATATGTAACGTGTTCGGGTTCTTGGTCAAGCTGCTACTACAATTTTTTGTGCGCGTCTTACTGTTTTTCAACAAATGGAGAGATACGCAGTTCTATCCCGTCTCCGAACAGCAGATGGTTTCTTATGAGAATCTTTTTCATGAGAGAAATACACTCGGAGGTTTGCCGTTATCTGCCGAGGGGTGACCGCTGCTAAAAAGAAAATAGTTTATCATTTGGTGTTTCCGTCCGTAGTTTCGAATCGAATGGTAGTCACACACCAACCCATTCGGCCATGGTCGTCGTATGACTGGGCTAGAGCCAACCAACAGAGTTGATGTGATTGGGAATGTTGTAGGAGCCGTGTTTTGACAACTTTTACAGGGAACATCCCTCGCTGTAACAGGAAACGTCCCTCGTTGAGGTTGAACATCTTACATGGAAGTTTTATTTTCACCCTTTAACTTGTGCAGTAGTCATTGTCAGCTATATCCATTTTTCGGCAGACTTCGGCTGGTTCAGCTATATACCAAATCACTCTCAGGCGATAAGTAGCAAGTATTTTCTCCATATCTACGCTCATAGAATCAATGAACAGATAATTTTTACTTTTATGGTACTTAAATTAGCGAATGCACCACTGTGCAACTTCAATTTTATTTGCTCATTTATGCCGCAAAAAAATGTGTTATTGTTAGATTGCATAAACAACTTTATCGCAGTTTTGCTAAACACTTTCCCTCGCCTATTGTACGCATTTGTCATAGGTATTGCTATCAAACTTATGATTATTATTATTTACTGTCATTATGACTTGCTTCTTTATTCATTGTATCGGAAATGAGGGCAATAAAAATATATATACCAGTTTACCAGATGATCTCAAAATATACTCCGTCGCCCATTGGACACACTATAGATGCAAACTTATTTTTATTATTGCTTTTATTATTGTTCTTCAAGTTCAGCTTGATTAGCTCCATTCTTGGTACACTGGGAACAGTCGATTTCGGAATATTGAAAAATGTTTTCATTCTTCTTATATAGAAAAAGAATTTATTTCCCCACGCTGTATCATATTTCTGGGTTACCTCACAAATGTGTTACCGAAGTCAAGGGCCTGAAAATTTACTTCAATTAAATTTTTTTTACTCAATATCAGCATTTATCCGACTTAAGAGTTCAACCTTTGCAGACCCGTACGCTCTGAAAATATTATGCAAGACTCAATAAGATCTAGAGTGAAATGTTCGGACAGATTATACTCTGTTTGTTTTTAGATATAGGTATTTTGGATATATCTATAATAAATAATAGTAATAACAGGTTTTAATAATAAAAAACGCTCACACAAATTCCAAAAATATTAATTTCATTTAATCTTTCTATGAATCGCTTACTTAGCTTTTAAATCCAACCACTGCATAAAGGATTTACCCTTCTCACTTGCGCAACTATATCATATCTTTTAAATGGATCGCTTGACTTCCCTGCCCTTTTGGAGAATGCTCGTCCGTTATCTATGGCTTTGCATCCGCCCGCAGCAAAGCAGTCCACCATAGACCAAATCTTCATAATACGTCAAAACATGGAGAAAACCCACAAAAACATCTCGACACGCACCACCTCTTCGTCGATTTCAAAGCCGCCTTTGATAATACGGATAGAAATCACCTCTATGCCGCTATGTCCGTGTTTGGTATCCTCGCAAAACTCATACGGCTGTGTAAGATAACGTTGCGCGCTACAACCAACGCCGTCAGAATTGGAAGTAACCTCTCCGAGCCGTTCGATACCAAGCAAGGTTTCAGACAAGGCGATTCTCTATGTGTGACCTTCTCTATGTGGGTCTTGCGATGAATGTGGGTAAAACAAAGTACCTGCTGTCAACAAACAGGGAGATTTAGCGTCTGGGACAATATGTCAGTGTTGACAACCAACAGCTGGAAGTTGTGAAGGACTTTTTCTGCCTTGGAACCAGTATTCATAACAAAAATGGCATCAGCCTGGAGATCAAGTGGAGAATAACTCTTGCCAACAGGTGTTACTTTGGGATCATTAGGCAACTGAGAAGTAGAGCTCTCTCTCGAAGGACTAAACTGGCACTCTACAAAGCGCTCATTATTCCCGTCCTAATATATAGCGCAGAAGCATGGACGATCTCAACAGCAGATGTAAAAGTTTTGGGAGCCTTAGAGAAAAATTCTACTTTCTATTCCAACTGGCACCAACAAGGGCAGAACAGAAACAGCTGGCGCGCCATTTTGGATTCAGCCAAAACCGATGCACGGTTGTAGCGCCACATAAGTATGCAAGTAAGAAAGCAAAACCGCAAAAGTAAGTTATAATTCTGTATATTTATAATAAATCAAAATATGTACAGGGTGTTCCGCGGCAGAACTAGATTTTAAATTTAAAGTGCCTCCCTAACTACTGCGCGTTTGAGAGGGGAGGGGACCGCGTTAGCTTCATTATTCGTGCGGGTTATTTAGTCACGATGTCGCAATGATTCGTGCCAATGATTCGTCCGCAACTGCTCGTCGTAAATTTTGTTCACATTTTCGTGATGCCCCAAGTGAAGATTTGATTCGTTCATGGGAGTGATGGATCCAGGCAATGAGTTCGGTGGCAAACAGCCCACGGCTGGCAAAAGCACACATGAAAAATTGAACTCGTCAATATACGATAATCCGCGCAAGTCAGTACGCAAGAGAGCGGCTGCCCTGGAAGGCCCAAAAAATATTGTGCATAAAATATTGAGGAAGAATCTTAGGCTTCACCCCTTCGAAATTCTCAGCCTTCGATGGGCAAGCGCTTAAGCCTATCGATTACAATTTGCGTAAACATTTTTGCAGGGATGAAGCCAATTTTCATTAAAATGGAAGAGTAAATAAACAAAATTGCCGTTATTAATTGCCTAATGGATAGAACCCACTATTAAAACATCAACAGCCACTTCTCTCATTAACAGTCCCAAAGTGACAGTATGGTTTGCATTGTTAAGCAGTGGTATAATTAAACCATATTTTTTAAAAATCGTCGAGGACAAGCGATTTTTGTGGACGGTGACGATTATTGGCGCATGCTGAACAATTCTATTAATAATACAGCCTTCCTTCAGTACCCACACATGGCTTCCGGAAGATGGTGCCACGACGTACACAGCCAAAGGAATCACAACGATACTGTGCGGTTTCTTCCCTAACAAAATGATAATCCAGTTCGGTGACATATCCTGGCCACGCAGGTCGCCCGATCTTACCCCTATGGACTTTTTGCTGTGGGAAAACCTCGAAAGTAAAGCCTTTAAAACAAACCCAGTGAGCATCTCAGCTGAGTCTGCACTAAAAGAAAATATGTTGGCGAGGTTAATGGTATTCCGACATCACTTCTCCAGCGAGTGGCACCGAGTACGAAGACCAGATTTCAACAGTGTAGCGGTCAACATTTAGAGGAAATAATTAAAAACAAAAATCGGCACTTGTCTTCTTTGTAATAATATATAAATAATATAAAATGGAAATAAACTGACTGATGCGTTTTAACGTAGGATTTCCAAAATGCAGCTATACTATAAGTAATAACCTTCTAAATATATGATAGATCCATTTCGACCATATGGAGCAGTTCGTAGCCTATTATGCGAATATTTTAACTAATCCTTAAGCATATTTTTTCTATAGTCATAGAACAAAATTGACGCTTGAACAAAATTGGGAAATATTGAAATCTTATTTCCAAAGTGGTGAGTCTTCTTCTTCTTTTCTGATTTTCACATCGGTGGCTACGTCAATAAGCAAAATTGTCGGATTTGGGGCTCAGAAAATCCACACGTTACTGTAGAGAAGCAAATACATCCACAACGAGTCACTGTTTGGTGCGGTTTTTGGTCTGGCGGCATCATCGGGCCATTTTTTTCGAAAATGGGCGAGGAGCCACGGTTACAGTAAATGCCGAGCGTTACCGTGACATGCTCAACGAGTTGTTTCCAAAAATTGAAGAGGATGACATGGACGACATTTGGTTTCAACAGGTCCGTGCAACTTGTCACACTGCCAAAGTTACACTCGAACTTTTGGCTACCGTTTTTGAAAACTGAGTAATCAGCCGAAATTCCGATATCAATTGGCCGCCTCGGAGCTGTGATAAGACTATTTTTTGTGGGGAGCCGTTAAGGACAAATGCTATGCGAACCATCCAGAGACGATCGTGGCAGTCATTTGAACGATATTATTTTTCATTCATTAATGACAATGTTCAATCTTCAAAATAAAAAAAAAGTTTGAAAAAATATTGATTAGTTTTTTTTTATAGCCGATTCAAAAAGCAAATTCTACATGGTCCACCCTATATACTACTTATACTCGTACATAATATTACATGTTTTGCTTTAGGAAAATGTAAAAAAGCTAAGAAATAATGGGAACTTACAAGGTGAAGTCCAAAACTAAAACGACTGCTGTCATAAAAATGTTTTTGATGGCGCCATCTTTTTAATGAGTTAGTGCGTTGGAAGTCATATCTCTAGCTAACATCCAGTGAAAGCTTGGGGACATTCAGTTCAGTGGAAGCGAAGTTATTGCGTCTAAGGTGTCAGTATGTTTGTGTCATCGGTACAAAAATGAGTTTCGAACAAAGAGCTAATATTAAATTTTGTTTTAAAATCGGTAAAACGTTTACCGAAACATTTGAATTGATGAAAAAATTTTATGATGATTTTCTGTCTCTTGCCAGAGTTCATGTCAGAGATGGTTGAGAGGCCATAAATGACAATAAACAAATCAGTAATCATCGAAAACTCTATCGCAATTGTTTGTAAATTTTAACAGAAATTAACCGAAATCATAGTAGAAATTCATGGAATCGGAGTTGAATATCTCCAAAACATCAACTTATCGCATTTTTACTGATCATTTGGGCTTACGAAAGGTCTGTGTATGTTTCATTCCGCACAAGTTAACTGAGGACCAAAAATTGCTCAGAATTCAACATTCGACAGACTTCATTAATGAGGCGAGAAAGGACGAGAACTTCTTTTAAAATATTGTAACTGGTGATGAAAGGTGGTGCTTCCAACATGCACCTGAAACTACGCGTTAAGGTGCCGAATGGAAAGCCACAGACAGCCACCACCCAAAAAATCGCTTTTGGAGATGTCAAAAATCAAATCGATGCTCATTTGTTTTTACGATTCCACGGGAATTGTCCACAAGGAGTTCATCCCGACGAGCCAAACCGTCAATGCAATTTTCTATCTTGGCGTTTTGAAGCGTTTGTTGCATCGCATTCGTCGAATTCGCTCTGAATACCGCGAAGGAGGAAGCTGGCGCTTATTGCATGATAATGCACCATCTCATTGATCGACTCTTGTGACTGATTATTTGACTAGAAATCGCATTTTAACCATTAATCACTCGCCGTGTTCACCTGATATGGCTCCCTATGACTTCTACGTATTCGGTAAATTGCGTTTGACCATGAAAGGAAAACGTTTTGCGTCCGTAGAGGCCATCCAAAATTCCGGTCAATGACCTGAAACATTCTTTCGAAAAGCTTTTAGATCACGCAAAAGAGTGTATCGAGGCCAGGGAGGACTATTCTGAATAAATAAACCCCGAAATTATGAGAACAAAGCTCCTGTTGTTTCTATTTTAGCTCAGTCTTATTTATTTTGGACTTCAACTTGTATTTCCAAAGCGCTGTCTTTCATAAACTGTATTGAAATAAAGTTATTGAGGAATTAAATGCCTTCTCTAAGCAAGTTTGTGAAAAAAATTCTATAGTTCATTTGCTATTAATTTTTACTTTTGTGTGTGTGTGTGTGTATGATGCCTCAAAAGATTTATGTTATGTGGCACGTTAGAAATTTCAAGCCTTTGAAGCGAATATCGCGCGCTTCACTCCTTGATTCGCAGAAAGCGCTACTTTAAAGCAAGACCTAAGCAGCGTGAATAAAATGAACATACTTTTTTATTTATGAATGGGTTTATTTGCTATGCAATTATCGTATTCCCACTCTATTATTGAATGCATTATTGCATTTGTGGTGATTGGCATTTGTAACGCATGCGTAGCCATTAAATGGGATGAGCAAATAAATATAATTGTAATTACGTAGTGGAAACTGTTGAGAAATTTCCACTTCTACATAGAGAACGATTTTTTTGTTTTTTCAGCAAGTATCTTGCTGTTCCAACACGTTGCCGTACGTATTCATGTCGCCGAATAAATTTTCTATGCAATTTTGTTTTTATTATAATTACCTCAAACTAATTTTTCTTAAATCAAATCTTCCAAAAATATTTATAAATATTTTCTAAAAGAAGTTGTGTCTGTACATTGAAAATTTCGTTAAAATAATGACCGAAAGTGATGTAGCGAATGTAATAAAACACATTGGGACTATTTTTAATACTCGGTGACATAAAGACCAATTTGAATCCTTCATTCGCCGCGTATTTTCGAGCTGCAGATGCTGGCACAAAAAGGCCTTCTTCAATTCTCATCGTCGCTCACCAAATTGGTTGCGTTGTTGCGTTAGATTCTCTGCGGCATCTCTTGGCGCCTAATTTAAGGTTTCAAGACGAAAATAAGAAGGCGAAGAGAGATCTGGAAGTGAAACAAACAAGCACCGCAACATATACAATATTTCTTTTTATTGACGCTTTACCGCGTTTTTTTAGCGTAGCGTATAAGGGCCCACAAAAAACTACTCCAAATATAAAAAAGGGTCGCAGAGCACGAAGCCATTCGGCAGAAAAATTTCCCATTATTTTGGTTTGCTTCAAAATGTGTTCTCGAAAAAGCGCTCCCAATGCATTTGCGTTCTTGCTTAAGCGCAAAGGGAACTTGGCGTCAGATGGGAGGAAGGCATTCCATAAACTGCTTCCTACTCGGAATAAATTAAGCGAAAGCGAGAGTTTCGAGTAGTTGTTCAAAAACAGATTTAGTTTTTGCACAGCTCGCTGAGTTTATGTGCTGAACCACCTGAATAATTTTAAGCAAACTCAATTTAAGGTCCTCAGTCGGTAATACTTTTGTAAGTGTCAAGCGACAATACCCAGCTTTTGATGAAACGAATCTCTTTCGGTAAGTTCCATAATTAAAATTGATTCAGTACCTTGGGCAACTAAAATGGTTGTGTTTCTTTTCATATCTTATGCTCTATTGGCAACGAAAATATGCAAAGACAATGGATGAGTTTTAATTATTAAACTATTTCGGGTCCGAATCCCAAAAAATCACGTCAAAGTCGGTCAAAAGTGAAAGTCATGCTACTCCTTTTCTTTGATTATCATGGTGTTGTGCGCTCGGAGTTCAATCCAAATGGTTCTACGGTAAATAAAGAATATTATTTGGAAGTTATGCGACGTTTAAGAGAGAATGTGCGTAGGAAACGGCTGAATTTGTGGCAAGAAACTCATGGATCTTGCAGCATGGTAACGCACCGTCTCACGAGGCTCATATTGTGAATACTTTTTTGACCAAAAACTCGACAAATATCATCGAACAATCACCGTATTCACCGGATTTAGTACCCTGTGACTTTTTCCTTTTCCCAAAACTTAAATTGCCACTCCGCGGACGCCGCTTTGAGTCGATAGAAGTCATTGAGGAGAATTCGCAGAAGAAGCTGAAGAAAATCTCGTCAAACGCGTTTAAAAGGTGCTTTGCTGACTGAACTAATCGTTGGAATACGTGTATTGCTTCGAATGGGGCCTATTTTGAAGGCGACACAATAAATTTTGATAATTAAACAATTATTTTGTGTTTTATTGAACAATTCCCGGTACTTTTTTGACGGAATGTATGTACATGTATATATATTTGTGCAAGTTTTTAAACATTGATAAAAAGTGCTTTTAAAATTGTTTTAAATTTTTTTTTTTTTGTAAGTCTGGAGCAATATTTTTTCGACGAAACGACACCCAGGTAGCTCCATGCATTCCTCGAACATTGTTGACGTTCGTAACGTGGGCTTTGGAGTAAGGATTAAAGAACGGTAAATGATATCCAGAAGCACTACCACTATGCCACCTATACCACATCGGCTCTAGACCCCTAATGTACAGGTATTCAAATTGTACAGAAAAAAATTGCCACTCTAATAATTGATAGCCAAGAGCACAGGTAAAATTATAGTCAGTACGAGATAAGAATGGGATGTGATGTCTACCGTATATAATGTCTTCTTTTCATGAAAAATTTAAATCAATCATTGGTAATGGCCACGCAATCGCTTAACATTAAATTAAATTATTTAATAACACTAGTTTCAACGACCGAGTGTGCATGCACACTTCGACACCCGTTCTATACATATGTATGTAGGTACATGCGCCAGCTAATCATATGCCCGGATGCACAGGAACCAAAGTCGCCGTGTTGCATGCAAAGTGCCCTTATATTGGCTTTCATAACAATTACGTTAACACTTCCTGCCGCACTTCAGTAACTAATTTTATAACCGCCGAAAATGAAGAGAAACTCCGCAGCATGTCGGTTCATTATCATTTTATTTGTATAATTATTTAATTTATTTTTATAGTCAATTCAACGCTCACGCTGAGCGCTCATCGTGTTAAGACAGCAAGTCAGCAAATTCGCGTAATTACCAAGTAATTGTGTGGGTAATGGATGCGACCGAGGCACATCATTAAAATTACTTGCACCAGCCAAAAGATAATAACAATAAAGACGCAGCTTGACAACGAAGCGTTTTTGAGTTGATAACCAAAAGTAATCGGCAGGCCACAGCGACCTTAAGAAGCGGCCACAAGAAGTGCACACATACGGAGGTAGGTAAATAAATGTACCATACATATTTAAAAGAAAATTTGTGCAACGTTGCGCGTTGCACGTACCTATACTAAATATATATATAATATATATACGGCTCTTGTTGACCGCTGTAGGCGATTTTTAGAATGTGCAGTAACTCGTAAAATGGTGCGCCGACCATTTCAGCGGGCAGCACTTTAATATTGGTTTATTATTAAAATTATAACTTCAGCTCAATTCATGCATATATGCATACTCATACATACATATTACTATCTACAAATATATTATTTGAGTAAAGTACTTATTATTTTTGCTGCATATTGAATGAAAGTAGGTGCTCAAGCAGCTGAATGAGGGCTAACAGGCGTTATTATCGAAACGCTTTTTGTCTTACAGGTTACAAAGTAAAAAAAGAATATTGAAAAAGAAATTATGGGTAATTGGAGTCTTAAAATGCTAAACGTTTACTATCTGGCATACAAATATTTAAAGAATTTCGAAATGCGAACTTGTACGACGGGTGCCTTTTAGGTATATATCGGGATTAGAGAACAAAAACAAATTTTAATCATCGAAAATCACTTTATTGTTTTTCAAAATATTCTCCATGAAACTCTATACACTTTTGCATGCGTTTGAACCAATTGTCGAAGCACTTTTGCCACTCTGAATGAGGTTCCTCCAAAACATGCATTCTGAATGCCGCAACCGCTTCTTCAGGTGTCGAAAAACGTTAACGTCTCAGTTTGTTTCTTACGTACGGGAATAAAAAGAAGTCATTCGGTGCCAAGTGAGGACTATGCGGCGGATGACCCATTAATTCGATGTTTTGGGTGCTGTTGTTTGAGCCGATGTGTGAGAGCTCACATTGTCCTGGTGAAGAGTGATCCGTCTTTGGAAGACAACTGTTTCTTGGAAGACAACTGGCAAACAAATGGTTGTGCACCACTCAGAATTTACTGTTCTGCGTTGTTCTAGTGGTACGGTTGCGACATGTCCAGTTTTTCCGAAAAAACATGCGACCATTTGCTTGGAAGTGCCTCGTGCGCGAACAACTTTTGTTGGATTTGGCTCATCTTGAAACACCCATACAGTCGACTGCTGTTTACTTTCGGGTTCATACGCGTAAATCCATGATTCATCACCTGTCACGATGTCATAGACGTGTTTCGAAGCCCCGCGATCGTATTTTCTGAGCGTTTCCTTCGACCAATCGACACGAGCCTTTTTTTGAGCGACTGACAAATTGTGTGGGATCCAACGCGAACAATTTTTTTTGACAGTCAAATGTTTATGCAATATTGAATGTATGCTGGTCCCACTAATGCCTAAGATTGTCTCAATCTCACAATAAATCACATGACGATCTTGCAATATCAATGGTTTTCGGAACAACAACTGATTTTGGACGACCTTCCCGAAATTCGTCTTGGAGTGAACTACGACCACGATTGAATTCACCATACCATCGATAAACACTGGTCGTTGATGGAGCTTCATCGCCAAAAAATGGATTAAGCTCATTCATGCAATGTTGCTGAGTTAACCCACGTCGAAAGTTGTAAAAAATAATCGCACGAAAATGTTCACGATTTAATTCCATTTTTGGACCGAGATGAATCTTTAAGTTACTGTAAACAACACAAATAGCGCTGGTATTTCAAAACGTTCTGAGTACGTAAAAGCCAAAAAATGTCAAACTTTGCGATACAGCTGTCAGTTGCCAGATTGCAACACCAGTGTTGCCAATTCCCGAAATATAAAAGGCACCCCTCCAGTTGACATTTTATAGACCGAATATAGCATCGTAAGTGAAATGATAATAGTTTATCAGGATATGCAAAAAACGTTTTTTAAGGGATTAGTGGAAGTCAGAGGCCTTAAAAAAATTATGATTTTCAATATTTTTTTTTTTGCTAGCCAATTGCTTTATTTTACAAAAATACAAACATATCATTAATACATCATGTTTCGACTTGACTTAGCAAAATTTAAAAAAATATCAAAAATTTCAAATGTCAATCAAGAAATATTTTTCAGATTTTCGAAAAAATCCCACATTTAATTGTAAAAAAAACCGAAAATTTTGGAAAAAATATCCTTCGATCAGGCGTTTTTTATGTTTTTCAAATGTAGTAAAAATTTTATTGAAATCTACCAAGCCATTTTTAAGTTACAGTGATCAACAGTTCAAAAACATAGTTTTGAGAAAACGTTTTGCCATCGATACATTGCTTCATCTATTCCTGGGCCATATAATAGTTCGGACAGCCAGCTGAGCCATTCAAACATGGTGGTAAGAAGCTGATAAGGTACATGCATCATGCAAAATATGGTCGGATGAAAGCATGTCTGCCGATTGAAATTTAAGTGTGCTCTGTCCAATCCATAAGAAGGCGCCATCAAAATTGGGAAGGACCTCTCCGAGCCATTTGATACCAAACGAAGCCGCAGAACTTACGCTCGCTCAGGCACAATTTTTTATAAGAGCGTACAATTGTTGGCGTATGCCGATGATATTGACATCATCGGCCTTAACAACCGCGCTGTTAGTTCTGCCTTCTTCAAACTGGATAAAGAGGCAAAGCGAATGGGTCTGGTGGTGAACGAGAACAAAACGAAGTACCTGCTGTCTTCAAACAAACAGTCGGCGCACCCACGTCACTGTTGACAGTTATAATTTCGAGGTTGCAAAATACTTCGTTTATTTAGGAACCAGCATTAACATCGACAACAATGTAAGCCTTGAAATTCAACGTAGAATCTCTCTTGCCAACAAGTGCTACTTTGGACTAAGTAGGCAACTGGGCAGTAAAGTCCTCTCTCGACGAACAAAGCTAACACTCTACAAGACTCTCATCATGCCTGTCCTAACGTATGGCGCAGAAGCGTGGACGATGATAACATCCAATGAAGCGGCGCTTGGAGTGTTTGAGAGAAAGATTCTGCGTAAAATGTTTAAACCTTTGTACGTTGGCAACGGCGAATATCGTAGGCGAGGGAACGATGGCTTTACGACGACATAGCGCAGCGAATAAAGATCCAGCGGCTACGTTGGCTGGGCCATGTCGCCCGAATGGATACAAACGCTTCGGCTTTGAAAGTATTCGATGCGGTACCAGCTGGTGGTAGCAGAGGAAGAGGAAGCCCTCCTTTGCGTTGGAAAGATCAGGTGGAGAAGGGCATGGCTTCACTTGGTGTGTTCAACTGGTGCCGGTAGCACGAGAAAGAAATGATTAGCGCGCTTTGTTAAACTCGGGCAAAATCGGGTAAGTGGTTATGGCGTCAATGAAGAAGAAGAATTTTTAATTTTCAGTCGAAATGTTCAACATTTGCTTTTACCCAATCCTTCAAACAATCAGGACATTCAGCTCTATCGACATGAAGAAATGTAACGCCTTTACAAGACACTCCCCACCAAATCATTACGAAGGCTGTATGGTGACTACGCTGAACCCTTGACACAACATTTTTGGCGTCTTTAGAAGTTTTAGCATAGACTTTGTCGTTTTACTTATTAAAAAATTCTTCAACAGTGAACATTTTCTCACCTGTGAAAAGAATATTTTCATGGCCGTTGGCCGCGTGCCACCGAAGAAGCTGCTTGCATCTGTCGAGTCTAATATTCATCAAACGCGATTCCAAAAGATGACCAGTTGAGTGACGGAAGGCTTTCATGTGGAGATCATCTGTAATTAGTCTTTACATGGATGTGGTCGACACATTAATTTTCCTAGGCATGATTTCCTGTGTTGTAAGAGGATTTCTGCGAATTCTTTCTCGAATGACTTTTATGGCTGCGCTGGTTCGAATCACGCGAGGACGATCACTTCTTTTTCCGTATGTCACTTTAGACGTTTGAGTAAAACGATTGGTCGTACTGTAAGCAAACATTCTCGAAATATTAAGTTTTTTCAGCAACAAGCAAAATTTGCCAAGAAATTGAGTATAATTTATGAGTAGACATTGCGTACGAACATTATTCCACGTATATAATAAAAGGTGGTTAAGTTTCAAGGGCCGGTGTTGACTTTAAATAAAATACAATTTTTTTAAGAAATTATAATCATTTCTCTTTACTATGATAATATTAGTATGGCTCAATTACGTATAGAGCAAAATATTGTCCAAGTAGCCGCCGCGACCTCCATTCGATGGTCCAAATTTTCGATGACGCTGAGGCATAATTGAGGTTCTATGCCATTAATGTGCCGAATTATCTTATCTTTTAGCTCTTGAATTGTTGCTGGCTTATAATAATTATCGACGTACACCTTTTCTTTCAAATAACCCCAAAGAAAGAAGTCCAACGGTGTCATTGACGTTTGAAACACCAAATGATAGAGAAAGTTTTTCTAATGGTGATCGCCCCTCAGCGGATAATGTCAACCGCCGAGTATATTTCTGACATAAAAGAGCTTCTCATAAAAAACCATCTCCCGTTGGAGTTCGGCATAAAAAATAGGTCCCTCCAACAATACCAAGTCATACACTACAAATTAGAGGTGGAGCGCGGCCAAATAAAACATATACGCGCCAATTATAAAGGGTGGTTAAATTTTAAGGGCCGATGTTGAATGTAAACCACACCTGCAGTGCATGCTTGTGCAGCTCGTACTGCAGAAAATATTGCTGCCGTTCGCGATAGTGTGGTTGAAGAGCCGTCCACCTCAACTCGTCGTCGTGCTCAACAATCGTGAGATGATAACGAACTTTTTATGGCCCGAATTGGAAGATATGGATTTGGACGATATGTGGTTTCAACAGGACGGTGCCACTTGTCACACAGCTAACGAAACAATGGCTCTTTTGCGCGAAAAATTATATGGCCGAATAATCTCACGTCGCGGCGATGTCAATTGGCCGCCAACCATGTGATTTGACAGCGTTGGACTTCTTTCTTTGGGGTTATTTGAAAGAAAAGGTATACGTTGATAAGTCAGCAACAATTCAATAGCTAAAGGATGAGATAATTCGGCACATTAACGGCATAGAACCTCAATTATGCCTCAGCGTCATCGAAAATTTGGACCATCGGATGGAGGTGTGCCGCCGAGGCCGCGGAGGCCATGTGGCAATATTTTATTCCATACATAATTGAACCATTCTAATATTAACATAATAAAGAAAAATGACAATAATTTTCTAAAAAAATTGTATTTTATTCAAAATCAACACCGGCCCTTGAAACTTAACCACCCTTTATATGTTTGTCCTTTAAAAAAAGTAGCACACATATCTCGCTTGCTTCCATCATGCCAGTGCTGCCTTTGTCCACACCACGACTGGTTACGGTTATCAGCAACCAAAATCTTCTGCAAGCCCCGCATACAAAACAATTTGAAAAAAGTAACAAACGCGATGGCAGCACAACTTTGTAGATCAACACGAGTAGCAGCGAGAACAGCAACTGCCAGTCTTCTCCGGAGGCTCATAATTTAGCACAGAAAGCCTTTGTTTTTTTATTATTATTTCAAGTTTGAAAAAATCTAAATGTACCTATAAGTATGTACGTATACTCCTACGTTTATATTTTATATTTGTTCATAGCTGTGTGTAGACATATAATTTTATAAATTACAGCGCGCTCATCACTTTTATGTACTGCCACTCGGCGCCTAATTGTTGTTATTTCTTATGGTTGGTTACTCGTGTTAAAAACGTATTAATTTTAATTTGTTGCTGGTAATTTCCGTGTAACGCCCCTCACTCGCAAACTCCTCTGCCAATATGTTTCGGCGCACTGAAGAAATAGCGTAATAACAATAATAATAACCAGATACGTTACACATTACCCTGCGTGCGTGTGTGTGATGGGTAAATGTGGCTTTTGTAGTCTCCTGAGCCTGAGGCTAAAAGCAAAGGTGTTTTTCAATATGCTCAGCTTAGCATTTCTCTTCACATAACCACTTTGTCGGCTGCCAATTCCTTCCCTTTTACCTCTTTTTTATTCACTTTTGTGTTAATTATTACAGTTTTGCCTCAATTCTCTCCTGAACTTCCCATGCTTGCTTTCCTGTCAATGGCTACTGATTGCCGGTTGTCGTATACGACTGTCAGTTGCCATTAGTCAGCGGTGATATCAGCAACAGCACATGTGTGGCTTGCTTTCCACAGCATTTAAGTCGATTCATTGCTTAGGTCGCCAAGTGGCACATTTGACGCTCAAATTATAACCTTTTGCTGCTTCTCTCACACATTTATCTCTCTGATCATCAAAAGGTTTTCTTTTTACAATAACCCCATTTGTGTGGGTTTTTTCCTCGCCGTGACTACAGATGGACTTTTAATTATATTATTTGCCACATTTATCCCATTTGTTTCTTCTGCTGATTACCACAGTGCCATTAAGTTAAAAAGCAGGTAAACATAGGTACCTGGAATGTGTATAGGTACGTATGTACATAAAATTAAAGTTGGTACATTCTAATGACATAGAAATGTTCTTACAAATGCGTGGGCAAAATGTCCTCCTTTTTTTTAATTTTGCAAATCCATGTGCGTAAATCCTGCATTATTCTTTTATTATACAATCGGAATTTAAAGCCGAATTCAGCAAAGCATTTCACATGACGAGATGACGAGCAATCACACACCGACCTGAAGGATCTCATCAACTGCTTTCTTCCAGAGTGAAGAAGCAATTGTCCTACCTCTTCCAACACAAACATAAACTCCTTTAAATACTTCAAAAACTGAATGCCGCCACAGACAAGTACGTTTGTGCTTGACCAGTATTCGGTTGCTTCCCAGTTCGATGCCCGTAGGCATGAAAAATTAAACATTATTAAACAAAATTATATTAAAACGTGAGGCACCTCATATAAACCGAGATGGTTTAATAAATCTTTGTAATAAGGGATAGTATAGAGATGATTAATTACCTAAGCACTCTCAATTCCCCTTATTTTCTCGAGTTTCGTGTAATTCATAATTAGTTGTTCGAATGTTGGGACTTCCATGTAATCTAGATTTTGTACATAATTGTAAGAAACTTTAATTTGTTCTCATTTAATTTAAACTTTATTTCAGTCTAAGATCTTCCAGACTAGATTACAGAATAGCTTCATAAGTATCTTAGCCCAAGTCTAAAAGACTAGATTACTATTACTTGATAATTCAATTTCAACTCTATTCGAGTTATTTTTAAATTAAAATTAAAATTTCGTTCTATACAAATTGAACCGCCCTAATGCTTATTAGGACAAACGTTCCCACATTTGCTTGAACAAAACTTTCTTACGCACTTATCTTAACCCGTACGATTTTTTCACCTCCTGCGACCCGGCTTGCAGTATGATACGGATCATGGTCTGAAAGTATACAAAGCCACTGGTGGCATCCCTCAGACATCCTTCTGTCCTTGGACTCTCGCTGTGGAATGGAAGAAAACAAGAGTTCATGAAACTGACTGAAATACTGCCCCAAGAGGCAATAAAGTATCCAGACGGCAAGGGTGGTGGACTCAGTCATCTTATATGCTGCTACTGTATAGGCAGGAGCTAAGCCACCGAGTGCTAGACCCGTAGCTCAGGTGCACTGACGAAATGCACTAAGAGTCGTGTGTGCATACAGGGCAGTATCACACGACGCAGTTCGCATCATCACTGGAAAGCTCTCAATAGATATACTTGGCCCGGAAATGGGGCAACTGAAGAGAAAACTGCAAAACGTCCGCATTCGTTTGAAAAATAGCAAAGAAAATGGAACTCGTCTGTTAATGGACGTTGGACTTATATACTTATCCCCCAAATTAGCCAATGGCTGACCAAAAGACATGAAGACGTGCTATTTAATCCAAACATTGAGCGGTCACGGATGTCTCTTGGAGTACGTCCATCGTTTTCATATGGAGGACACTGCGTTCTGTCCAAGCTGCATCAAAGCAATAGAAAGCGCGCAAAGCAATAACGAAGAACGCCGAACGTCTGACGTATTCTTAAGTGAACAACTGATCCCAGACAGCTTAATCAGTAACATGTGTGCACCAAATGACTGTTGGAACGCAGTTAAAAGTTTTTCAAAGAGGATACTGCAGCGCGCGGTGGCAGCCCTCGACAGGAGGTGGACTGTCTACGAACTGACGACGAACCATAGACACTCAAGTGAAGTACTCACATCGTTATAAGACGGTATAATAGTATAGCAACGTATTCCGATGTTTCTGTTTTGCTGCAGATGCTAAAGAAACTATCGATAGCGTATTACCTGGCAGCATGCCCCACATACCTCTGGTATGACGACACAGAGACATTACAAGACGATCCAATAGCATGGAGCTGGCTACAAATATGGTGGACCCAGACGTAGCTGAATAGAATTGGTCCATTTAAAGGACGCCGTTCTGGGCCGTTCCCAAGAAAGCGTCTAAGACAGCAACCCTATTCGAAGTAGTTGACGAGGGTCGCTGTAAGTGCAAAGACATTTTGTGCCCTACCTCACCCACCAAAAAACAAACAAAATCTCCAGCGATACCCGGTAAAATTGTCTGTCTAAGATTTCCACTAATTACCTTTTTAACAACCAGTCTTAAAGCTGTTTTGAGAGCAGGCCTAAAATTACCACCTAAAGTCTTTCGCATACCGCCCAAAAAATTGTCAAAGGATATTGAAAAAACTTTCAAAACGAAATCTGAGATTTGGTCACGTCGTTTATGCCATATATCGGGTGCTTTTTAAGAGCTTGAAAACTCAAAATGACACAAACAGAAATATTGTTGGAATTAATTTTTTTTTTTTTCATTATAATCTTCTGGTAGATATTTTTTAAAGGAATTTATTTTTTGAGTTACATGGTCCATTCGATCAGAACAAGTTTTGACTACTTTTGCTAAAGGAGCCCAATCATTTGGCTTCAAACCTTATACGAGCTATATTTTTTTAGGCACGTAAACCAAGAAAGCCGGTCGCCGTAGCTCCCAGTATATTTCTGCCATAAAAATCTCCTCATAAGAAATATCTACCAGTCTGTAGGTCCCTCCTTTTGTTGAACAACATCAAGACGTACGCCTCAAATAAGAGGTGAAGCTCGGCCAAACACCCAAAAGAGGGTGTACACGCCAATTATATGTATATATATATATATATACCTATATAAACCAAGATACGGATACGTAAAATTTTCCACGTATTTGAAGGTCAAAGGCAAATAAGTTGAGTACGACGACGAATTGAAATATCGGCGTCTTCTTCAACATTTCGGTCTATGCACTTCGTGAACAGAATTATTTTTTTTTTTAAGTAAATATCCACAATTTTAATGAACAGCAATATCAACTAAGTTTTCCATTCTTAGCTATCAAACCATAATTATCGATATCGATGATTCTCTTGCAGCTAAAAGAACACCCGATGTACATAAGAAGAAATAAAATAACGCACTGAAATTCGTAAATCTATTCTCATTTCGTTTAGTATCGATTACCATGAAGTAAGCCTGATCTAAAAGCAATAACAACTAAAGTCAAATAAGTTGTTTTGTCAAAAGTGCACAGATATGTTGATCCGTATATGGATTGTATAAATGTATTTTTGCACAAAGTGGTAACACAGTAGCTGACCACTGCTATTACCACGAGCAACACAGCGGCACGTCACTGCGTCAAAACACCAGCCAAGAAAAAGCATATCAAAACGGATGATCAGTGGTCATAAAATGTATTTGCCTCAACATGTGCGAAACTGGCGATTGTCGATGGCATCCAAAGTAGCCGGCAGGCAGCCGAGCAACAACAAAACAGTTGCTCCAACTTGTTGGCTGGGGAGCGGCAGGCTAACGCCACAGCATAAGCGAAAGCATCGATTAAGTGGAAACCATTTACACGCTTGCCGTGCACGCCAAACACCATTTGTGCCACAAATGCCATTGTGGCAACAACACAACTGTATGTCAAAAATAGTAATAAAAAACAAATCGCAGATAGTTAACAAAAAAGTGACAGCAATGAATTTGCGTGGCGTGTTGGTGTTGCATGTTACGTTCAACTATTGCAAATGTTTGTTGTTGCTTTATAGCTTGTTGCAATTTCTCGTACTGTTGCCAACATGTCAATTATATCAAATTAATAATTATAAGTAATTTTATGTCTCTGTCATTGTGCCACGGCACTGGCTGGTTTGTTCAACGCCAAACGTGTTCATATATTGGGCTATTGTTGTTGCTGTTGCGTTAAATGCATGACAGCAATTTAACTGATTGCGCACTTTGGCAAATTCATATTTGCCACAAAGCAAAGTTGTAATAACTGTGGAGCCAGCTTACAACTGCAGCATTAGCAACAGCAAAGCAACGGCAACAGCTGCAGCAGTAACATCGTTGTAATAGCAACAACATCGTCTGAAACAAGCCTGAACTAGTCACAGTTCATGTCAGACTTAATTTTTTCTTTACTGCCGGCATGCCATAGCTCCGGCAATATCATAATATGTATATATGTATGTATGTCCAAATGTTGGTGCTATTATTGGCTTTGCTCATTTTACACAGCTGAAAATGTACCCTGTAGGAAAATCAACTAACACCAAATCATGACTGGTTCTGGTTTCTCGCTTTTCAGGAAAATTTATGATGCAAGCAATGGAGCGCTTAATAAAGATTTTGATCACTAAATAACCTCTTTTTATTTATTTAGGGAAAACGTTTCTCCAAAACAAAATTGGATGTAGGTACAATAGATCGCGTTGCTATCGCTGTTGCAGTCCTCGCTAGGCTGGTGCGTTGGCGCAGTATTCATGAGATCCTAGCATTATTGAGCGTACAAACTTTTTCATTGATAGCCAAGCGACTACTTAGGCAATTATGGCTCCTTGGACTGACTCGAAATGTGTTCAACAATGCAGATCCAAAATGGATAAACTGTGCAGAAATGGGCAGGTTGCTATTTACTGTATACCAGGACACAAAGGAATATAAGGAAATGAGAGAGCTGATGAGCTCGCTAAGCACGTCAGACATACCCTATGATCAAAAAGTACCGAGAAGATGATGTTGACTGTTTTCTTCGATTGCCAAGGCACCGTGAGTACCTTCCATCGGGCCAGACAGTCAATAAAGAATATTATTTATCCGTTGTGAAGAGTTTGTGAGATGCTGTACGTCGCAAACGGTCAGAAATATGGGCAAACAGCGCACCTAGCCCAAATTGTGCTGGATTATTTGACCAAACACCAAGTAAATACCATCGTGCAAGCACCGTATTTACCTGTAATGGTCCCGTGCGACTTCTTTTTGTTTCCCAAATTGAAGTTACCACTTCGTGGAAGGAGATTTCAGTCGATAGAGGAGATCAAAACGAATACGACGAGGAAGCTGAAGACCATCCCTTCGTCGGCCTACCAGGGGTGCATGGTGGCCTGGATTAAATGTCAGACGGGTCATATTTTGAAGGAGATAAAATAAATTTGGCTGAAACTTAACTTTGTTTTGCTTTATTTAAACATTCCCGGTACTTTCTGGTCATAGCGTATACTCAACACTTTCCTTTCTGAAAACGGAACTGAGTGAGGAAATAACTCTGGAAACGCAGTCGATATGGGAACACTCAACTTCGTACAAAACTGCCCAACTTATGCTAAGGACTTGGAATACGAAAACTACAAACTTTATTTCATCACTCTCTAGAAAAGATTGCAAGATATTGATTGGATTACTGACGAGACCCTGTCTTACCCCACATTACGCAGCCAAAATAGGATTAGCCCATAGTGATGCATGTAACACATGCAACGAAGCAAATTCTAGGTGTTTTTTCAACACCTACTTTGCCACTGACCTGCTCTCTGTAGAACTCGACAAATGTGCCTTGGATCACCAAATTGTTCATCCTTGAAGGATATTACTGACAAAAAGCTGAACGGGTTGTTAAAACTCGCGAAATCGTGCATTACGAATTACATGAAAGGATATCTTCAACTCCAAATGAAGGGTGATTTTTTAAGAGCTATAGGAAAGTTTTTCTAAAAAACACACGTAAAATTCAGAAAAATGCATGAAATTTTTATTTAAATCGATAGTACAGTCCATATAATTTAATGTTTGGAGATTATTTCATGCAAATGTTGACCGCGACTGCGCTTCAAATGCTCCATCCGCAAAAATTCTGCGCTGCGGTAGGTCGCTCAGCGAACAAAAATGATATTTGAGCAAACTCAACGCCATTTGAAAAAAGAAGGCTTGTATTTAAAGATGCCATCCTTTAATTTTGGTGAAAGAAAACATCTGCAAGGCTACATAACCTCAAATATGGGCAAAAACGGTGTTTTTTGCACTTTTAGGTTAGCATATCTCGAAAACCAGACCTGATAGAGCAATTCTGAGGCCAGATTTGGATTCAGCGCATCATAAACCTTCGGAAATATATAGTCGAGTTTGTGGGTCTGAGATGCTGTCGGCCTGTGTAATTGATGGTCATCATTAACACTGGCCGATACGTTAGCGTGTTGGTGGTTTGATGTCCAATAATGTAAATTTGGTTCTAAATTTAGTCACAATAGCTCGAATAGCCGCTTCAGTGGGTCGATTAAACTGACCATAAAATGGAAGAAGCGCGCGATAAACTTTCTTAACAGAACTCGCATTTTTATAATAAAATTCAATGATTTGCAAACGTTGTTCGTTTGTAAGACGATTCATGGTTAAATTATAGACCAAACTTAAGATGTTTGACAGTGAAACAAAACACGAAACGTGCGTCAGCTGTTTAAACCAACTGTTTAAAAAGATAATAACTAAAAAACCTCCCTTTATATAGTACTTATAACACAATGGACCCTAGAGGTTTATGTGAAATATTTTTACAGATCAGCCACCACTACCTAACCCAGCATACTGGGTTAGTGAAAACACTTGTGAAATGTGTAAAGATTATTACTAACTGAATGTTAAGGGCTAAACTATATTTCAGTCAAGTTTCATACAAAAATCAGCCGAATCTTCCATTGTGACTTCAATAGTGCTGAAGGTCTTATTCTGCCTTTCTCTACCTGGCTTCAACGAACCTAAATTTTACCTCAAATCAAACAGGTAAAAGTCATATGGTTCTAAATCCGATAAGGTGGATGGATAATATATATGTACTTGCATGCTGTACTTGACTAGAAAACTCGTGACAAAGAAAGCGAAATAGGTCGACGCTTTGTTTTGGAGGGGAACTAATGGATTGCTCTTCAACAAATAAGAGCAAAATGAAAACACATGTCTTTTATGTGACGTAAGAGACGTACATTTTCTACGACGAATAGTCGACAAAACAGTGAAAGAAAATGTCAAGCTCAAGCGAAAATGAATTGTGTATCGCTTCGTCAAATTAGAAATGGAGGGGTCAGCAAAAAGATAAATTGAAGATAATTTAATAAAGTTATCTTATTTCAGTATTAAAAAACCACCAGTATGCAATTTCCAATGCCGATAGGATAATGAGAGGCTAAACTGGTCCTATCTTATTTGGAGCTGATAGGGTTTCCAGTGATATCCAGTGGAGTGAAATAGCCGCTAAATAAAATGCGTATAGCCCGCACCAAAAAACAGTAGTAGTGGAAGACTAATCACTACAACTATTGGAAAAATAAAACCGACCGCAACGACATATCTAAACATAATCAAAAAAAAAAAAAAAATTTCACCTTTCTTCCAATGATACCAAATCCCACAACAGCATCAGCACTCATTATAGATCCTGCTCCGACTCTACCCAGAGAAAGACCACATATTCCCAATAGACCAACATGAAGTCAGCAAAACAGCACAAGGCCTCAGGCAGCAAAAGTTCAGCATTACTTTTACGGCCAAAGTATTGGGTTGGGAATAAGTTCATGGCGTTTTTATATTTCCTTTTATTTTACAATGAATTTTTTGCTTTTTGGCAAAGGGTAAGTATTCAATTGAGCGAACTCTGTCTGCTCTATAAAACTATGTTACTTGTATTTTTCAGTCTTTTAATTTTTTATTAATTTCAACATTTTTGACGCCTACTCCTCTTTGCTTTTCATCGAGGTCAAAAAGCTTCCGAAGCAGCACGGGACATTTGCGAAGGTGTCTTAGGTGAGTCCACAGCACGGAATTGGTTTGCAAAATTCAAAAATGGGGACTTTAACATCGATGGCACGTTCCGCAGCGGAAAGCCTTCTGAATTCGATAAAGAAGACTCAAACCACTTTTGAAGGATATGGCAACCAGTCGTGAAAACGATTTTCAAACACCTTCACTCAATGTGATTTACCGAACGAAAAATTGGGAGCCTGGAAGCCTCATAAGCTCCACGAAAAACAAAAAAGGCCTTCAAATTGCCCCGCCATCGAGCAACAGCGCTTTTTATACCAAATCATCACGGGAGATGAGAAATGGTGGCTATACAACAATATGAAGCAAAGAAAGGAGTGGGTAGCTCTAGGAAATACGTCAAAGCCGAGAGTCAAACCGGATCTTCATCCAAAGAAAATCATGATATGTGTTTGGTGGGACTGGGAGGGCACGGTGAACTGAGAAATGCTCGAAAAGAGTGCCACGGTCTACAAGAAGCTCTACATTGTCCATCTACACTGCGTGACTGAGGCTATTCGACAGAAAAGACCTGATCGACATGGTCAAACCATACTCCTGAACGACAGCGCCTGGCCCCATGTTGCACAAGTCGACAAATCCACCCTCCAAGAGCTCGAATGGGAGGTCCTTTAGCATCCACAATATTCTCCAGGCCTTACAGCGACCGATTACCATATTTTGCGTTCCCTGTCAAACCATATAAAATGCGTTAACTGCGATAACGAAAAGGTCCTTAAAACTGGCTCAACAATTTCTTGGTCGAGAAGTGAGAAGAGGTTGTAAACAGCATCGGCGAATATATCATTGATTAACTTATTGATATTATTATTTTTTGTTTAAATAAAAGCCTTCAGTAAAAGCCACTACCAACTTATTCCTTAACCTAATAATTTCTAAGATGTGTTTTCCGAAACAACGTAGGCCAAACTTTTTGGCAACGTTGCGCTGTTGGTAAATTTTTTAAAACATAAACTAGCTTTGGCTAAAGAATATATGTACATCCGGACATCTTCTTCTTCTTGATTGGCGCGATAACCACGTACGCGATTTTGGTCGAGTTTACCAAAACGCGCCAGTCGTTTCTTTTACATGCTAATCAGAGCCTGTTGGACACACTAAGTGAAACCAAGTCGTCCTTCACCTGATCTTCCAAAGCAGAGGAGGCCTTCCTCCTCCTCTTCTACTACCTCTTCTTTCTCTCAATCCCTTCAAGCGACGCCTCATCGGATGCTGACATCGTCCACGCTTCTGCGCCATATGTCAGGACGGGCATGATGAGAGTCTTGCAGAGTGTTAGTTTCGTTCGTCTAGAGAGGACTTTACTACTCAATTGCCTACTTAGTCCAAAGTAGCACTTGTGGGCAAGAGAGTTTCTACGTTGGATTTCAAAGCTGACATTGTTATTGGTGTTAATGCTGGTTCCTAAATAAACGAAGTCTTTTAAAACCTTGAAATCATGGGTGCCGATACCCGAGTGCGCCGACTGTTTGTTTGATGACAGGAGGTACTCCGTTTAATCCTCGTTCACCACCAGGTCCATTCGCTTTGCCTCTTTATCCAGTTTGGAAAAGGCAGAACTAACAGCGCGATTGTTAAGGCCAATGATTTCAATATCATCGGCATACGCCAGCAATTGTACGCTCTTATAAAAAATTGTGCCTGAGCGATTAAGTTCTGCGGCTCGTACGATGCTCTCCAACATCAGGTTAAAGAAGTCACACGACAGCGAGTCACCCTTTCTGAAATCTCTTTTGGTGTTAAACGGCTCGAAGAAGTCCTTCCCATTCTGACGGCGCTGCTGGTATTGAGCAACGTCATTTTGCAGACATCGAGTAAAAATATACTAAAAATTTATATACAATATATTTCCACAGTTTTTCACCGACAACTCTTCTACAACAGTTACAAATATTAATTTTTCATATGCCTGTTATATATAATTGACGCGAATATCCTTTGTTCGATGTTTAGTTAAGCCTCTAATCCAATTTATTGCGAATTCAAATGAAAGCTATTGCAGATTTATGCCACTTCCGAACGGCATAATTGGCATGGTTTTATGAGAATCTTTTTCACTGACACACACACATTCACGAGTTTGCCATTGCTTACTGATAAGCGATCGCTATTGCCTGATCTTTAATGCCCACAGTCGGGCAACGAACGCTAGTCACGTACAAACAGACAAAATTAATGCCTAATCGTAGACATAATCAGAGGCAAATGTATGCAAGCTTAATTCAAAATGGAATAAGTATGACAGGAGAGTAAAGAAATTTGCAGTACTGTAAAATTCTCCTACATACAAGTACAAGTACATGTAACAAAGCAAATATCTACATCTATGTACGTAGAGGTGAGTAATAACCACGCCACAGAAATCTGGACTGCTCTTTTTTAGAATGTTGAGAACACAGAAAATTTAATTCAAAGAATGTATGAAAGTATAAATTAATGAAGAATTATATATCCTTAATCACAATACTAAAGGTAATTTATAGCTAGGTGAAAATCTATAATCTAGTAATGATCAAGTGCGCCTTCTTGAAGATGTTGCAAAAAATGTATGGCAATTAACGATTGAAACGAGATCGTGAGTGATTTATAATAGATCCAGCTAAAAAATTTAAATCTACATACGTAGATCGACTTAACTTTCAAGCCCATTGACCTCTTCACTCACGAGCTTTATTTTGTTTCTTTTTCAGAGAATTGAAAAATACCCAAAAGATGGTATTAACTCGTGAACATTTTTTCCGATTTTCAACATAGATTATTGAACCAGGAGTGCATTGAACAACTTACTTCAACCTTTGACGTTGACGCACCACATCTAGCCTTTGTGAAACCCTGGTATAACGAGTTCCAACATGGTCGTCGATCTTTGAAGGATGCATTTCGTGAAGGCCGTCCAAATGTGTTGTTGGGCCAGAAAGAATCGATGGTGTGCGTCAATGATACATCGGCGAAATAGAGGCATCCTTATGGCCGATTGTCCGTTTGGGGTACTTATTGGTAAGAGGTGTATTGTAGATCCGACCATCCTTTTTGTCGTCTTCCACAGTGAATGGTTTGTAGATTCTGTTGCGTCAATATTTTTAAGGTAATTGTTTAGTTTTTTGCCTTTTTCATGTTTCATTAGATCTTTAATTTTTTTAGTTAGTTCGTTTGTTAAGCTGTTTTCTCATCTGGAAGCCTTGTAGTCTGTCGTTTTCTTTTTGTTTTAGCTCCTTTTTTATTGTGTCAGAAATTAGTGCAAGTTAAAAGTGAGTTTATTTTGAATACGGGCCTGATCTCTGCATCATCCAGCACAATTGATGGTAAAATACTCAGGTCAAGAGACTCGTGCGATATAGCCAGTGCCTTGGTTTGAGCTGCATTTAAGTAAAGAAATCATTTAGTATAAACGCTAAATCTCCACTTAGATCGTGTATAGTATAACTGTTAAGTAAACGCGTATAGAGGCATGTTATAAATTGTATAAATATAAAAAATAAAAATAAGTAATTGGCACGTACTCTTCTGTTAGATGTTTGCCCGGGCTCCTCCTCCTATTTGTGGCGTGCGTCTTGATGTTGTTCCACAAATTGAGGGAGCTACAGTTTTAAGCCGACTACGAAGGGCAGATATAATATTATTTATGAGAAGCTTTATCATGGCAGAAATACACTCGGAGGTTTGCCATTGTCTGCCGAGGGGCAACCGCTATTAGAAAATACTTTTTCTATCATTTTGATATTTCATGCGCGGAGATTCGAACCTACGCACTCCCTAATGATAGTCACGCACTGACCCATTCGGCTACGGCGACTGAATATATGATGTAAAAAGTTATGTTAAGTTGACCTGGCTGACTGAAAGCTATCACATAGACCTATTGGTCCTTAGTAATACCAGATGGAGCTTGACCCTTACGTTTCCTTGTAGTAGGCTTCTTGTAATACGTCTGCGTCTTTTGCGAATCTAAGCAAGCTGTAATACTCTAACCCCGAGAGACATTCTAACCTCTCATATTGGAGAACTTCTAAAGATTTCATTCGGGTTCTAGCTAACGCAGAGCAAGAACATAGAAAGGGTTCTAGCGTTACCCTCTTTTCCAGTTCATTGCAAAATCTGTAGCTATCGTTGTTTATAATTCCCATCTTGTATGCGTGTGCCGCTAACAAATTGTGGCCTGTCAGTATACCTACGATAGTTCTGCTTTCCTTTCTAGACAGGACTAGTACGAATCTGGCGTATTTATCTGCATTCTACGTACTAATGATTTTCGTGGTTTTACAAACGGCTAGATTATTCCACCTCGGGTCTATCCATTCTTTCATATCCCCAACGATGTCATTGTAGATCGTCCTAAGGGTTTTGATGTGTCGCTTTTATGTTAAAATGGCAGATCTACAATTTCGTTTTCTGCAATGCCCTTATGTCCAGGTACCCAATAAATGTGCAACCATGTCTCTGCGGCTAGTCTCTCTATGGCTTCCCTGGTCCTAAGAACGTTTTTAGATGAAATTTCATATGAGTTTATTGCCTTTATTGCCACTTGAATGTCGACGTATATATTTATGTTGGAATTGCTTGATGTCTTTGCTAGTGCTATTTCTGCAGCCTTTTCTACCGCAAAGACTTTTGCGTGGAAAATACTGCAATGGTCAGGGAACTTAATTTGCCGCCTGATGTCCACCTCTGCACAATAAATTCCTGCATCTACTCTGTCTATCATTTTCGAGCTGCCAGGGGGCAGATACCTGTAAAATTTCGAAAAAAAAAACAATTTTTTTGCATAAAATGTTAATATAATCCTTTAAAAATGTGTCAAAACAAATTTTAGAACGCAAATTTAAGTATTTCTTATACATATTATAGATCGTCAACGTTGCCGACTTTAGACGCGTTTTTCTCAAAACTATATTTTTCGATTTGGCGTGCACGATAACTCGAAAAGTTATTGACCGATCTCCCTGAAATTTTGCATACATCTTTTTTATGAAGTAATTTTTCCCAGTAGGAAAATTCGCCCCAAAACTCATTTATTGGTAAGCATTTCATTCCGCGATTTTTTTTTTATGACATTAATAAACAAACAAATTTTTGGTTTTTTGTATTCAGGTCACTGACGCCGATGCTACAATGCCCGGCGATTGCGAAGCCCCGCTGCGAGCTTCCTGGAAGAATTGAGTGTACATCCGCCATTTTAAATAATTAAAATTAAAAAAAAATTATTAAATAAATATATTGACCTCTTTATTTTAATAAATTTTAATGAAAATCAAGGAAAATATGACCGTTTACAGGTATATGTCCCCTTAAGCGTATTAGGGCTAGGTTTCATACCTCTTTTCCACGCCTCTTCTTCTATTATTGTTCGGAATCTCTGCTATGTCCGAATATTTTACAAGTAAATTCACCAGTTGCGTGAAGTCTTGCGGCAGATCTAGCTGCTAGACCTTCTGCCTTAGGTTGAGTATTTGTTCAAGGGCTAACGTAGGAGTGATTTTAATTGCCCCTGTCGTGCAAAGTGCACCAAGACGGTGAATACTTTCCATAGGTGCTTGGTGTGTTCTTTTTCTCAATACAGTCCACCACACTAGAGCACCATAGAGTAATATTTACTTTAACAGCTGAGTAGCACCAATACATTATTGAAGGATATATAAATAAAAAATATAATAAAAAATTTATGAAACATGAATAAATGAAATTTATAGTTGTGAGATTTTTAACACTCTGGGATAAAAATGTTAATATTTGCTTAAGTGCGCTATGTCCTACTATAAGATATAGAATTAAAAAAAAATTGCAAAGGTACACTCAGCATTACTACGATAAAATACTACCGTCCAAGTGGCAGTTATCCAATTAACTCCGAAATTTCATATAAATTATCAATGGCTTAGTAAAATATTGTGTAACCATGAGGTGAAGCGGGAGAATAATATTTTGGAGATAGGCCACACCAACAATAAGCAATGGTTATCAACACCCATAATTTTCTACGCTTTTCAATCATTCCAGACAGAAGGGTAGGAAAAATGATAGGATTTGTTTATGACCAACAATATGGCGTTTGCTTCCACTGGAACGCTTCATCACTTAACAAATAACAACAAAGCAATGACAACAATGGCACTCGAATGACTGACGACTGCTGTTATGGCAACAATGATGGAATGTTGGTTGTTACCACTCTGTTGCTATAGCAGATGCGGCTGTAGCTTGAGTCGCAGTCAGGGAAAACTGAGCTGGATGTACTTGTATGCCAGCTTGCATACCAACATACCGAAGTAAATACATACATATGTATGTATGTATGCAAGTATGTAAATATGAAATAGTTTCCTGCCGCATCTGTAAAATGGCAAGCTGACAGACTTGACACATGAATGATGTGTTTGTGTGGAGAACAGCACACAACCAAAAAGTATTGCATTGCAACTGTAACAAGTGTACAAACAAATAGTCTGAACTGCAACAACAAATGACAGCTGCCTGACTGTTGGGTGGGAGGTTATTCGTTTAGTTGATTGCTGCATTCGTTAGTTGGTTGGTTGGTTGTGTTTTCTGTTGTTGGCAGATACGAAATTGCAGAAATCTGCTGCCAAGCACATGACAGTGGGTGTAACTCATATACAGATATACACTGATATTTAGACGAAAAATAACAGTAGCCTAACAAAATAACTGTTTTGTCACCACTCATTTTGGGTATGTTTTCAAGCTGTTGCAATCATGAATTCCAGCATCGACCAAGGATGAGAAGATAGAGTTACTCAACACTAATTTCTGCTTCTTGACTGATCCTCCAGTCGAGAGTAACTTCTTCTTTCTCGTGCTAGCTGATGCCAAACGCTTCTCCACTAGATATTTCCAAAACAGAGGAACTATTTCTCTTCCTGTGCCAACTTTTCGGAGTGGAAACATGCGCATATCTATCCGCATATGTATCTATTCTTACAGCCCGACCTACAGAGCCGCTTGATCTTCATTTGCCGCTACGGTACGCGCCGTTAATAACACGCAAATTCCTCCGCAAAATCTTTCTCTCAAGCACTCTAAAGCCGTCTCAACAGCTGTTGCCATGATTCTTCTACGTTTATGCTTCTGGTTGAATGTAATGAGGAAATTTTAACGTATTAATTTTGTTCATTAGGCGAGAACTTTAACGCTCGTGGCAAGAGGTTCTCTCTATTGCATTTCTATGCGGAAATTGGTATCGGTTTACTTAGAAATTTGAGACTGTGTGAGCTGATCTGATATCTGTTTTATTGATGATGAAACCTACTTCGATTACTAATTTAGATGAACTCGCATGATGGAGAGCTTCATTGTCTGAAACTTCCATCGGCATCAAAGACAATTGAAAAACAAATTCTCCTTCTTCTTAATTGACGCGATAACCGCTTAGAAAGCGCGCCAGTCGTTTCTCTCCAATTGGACACACCAAGTGAAACCAAGTCCTTCTCCACCTGATCTTTCCAACGCAGAGAAGGCCTTCTACTTCCTCTGCTACTACCAGCTGGTACCGCATCAAATTCTTTCAAAGGCGGAGGGTTTGCATCAATTGGAACGCCATGGCCCAGCCAGCAAATCCGCTGGATCTTTATTCGCTGCGCTATGTCTGTGTCGTCGTAAAGCTCATAAAGCTTATCTTTCCTTCGCCTGCGATATTCGCCGTCACACTTCAAGCGACGCTTCATCGGATATTGTCATCGTACACGCTTCTCTGCCATACGGTAGGATGGGCGTTATGAGGCCTTGTGGAGTATTAATTTTGTTAGTGACTTTACTACTCAATTGCCTACTTAGTCCAAAGTAGCACTTGTTGGCAAGAGAGATTCTACGTTGGACTTCAAGGCTGACATTGTTATCGGTGTTATTGCTGGTTCTTAAATTAACGAAGTCTTTTAAAACTTCGAAATCATAACTGCTAACAGTGACGTGGATCCCGGTACGCGAGTGCGTCGACTGTTTGTTTGACGTTTTGTCCTCGTTCACCACCAGACCCATTCGCTTTACCTCTTTATCGAGTTTGGAAAAGGCAGAACGAACAGCGCGGTTGTTAAGGCCAATGATTTCAATATCATCGGCATACGCCAACAATTGTACGCTCTTATACAAAATTAAGCCTGAACGATTAAGTTCTGCGGCTCGTACGATCCTTTCCGACATCAGGTTAAAGAAGTCACACTACAGCGAGTCACTCTGTCTGAAACCTCGTTTGGTATCAAACGGCTCGGAGAGGTCCTTTCCAATTCTGATGGGGCTGCTGGTATTGAGAAATGCTATCTTGCATAGCCGTATTAGTTTTGCGGGGATCAGACATCGCGATAATACAGGAAACTCCCTTTCGTACTGTCGAATGCAGCTTTGAAGCCGATGGTGTGTCTCGATTCTTCTTTCTTGAGTCTTTTCTACGTCGATGGTGGACTTTTCATGTCTAAAGCCACACTGATAAGGGCCAATCAGTTGGTTGATGGTGGGCTTCAGCCTTTCACACAATACGCTCGCTAGAACCTTATAGGCGATGGCGATATTTAGAAGACTAATACCGCGAAAATTGGCACAGATTGCAGGATCACCCTTCTTATGAAAGACAAATACTCTACACTAAACTTCGTTTACTCATTTTATCTTGACCTTTTAATAGTCGTTTCTGGATACTCTTCACAAAAGCAATCAAAAATTTTCCTCTCCTACATATATTCGTGCTTTTACAATCGAAACTCTCCTACACAAACGTGTCTAGTTCTGTTACTGTTTCAAAGCCTAGCAGTACAGTCCAACAAATTTAAGTTGCATTGACACGGACTGGTACCATCACCAAATAAACTAGTTCTGAGGCATTCCGATATATATTGGGATAGTTATGTATGTATGTATGCAGGACTCCGAGCATATACAAATTTATTGAACACAAAAGCAAAGCATCAGTAAGCCCGTCACTTTAGTTGTTCAATTCTAATAGCCAAGAAAATATGGAAGTACAACTTTACCTTCACTCTTTATTGTTGTTGCTCAGCTATGCATTTGGTGTCACAGTATGACACTAACACTAATGTCAACCAGCAAAATGGCACAATCACCTCCATCATCCTCCTCTTTCAATTCCCGCATCACGTCATAGTTGACAAGCGACAGCCGACAGTTGACAACAAGCGGTGGGTGTCGTGCGGCGACACAGCGGTGGGCGTATCGCCCGTACTCTACATATAACCGTATGTACATGCGGTGTGCGGCACAAAGTTGACATTTGACGTTTGTTTATGTCATGCCATAAGCAATGTTAGGTTATTATTTTTTGAGTGACATATACTGTCAATATTTTATTTATGTTGCGTACATTGACAGCAAAATAAGTGAGATTTGAGGTAAATTTTAGACATACATATGTATATTGATATATGTATGTATTTGTATGTACATATATACTCGCACATGTAAATTGAAATATCAAGATGAATACATATGGTATGCCATCGCATGGAATTTTTACACAGAATTACGTACGGGAGGCGTATTCGATAATAATGTCAGTCTTGAAATTCAACGGAGAATCTTCCTAATCAACAACTACTATTTGTAATATAGTTTGTAAATGAACCGGTAAATTCCCCACTGCAATCAATAAAACCCACACCATATATAAAAAGTCCCTCGTGTGCGCGTCCCATTAGATGGCGCAGACTGCTCTTTGCATTTTGGAATATCGATAGAAGAACACATACAAGTTCAGCGACTCCCGTGGCAAGGTTAGGTTAGGTTGGTATGGTTGCCCAAGGAATGAGCACACTTGGACGAAGAAAAAAAGCGGTTTCGTTCTTTGTGATACCATTATGAAGCAGATTAGGTGAAAGAGGAAGACCGAAGGGATGCAGGAAACATCGGAAAAAGGTGATGCTGGGATGGTTAGGGGAGTGGGTTTAGAGTGTGTGCATTACGAACGATGACTGTGCTGCGTTTGCGTCAACCGCTTTGTGCTGCTGATGAAATTCATCAGGTTTTGAATGTCAACGTCAGCTATATCAGCAGGCATAGCAAAGAAGTAAGGGCCAAGGGCCGTGGATCTTAGCCCCGCCAGAGCAGGGCAGTTAAGGAGAAGGTGCTCATCCTCCATACTTCCAGCGTAAAAAGGACTTGAAGTAATTCCAAGGCTCACAACATGCATTCCACGCGCATAGTGACCTGTGAGAAAACCTACGAGTCAACCTCAGAAGCTCACTTGAGCGCTCCCGGTCCACACGTGGCCAAAAGGATTTCGTAACCTTACACGTTTGTGTACTTGCCCAACGCTCACCCGTATCGACTGACCTTATATCCGACCAGGGACTGTCACTTCAGCAACATTCCTCGTATATGTATGGGGCTGATGTTAAACGTATGAGGGTCAAAACAAAATCAGTCCGTCAGTTTCTGACTAATGTCGTGAAAAACCAAATTTTGTATGGTGCACCAATATGGGCGAACAAAACACATCATGTATCATACTTTCGAGGTCTACAGTCTGCCTACCGGTTGTGCGCACTACGCATATGTAGCGCCTTTTAGATGGTGCCCAAATATCCGCTAGACATATTAGCGATGGAAGCTGCCCAAATAGCGAGAACACAGAGGCCTATAAGCTCGTCTCCTCGTCCATGGTTACGAAGGAATTTCATCGATGAGTGGCAAAGAAGGTGAGGTAACTCTGCAAAAGGACGTTGGGCGCGCAAATACATTCCCAACCTAAAGCTTTGACAAACGAGGTCACTTGGAGAAGTGGACTTTTATACACATACCCTATGAAAGTACCGGGAATATTAAAATAAAACAAAACAGAGTTAAATTTCAGGCAAATTTATTTTATCTTCTTCAAAATATGACCAGTCTGAAGCAACACACATGTGCCAACATTTAACCCAGTCCTTCATGGATCTGCCGTTCGGAGTCGGCTTGAAACTGTAGGTGGAACAACATCAAGACGCACGCCACATATAGGAGGAGGAGTTCGTCCAAACACGCAAAAAGGGTGTACATTTTTGTTACCAGATTTAAAAATCGGTGTAATTGAACCCAACTTCCAACGGTCAATAAAAACTATAGAGAAGAGGGAAAGATTGATGATGTACGATGAAGGCTTACCAATGATGAACTAAATTTCTAAAAAAAAAATAGTAGAGCCCATCAAAGTCCCATTTCACAGATGACTTCAGGGACGAGATACCGATATTGACAACTAATTCTGCGACAGACATCGCCTCAATGTCTACAGCTTGTGAAGCAACAGTACAGTATGACCTATCAATATTCTCAGGATTACTAACAAAATTATGGTTAAAAATGTCCGCAGAAAGTTTTATTATGTCAGACAAAAACCTGCAGACAGTTTATCAAAGAAAGTTGAGGTATTTGAACACCCTTTTTGGGACCGAATGTAATAGGTAGTTCGTAGCGTTTTACCGAATAAGTTAATCAATTACATATTCGCCTTTTCTGTTTAAAACCTCTTGTCACCTCTGGACCAATTTGTTAATGCCGTTCGGCCAAAAATCGCCAGGTCTGGTGTCAAAGAAGTTGTTGAGCCAATTTTTAAGAACCTCTTTGTTATCGTAGGAAATGCCTTTCATATGGTTTGACAAGCGATGGCAATCGGTCGGTGCGAGGTCCGGAGAATACGGCGGATGGCCTCCCATTCGAGCTCTTGGAGTGCGGCTTTGACGACTTGTGCAACATGGGGCCTGGTATTGTCGTGATGGAGTATGGTTTGACCATGTGGGTCAGGGCTTTTCAGTCGAATAGCCTTATTCACCCGGTGTGGCTGGGCAATTTAGAGTTTCTTGTTGACCGCGACATTCTTTTCGAGCATTTCCCAGTGCAACATGCCCTTCCAGTCCCACCAAACACATATCATGATCTTCTTTTGATAAAGATCCGGCTTGACTCTCGGATTTGGCGTATCTGCTGGAGCAACCCACTCCTTTCTCTTCCTCATATAGATGTATAGGCACCATTTCTCATCTCCCGTGACGATTCGGCACAAATAGCGCGGCTTATGACCGCGTGTTGCTCGATGGCGGGCGGAATGCTGTGAAGCGAGTTTCTTTCTTTTTTTCGTTGAGCTCTTGATGCACCCTGGTTCCCTGAACTACTTTCTGTAGACTCACCTATGACACCTTTCCCATACACAACGCACATGTCCCGGGCTGTTTCGGCAGCTTTTTGACCTCGATGAAAAGCAAAGAAGAGCAGGTGTCAAAAATGTCGATTTTTGCCGTTTGTAAATAAAAGAAAATATAAAAACGCTATGATTTTATTCCCCAACCAATAGTTCATATTCTAAATGGTATAGATGTTTTTCAATGGAAAAAATTAATCAATTTTATTACTGGTGCTTTAAAGTACAGACAATTTATTATAGATGAGCAGATTTGTAAATAAATATCTGCCTAATTTTTCGGGCAGACGACTTTTAAAGTATGTGGATTTAAAGGAAGGAAAACAGTGTTATAAATATGTAGTTTTGTAAGATTTTTTGTTACCTACCTATCTATCTATCTATCTTCAACCAAATTCCATTGATATTTCACAATATGGCAAATATACCATATCGAAATCGAAAATTTTAGAAAAGTACCAAAGTTTTTTTTTTTTGTGGAATAGAGGGTGTACATTGGAAGTGCTGACTAACGCAGATGGTGTTTTGAAAGCCACAATAGAGACTCTCTCTCTCTCTCCCTCCAGTTCAGAAAGATTGAGTTGATATTTTGCACAATATGAAGATGTCAGGTGCATGAGAGATGTTACACATGTTGTTGTAGGCATTTCGACAGCTAATACTTACATTGTTTTGTTGTATGTGCAAAAATATAGTGGTTTGTTTCTATGCAATTTTGTCTGCAATGGGATTTTTATTATTCACCACATATTTGCTACGTTTTTGCCGTAATTTTGATATTATAAAGGTAGTCAATATTTCTTCAACTCTTAGTTGTTCTTAGCTTTTCTGTAAATGTTGTTATTACATCGGTTGGGTAGTGGTGTTGCATACACACTTAGAATAGGTGCCAGCCAGCAAATGCACTACCCTGGCTGCATGCATAGTAAGTGCATCTGTATGTATGTATGCACTACCTTTACCACATGCTGAAAAGCTGTCATGATTTATGAAATTCCTAACGAAATCTTTGCACACCGTAATATACTCGATGCCAGCTATTCACAAGCATTGTTGCTGATTTCACTGTTGACGTAAAATGTAATAATCACAAATAAATTTTCATGCGAGTGCAAAAGAACTTCAGCAACAAAAATGCATGCAAGTTATTACGTTTGGATTAAGATAGTATTTGAATTTCAATTGAATTGCTTCGATAGATATGTATGTATATATGTATGTATATGTGTATGTACACACACTGAAAGGTTTTTGAAATGCAAACATTTTTCTTAAGAAGTTTTCGAATTTCTTCTTATGTAACTGCCGTGTACAAATATGTTTGAACCACATTGCACACCTTTATGTGTGTATTGGTGAGTGAGTAATGATCTTATAAAGGTTATTTAGTGTCAAATTTAGATAATGTAAATTATACGCAATACTTGTGTAATGGTTTCTAATTCAACAGTCAACAGTCAGCACTCAATTGGATGTCATCTTACCGTCTTATTCACCTTATCTGGTGTCGGATTACGAATTTTGTCGCAAAATATCTTTACTGGATATGCTTTGTGGCTTCTTGTGTGATATATACAAGGTGTGTTCGAAAGTAAAAGAGAGTTTTTTCGTCAGATCGATTTACATTGCTCAACGTAGTACCCTCCGATACTTATGTCACGTTTGACGTGATAATGGAAGAATAAGTTATTTCGTTGTACGGGACGTCTTCAAGGATGTCACTGAATGCTTTTTCGATGGCTTCTACGTCTATAACACGCTTTTGTTTTACAGTGGTTCAATAAAAATCACGGACAAACTATGTCAAATTCAAAATAATTGTTAGAAATGCAAGTTAAATATTTTTATTTTTATATTTTTCTATTGGGTATTCAAATAGGATTCTAAAAATTGTATTAATAACTTACAAATATATTACCTCCGTGATATACAAAATTTATCATGCAACATTCGCAAAATTGGTGTCAGAAAAGAAGTCGGGCATCTGGCATTATTGCGATTAGTTGGCACTTTAAAATATGAAATGTGATATTTAAGTCCGCAATATCCGCAGGTATAGCGAAAAAGTGAGAGCCCAGAGCAGGCCAGCTGAGAAGAAGATACTGAAATGATTCCACCTGGTCCTCCAGACAGCTTCTGCAGAAAGGACTAGAAGCAATCTCAAGCCTCACCGCATGGACCGCATCAGCCTCACCGCAACGGACAATGTCCGGTAAGGATACCTACCAAATTCGACAGCTGCGGCTTCGTTAACCTTAGATGTTCCGTCGTGCGCCGCCGATCTACCCGTGACCAGAAAGATCTCGCGATTTTGTACGTTTGTGTACTGGCCCAGCGCTCGCTGAGTTAACGCAAGGGTCATCTTAGCAGACCACAGGTTCTCAAGGGAACCCCAAACCTCTTATTTTGCGATCAACCTTTTCCAGGATCTCCTGTCTAGCCAATTCATCAGCTCAACAGTTTGCCTCTGTGCCGCTGTGACCGGGAACCCAAATAAGATTAATATCGAAATATTCCGATGAAATCGAGAGAGAAGTCAGGCATTTCCTAAGGCCCTAAATGTCGCTTGGTTGTCGGAGTCCTTTCCTTGAGGAAATATGATTGAAAAAAGTTCCGCTTGCACCTAGCGAGGGTGTACAATGATCGAGCACCATTTGCATGAACTCAAACTTTTCAGTTCACCTGACTCCTACACCCTTTATTGGGTGTTTGGCCGAGCTTCTTCTCCTATTTGCGGTGTGCGTCTTGATTTTGTTCCACAAGTGGAAAAAAAATGGTGTAAACGCACATTCTTTCAACAGGATGGTGCAACTTGTCACACTGCCAAAGTTACACTCGAACTTTTGGCTACCGTTTTTGAAAACCGAATAATCAACCAATGTTTAATCTTCAAAATAAAAAAAAAACTTTGAAAAAATTTTGATTACTTCTTTTTTATAGCCGATTCAAAAAGCAAATTTTACATGGCCCACCCTGTATTCATATAAAATTAATTTATCAAGCTGCCGTTAGATAAATGTTCAAAACGAGCTCCCATAAATGAGCCTTGACGCTCAACACTCCAAATCCTTCAGAAAAAGGCAAATTGTTAGACGTTTACAAAAAACACTCCAATAAGACCCTTTCTGATCTCTGTTCGTAATGCTCTGGGTTTTCTTAGCCAGTTATTCCTCGCCACAGCACTATAAATTAACATCAGTAAGCATATTTTGTATCTACTTGTGTACAAATATACTGACACTTTATATTTCTGGGACAACAAATCACTAATTCTCACTTAAACAGGTTAACGATAAATATTTGAACAAAACGTCAACCTTTCAACTCCCACCCAGCAGAAATCATTTTTTCTTCAAAAAAAAACTATTATTGCTCGTTTGTAGTATTGACTTCGAACAGAACTTGTCGATGGAACGACAAAGTGAAATGAACTTTGGTCCTTAATGTCAGACAGCTGATACACATGAGATAATAAGGATAAAACTTAAGCGTACTTATTGGATACCTACAAAAGTGTGTACATACATCACTGCATTATTAGAATCCCTGTAGGAAAATCCAACGCATTTCCTTTCTATTTAGCCAAATGCGGAATTTTTCCAGAAAGTGTTAAATTTGACCCCACCCCGTCTATTATACGAAAATACGGCTTGATTCCACATTTTACTTTTAGTTGTACTACAGAAATAAATTGATAAATGAATAAATTTCAAGGAAGTAATTTGAAACACTTTTATTACAAGATTGTCATTATACAGGGTTACCGGAAAAGTCGTCCTGAATATTTAAGAACATTATTATTTGGTCATTTCTGATTAATTTTATTATTTGACATGATGGGCAAGAGTTAACATTTTCGAGATAATCGATTTTAAATATTATTTTAACAAAATATATTTCAACATTTTTTAAATTCATTTAAAATTAGTTCAAGGTCCAATTATTTCTGTTTTTGTTTTCAAAGGGTATGAAAATTAATAAAACTCATCAATAAAATTTCAACCGAGCCCTGACAGTTAAAAATAGCTGGTTGACAAAGTTTTGAATTTACGATTTTTCACCAAGTGTTTCCTACTCCATGTCATAAAAAAATGTTTGTGTGGATACTATTTTGGAAATAATTTTCACTAATATGTCCTTTTTGCCACAAAATATGTACACTATTCTAAGAACAATGTAATTATTAGGTGCGCACCTAAGTTCTCCCTGTTTTTTTTTTATGAAAATACAACTTTATTCTGAAAAACTTGTTATAAGGGAATCATTGAAAGTATTGCCCATCGCTGGCTACTACTTTCTCCCATCTTTCTGGCAGATCTCGTATACCGTCGCGGAAAAACTGTTCATCTTTTGAGGCTATCCATGGATCAAGCCCTTTTTTGATGTCAGCTAGACCATGTGCCATCGATCGGAACAGGTGATAATCGGACGGCGCAATATCTGGAGAATATGGCTGGTGGGGTACGACTTCTCATTTCAGTGTTTCCAGGTAGGTTTTAACGGGTTTGGCAACATGAGGCCGAGCGTTGTCATGCTGTAGAATGACTTTTTCATGCCTCTCCGCGTATTGCGGCTGCTTCTCGCACAGTGTTCGGCTCAATCGCATCAATTTAAGTCGCTACCGTTCCCCAGTGATGGTTTCGCTTGGTTTTGACAGTTCATTATAAATAACACCAACTTGGTTCCACCAAATACATAGCATAACCTTCGCAGCGTGAATATTCGGCCGAAGTGACGATGTAGAAGGATGACCGGGCAGTCCCCATGACTTTCTTTTCTTTGGATTGCTGTAATGAATCCATTTTTCATCACGTGTCACGATGCGATGAAGAAAACCCGACGGAAAAAACACCGACGGAACCAATCTCGGTACGTTGTTTAAATTAAAGCCGCATCGCCATAAACTTTTTGTAGCTCTCGATGCGCTTCAGCCGCTTTTTTTCGAATGAAAGAGGAAAATCAACACTTCCTGCAAATGACGATTATTCGGCACAAAATCAGACATTTTCACAAAACCAAAAGTATGTATATAATACCAAAACAAAATCACTAATGTGTCGAAGCAGTTTGTTTACCATATGTCTAAGCTTGGATTAGGACGTATAGGTTATGTTAGAATCGACTAGCACACACTGCTGGTTGCATCTATTGACAAACAGCGGGGACCTAGTTGCGCACCTAACACACTATTCTAAGAACAATGTAATTAGATAGATTCAGGAGGTAGTACCTGGCATAATTTAAACGATCCAAAAAGGTCGGGTTAGTGTTTTTTTTAGTCTAATTGTGCGATTCTCTTTAGCTCCAGTGGAAGGAAGTTTAAAGTCGATTCGGAAGTAATTTTTTTAATGAGCGAAAACCGATCTGCCCATTGGATTAATTGCTCCAATCTAGAGCAAAGGCAGTGATAGGATATAATGAGTCGGGCTTTCAATGAAGATCAAACTTGATTATTTCAGTAGGGAAGGAGTAAGGATTAGACAAGAAATCGAGGAGGTCAAACTCGCAGCCGCGGCATCATTCTTTGTGACTACATTAAACTTGGACAGACAAAATCATCGAATAATTCTTAACCGGCGTCCTGGAAAGGCAGTGGGTACGAATTTTCCATGTGCTGCCCGAATTTACAGAGAATAACTCGATCTCGCAAGTCGACAACGCATCGGCTCTTTCCCATTCCTTTCATTGTGGGCCTCCTAATTATAGAAACAATGTTGAAATAATCCTGTAGAGTCGGAGGGAGACTATTGTAGAGGAATATTATAAAAATTTGCTCGTAACCTAATTTGCTTGCATTTTATTGACAAATTCCCGGAAATTATTGTCCACACCTCGCATACCAACGATTTAATCCTGTTTTAACAATTTTCAATAGATTTCATATAAACCGAATTCTAAGTTATGGAAATTTTGCATAGTGTGATATGGAGCACCGTGTTGTATCACTGTGTCAATAACCTAAAACCCAGGATGCCGTTCATGCGGTTATGCATCTTCATACCTTTATTGGAGAAGGATCTTTTACCCGATTGACTTTAAGCCGCCTCCGAATGACAGATGGTTTTTTATGAAGAACTCGTTCATGGCAAAAATACACTCGGAGGTTTGCTATTGCCTGCCTACAGGAAAAGCTTTTTCTATCATTATTTGTATTTATTTCATACCCACAGATTCAATACTGGGCACTTCCGAATGGTAGTCACGCAACAACAAGCGGCTGCCTTCGGCTTGTATATATTTAGTGGCCTGCTAACAAGTATTTGCTGCCTTTTGATTAAGACAGACTTCGTAATACTAATCGAAAGGTCTAAGACATTCATAAATATTAAAAATATTTGTCTTTCGCCAAGCGGCACAGATCCAGCGTTCTAATCCCAGTAAGTAAGTTCAATCAAAATCGAAGTTCAAGAAAGCGAAAAACAAAGCAAATGCAAAAAATGCTAGTGTTGCCATTTACCCTGACGACTCAACCTACTCTTTTAAATGTCTCGTCACTACAGCGTCTTCTCAGTATCAGTTCAGTCATCATAGAACTGTGGAGCCGTCCCATCTTTAGGAAGACAGATGTTGTTGTTGTTCTAGCAGTTAACTTTGCCCTGGTCGTCTTCGTCTAGCTCATCTAACGGTAGGCCCAGGAAACTTGCTGTTTCGACAGGTTGGGTCCAGAGGTGTGTTATTAGGGGGTAATTGTGCCAAGGTCACGCGAGCCTCTCAAGGAAGGTGGAGTTCTTCGTCTGCAATGGGTGGTTGGATTCCGATAACGGCATTCGAGGGTCGGGACCTTAAGAAGGTGGGAAGTGTCTCCCGATGAATGTCGTTTATTGTCTGTCTGTACACTGTCCGGCCCAGTAATTGTCTGTCTCTTTTGAGGAGGTGTCTCTTGACGTGCCTGGGAGGTGGCTCAGGCCCAAGCAGGTGTCTGCATGGGTGGGACCTGCGGTAACACCCTAACAGAAACAGCTTGCTAAGCAGTTTTATGTGCTGCATTACAGGGAGCATTTGTGCCTCATTGTGAAGGTGTTGAATAGGGGACATCAGGAGGCAACCGGTCACTGTCCGAATGACAGTATTTTGGCATGTCTGTAGCTTTATACACTGCGTGTCACTAGTTCCAGACGGCCAGACAGGCGCAGCATAGTTTACAACTGGCCGGCCTATTGCCTTAAATGTCGACAGCAACATTTCTTTGAATTTGCCCCAGTTCGCTTGCCGGCATATTTGAGGACCTTGTTGCGATTTTGGACTTTAGTGGCAATAGCGGTTGTATGCGCTGAGAAGGAGAACTCCACCTCGATTCGGAAGACAGATATTTATTTTTAGTTACATCCTGGCTGCATTTGGGCCTCGTGGGACCTCATGTTCTAGTCTAAGCGGGCTCTTGGCTGACATATTTCGATACACTCGGGTCCCGGGTTATTAAATCATAGATGGAGGCTGAATAGCAGAATTATAAAATGTGAACTATTAAACTGGTGAAACATGGAACCAAACGAGCACAAAGTATTTAAACACTGAAAAAAGTGAACGAATTGAAAGATGACTTTTCGATACATATATATTTCACGGCTTTACCGATTCAAATTGCAAACAAGGCATATTATCCGGGTGTAATACGTCGTTTGCGTGAAGCTATTCCTGAATAAAGACTAAATTTGTGGTCATACTACTCTTAGGTAATGCAACGATTGCAATGACTATTCAATAAACTAAAAATACGGTTCCAAGGAAAACATTCAGAGACCATTGCCGCGTGAAGTGAATGTTTCTTCGGACTCTAATAACTCTTTCGAGAATGGAAACTAGACCGCGTTAACAAATATTTATAGCATGTAGCCACTTATTCTTGAGTATGCATGTAATAAATAAAATATAAACAATATTTATTGGGAAAAAAAACAATTAAATATGTACGAATACAATTCTTTTCATGTATCCTACTCTTGCCTTCATTGCGTATTTGCTAATCCAGCACAGCACAAAAGAGTTGTGAATTAAAAATTCTCCTTATTAATTAGGATTTTCCCTGCAGGGCTTACAGCATCATATACGAGTATATGTACAGTAATATTTACTTGCACACATGTGCCGCATTTGTTCCGTTTGGCATTCAACGATTTCGTGCGTGTCCGACAGCCAGGATAACCCGAGCAAAAGCAACCGACCGGAACAAAACATAATTTATGACTTCATAAAGAACCAATTCCAAGTAAACTGCCAAAGCTTGGCCGCAAGTAACATAACCTCAAACGATGTAGAAACAACAAACAACCATACTGCGGCAGAGCAGTACAGCAGAATGCAGCCCAGCTCAAGAATTTGTTGGTATTTCATGCTAAGTGTGGGAAACAATATGTGTGTTTGATAGGATGTTAGTAATGGCCGAAACCATGGGGAAGTGCTTAAATGGGATCCCCAGAGGACAACTGAGCCAAGTTACAAACGAAATGATTGGATATGGGGCAAGATGAACAGTGAAGCAAAGCGCAAAAATTTTGAAAAACAAATGTCTTTATTTGTTTATATTTTATTTTTATTTTTTATATCTTTTTTTATGAAAGTTACATAATAGTCGACAGACTATAGAGAAAACACTTTCGAATATTAAAAAAAAAAAACGTATAAAAAAATTTAAAACTGTATGAGTTATCATGCAGACCATGCCGGAAAAAGTAGTTCGAGAAAAACGAGTTTAAACTTTCAAGTGCCTCAAACGAAGGACAGCTACCTGTGCGCATCAAACTCTCGTCGGGCAGTCACATTTTCTACCATAACTTTATATCTATGCGGAATTTTTACAGTCGACTTCCACAGAAATACGCCTAAAACTATAAGGAATAATAATCTGAAAAAGAAAACATTTTTTGAAAATTCTGGACGTATATAAGTTATTCAAAAACAAAATTAGATGATTATTTAATGTGAACTTCAAAACCTCTCGAAGGACTGTATTATTCCTAGAAATTTTATCTTATCTGTGATTTTTAAAAAATAAAGTAACACCAATCCGCACCAGAAGCTTTCCAATTCTGAAGAGTTTCAAGATGATCTTCAGATAGATTCAGAGTTGCTCAGCGCTTATTGCACACTTTCAAAATAAATGAAGTTTACAATTTTTAAAAATAATCTTTAAATAAAGTTACAATTTGATTTGATATACACTGCTTGAATTTCAAGCGGCGTTATTAGGAAGGGCCTTTCAAAAGTGACGCCTAGATGTCAATAATGAATAATGCCTTTCCTTATGTCATCTTTGGCGTTTATCAAGTAGACAGATATACAATTTTAACCAGGAATACAATGCTATAAAATTATTGAAACTTGACACGAAAATGGTCGCTCTTTAAGAACAACAAATCGCAAAATTTGTGATTTTTTTGGTGGAAATACTTTTCTGAATGAGTCGACAATTCAAAGGTTGGTGAAAAGTTTCAAGAAACTAGTTGTGTTGAGGATAGAAAAAGGACTGACAGACCAAAAACTGGACCTTGTGTTGAGAAATTTGCCGCTGTAGCGCAAACTGCTGCTCAACAATCTACAACCAACAACATCGATATCTCGACGTTCTCAACAATTAAGCATTAATTAATCGACTGTTTGGTGGAATCTACCTGTAGACGTACCCATGGTGGACATTTAAATTATCTCATTTTTCACATATAATTGTTCAGAGCCCCATTCTGAATAAAAATAAGGAAACAAGAAAGAATCAAATTTTTTTTATTTTATTTTAAAACAACATCCAGGCGCTTCTTTTGAAAGACCCATTGCTATTTCTCCTCTTCTACTCTGTGCTCAGTTGAGTGTGGTGCTGTGATTGCGGTAAGATAATCTCACTTATTTGCTCAAGCATTTCAGCGAAGCGGGAAAATAATCCGCAAGAAAACAATTGATTTTCAAAGCAACAATGCCGCAGAGACAAACACACGAAAATGAATGCAGAACTTATGTATGAGTACATTTAGAAGTACATGGTATACAAGTAGTAAGCCTGCAGACATGGCAACAACGAAGTTGCAAGCGTTTAAGCCAACAAGGATAAGGGTGGCATACGGCTGCAGTACTATTATATTATAGCTAATCCTTTCAATATCAATGAGGGCATGATTACATGAGTATTTGCAGAGTGAGGGAAAAGGTAAGTACATACATATGAATGTATGCAAGTATTGGCAGGGCAGGACGCAGGTCATCAAAGTGATAAAGCTTTTCTGCACCCACTGTAGTGACTTGATATTTACAATACAAAGATGTAACTTAATAAAAAAAGTTACTGGTAATAAAAATATTTAAAATGAATAACAAATCATAAAAAGTAAATAAGAGATACTTACGAAGGCGCTACAATGACTCACCTGCAACTGAGCGATTTACCTGCCTCATTCATGCACCGGTAACGCAAAGGCTACAATTTCAGGTAACCAAAACCTGTGAGGGGGGAAAAATACTGTAATGCTAAGTAGTGCTACTATGGCGAAGAATTTTCATTGAGTGTAAATGTCCTCACAATTGTTCGCATTTATGGTCGCATCCAAGAACAACTTCGAGCACTTAGACGCATTTTTGATTCTTCTTCAATGACTGGATTCATTTTCGGCCATTTTGCATTATCTAGTTTAATTTTAATTATATAAGTAATGTCATACACTACGTAATATCTATACATAAAATAGTTTGGGGAAATATAAATCCATAAGCTGGTTTAAAACTGTTTTAAGGTCGACCTTAAGCTAATGGGTGATGTTACGACTACTAACATAACGGTCAACTTCGATTATTGCTGTGATTTTATCAACATTTTCGACGACGGACCTGCCTGTGCGAGGTGCATCCTTAACATCAAAAATTCCTGAACGGAATCAACGAAACCAAACTTTCACGCAATTAACTGTTACAGTATCGGCGTCATAAACAAAATTCACAATTTCAGCGGCCTGGCTGGCATTTCCGCCTTTATCAAAGAAAAACTGTAAAATGTACCGAATTTTCTCTTTGTTGATATCCATTAACATGACTTCCATAACACTCTGTAACTAACAACTGAATGGAACAAAACAAAAAGAGCAAAAGAATTGGTTTAGTGTGAAATGGCAGCTTCACAACGAGCATAAACTTTGAATTGTTTGATGGATACTTTCCGAGATATCTAATCACTACAGCCATCTGCCGAGAAAATAATGTATTTTTTCTTGTTATGTAACCAAGGCTTATCCTAGGAGCTTAAAACGCGATACTCTTTAAATTGGATTGCCATATAAATAAATGCTGTTGAGTGTCTTTTTTTTAAACAATCATGTATTTGGTTTCATGGGTGTTAGTACTAAAGATGTATAGGAGACTTTTTTCGCTGAGTTCGGCAAAATAGTTTTTCTTCCTTGAGGCGATCGGAGGACAGTAACATTTGAGTCCGAAAACGAAAAAAAGTTAAAGGAACCATATGTTATTTGAAAAAATTAATTAACAGATCATGAGAACGAATTTGTTGCGAAAATAATGCCAGCAACAGTAAGCAACTATTATAAACCACTGGGTGGGCACATCAAGTTTTGAATTTTAATTTACTCAAGTGACCCATCATACCTCTCCGAGCCGGTTGATACCAAACGAGCTTTTATACAGGGTAACTCGCTGTCGTGTGACTTCTTTAGCCTGATGTTGGAAAAGATCGTACGAGCCGCAGAATTTAATCGCTCAGACACAATTTTTTTACAATTGTTGACCTGAAAAACCGGAAAAGAAGCAGAAAGCAAAAGAAGACAAAACTGATGTTACCTGTCATGTCCGATCGATTGTCGCAGTGCCTCCAGTCAATAAGCAGATGAGACTGTAGGCAGTTGGTTGGACTGATGATGGGCCACTTTCTATGGGCAAAGCAGATGGAAAAGGTGGACATCTCAGACAGTGCACTCTGCCCATCTTGTGGAAAGGAGGATGAGACGGCGGACCACTTTCTGTGCATCTGCACCGTCTTCGCTCGAATCAGACTTAAGGTTTTTGGCACTGATGTATTAAGAAACGACCACTTTGGCTCCGTGGCACCAAAAAATCTACTCGGATTTATTCGGAAGTCGAGTAGATTTAAAGAAAATTAAAAAGGGAACCCGAGTGCAGCACAATGGTCTGAGTGCTGTATTTGCTAGTCTGTCCGAGAGAAAAAAAAACTATGTATATCAAGATCACAAAGGCCGAATTTGATTTTCATGCAAGTGTGCCCTGTCTCTGCTCAGTGGACTCGCCTTGGATCACTTGGAAGTAATACTGCATTTTTGGAAGAACAACACGCAAATGATCACACCAAGCGTTGACTTGCGCTGGCGTTAGTTTAGTCCAAACAAGCGGGATCGAAATCGATCGTCATTCATTCGTTGCTGACCCGCGACGTGGTTTTTTGGTTTTGGTTCGTTCGTTCATCCGGAGCTCTCCACTCCTTCGCCTCATGTCTGGATTGTGTGTCATACTCATAAGCCTACGTCTCGTCGCCAGTAATGATGCGTTTGATGAATGCTGGATCTGGTTCAGCTTTGGAAATCATGTATTTGACGATACGCTTTGATATCGTTTGCGTGAAACTCGATCTCTTCTGAAGCGTTCTTGCCGCTCGTAAGCGGCTGTCGTCTGTTTTCTATGAGTATCATTATCAAAACATTTTCACAATCTTTCCACCATTGAAACCATTTTTAACGTAAAATTTAATACAATTTGTACAATTGTTGCAAATTCAAATCCATTTTTAAGTGGCAGAGGTGGATTTACTCAAGACGGGATACCTTTCACAAATGTCAAGTAATGGAGATACAATTTTGGTGCAAATGTTAATCACAGATGTGGCCACCGAACACAAAAAAACCAAATTCAAATCAATTGACTTAGAGCTTTTGTTCCGAGATGATATTGAGCACGGTGGTATTTTGTTCTCAAAACTTTCAACCAACCGCCTGGTGAATATTGAATAAAACCAAAAATTGCCTTTGAGTCCAACGTTGCTTTTGATTTAGCAGCACTGTATTATTTTTGTTTTGACAAATTGTTACGTAATAACATTAGCTGTAGATTTTGTAACGAACTGGAAGAGAGGGAAACGCTAGAACCCCTTCTATGTTATTGCCCTACATTAGCTAAAACCTCATTAAAATACTTAGGAGAAATTAGAATGCCTCTCGAGGTTAGAGCTGCAGAGTTTACATAGATTCGCAGAAGAAGCAGACGTATTACAAAATGTCTACTACAAAGAAACATAAAAGTGTAGCTCCATCTGGGAACACTAAGGACCAATAAGTCTATGGGATGGCTTTCAGCCAGCCAGGTCAACCTAACCTAGCCTACGTAATAACATGCTTTTCTTTGCAATAATAAATGATTTCAAAGCACTTCACTTGGCAGCCTCTCTTGTATTGTCAATGCTTTTGCCAATTTTATTAATGTATTAATTATATTAGTAGTTGTTAGAGATTATGTATAATATCCTGCAATAGTAATCGTCACGTTCTGGTAATACCACACAGCAAATGATGCCAGAAATTGTATCAACAACGGAGCTTGTTTGGAATCCAATTTGATATGTGTGCATTTCCTTGCCCATTTACATGGAAAATTATTTATGTTGCGTTAATTATTCATAAAGGGTCCTTCACCTAGATGTCACTAGTGAATAATGGTGCTCACACTCACCGACGTTACCGTAGTCCCTGTCTATTGCCCGTGAAATACACAAAATTGAGCAAAATTTGTTCCCGTAGAAAATAACTGGTTACATATTTACACAATACATCGGCTTGTGTGTGATAGGGTTTGATTGTATCTACACAATGTTGCCATTGATAGTTTTGCATACACACTTTTTCACACATCTGCGTTATCAGTTACAATTTTTCATTGTATAATAAACCAAAGCCAAAAACCAACAAATGCAAATAATTTATTTATCTGTAATCAACATAATTAAAAATTTTTTTAAGTTATTTTAATAAAACTTATAATTTTTCAAAGATTATTTTGTAAATGATTTCGAAATGGACTGTTTGGCAACACTGTGTGATGAAAGAGCAATCAGCTGATACGATTCTACGTAAACTATCCAAAATCTATGAAAAAATCTAGGATACTACGGAACGGAAGGGTGGTGAGAATTCATTTACCTGGAGCTCTTATTAGTTTCATTGTGTCAGCTGGCACCGGCCAGCGTTTACGTTGGTGACTGTGAGCACCATAACTAAAAGAAAGCAGCTGCTTTATTCGGGATAAAATTTGCTCAATTTTGTGTATCCTACGAGCAGCGGAAAGAGATACGTTGGTGAGTGTGAACACCATGACTGGCTAAAAGATATTCTTCATTGCTCACCTAAGGGCGGTTGATAACATTCAGTTGCAAAAAATCACGGTGCAGCTACAATATAGCATAAGTACAGTATGCTTCGCTTCCACGACAGTCGGTTCGACGTAATCGGAGCGACCCGGATTTACATCCGACCAAGGACTTTCACTTCAGCAGCACGTTTATGATTCTACAACAACAACAACTGATTTACCTTTTTTTCAATCGGGAACCTCTAAAATGGCTATGAAGAGAAGAAATTAGATTCCTAATTAAGGCTGGAGTTGACCGAAATAGTTTTTGGAACTTCCCTACATCCAAATGGAAAGGATTGTCCACATCTCGGAACTAACGTCGATGCACTGTTGGAGGACTCACTACCTTGTCTCCTTGTCTGACATTCAGGCTGCACTGAAGGCCAAGGAGAACGTGAAGCAAGCCTCAAAGATTGTTCAAGAATGTAAGAAGAAGCTTAATTCAGTCGCAAAACAAAACACGCTTGTACGAAATTGCCGATGAATTGGCCAACCGTGGATCAGCGGTTCCCCCACAAGGGCCAGAGCCAATAATCGGAATTAGTTCCGCAAGAATCATGAAGTGGATCAGCGATTATGTAAGCAAGAGCGATAAAGAGCGATGGTCCGGTCTAGAACGCTGCAGAACTGCAAAGTGTTTTGTGACAAGTCCGAACAGAAAGCTGTTAAACTTTCTACTAAAAGGAAAGAAAGACGTTCGGTTGATGGTCGATATTATTACAGGACACAACCCATGGGGTCAGCATATGACCACCATTGGAATCATTGAGGACCCAATGTGCCTGTCGTGCTTGGAGGAGGCGGATAGCACTGAGCACGTTCTCTGTGAGTGTCCTGCCTTTGCTAGAGCACGGCTACGAGTTTTGGGTTCCGATGTCGTGAGAATGAGTAATATTCGTTTTCTAAAACTGAATGATATATACAGATTTGCCAAAGAATCTGGAAAATTCTCACAGGGCTAACTATCTCTATCTCCGTCTCTATTCTTTCCTACCTCTTTCTCTGATACTTTTCTCCTTCCCTCCTTGACTATCTACCCTCTTTCCAGAGTCTAAATATACATAATGGGATTTTTAGCCTGAGTGTTTTAGGAGCCACCAAATCTCCTGGTGTTCCTTGGCTCGACCTTTTCAAATTTCATTTTTTTCACCTTGCCTCCACGCGATAAGTCATAAGCAAAATACTCAAAAGACATATTCGCGTTTTTTTATTATAATAACTACATAATTTGTGTTTACACCCTTTTTGGGTATTTGAACGAGTTTCTCCTCCTATTTGTGGTGTGCGCCTTGATGCTTTTCCTCAAATGGAGCGACCTACAGTTTTAAGCCGACTATAAGACCCTTTTTCAGGACAGAAATACATTCGGAGGTTTGCCATTGTCTGCCGAGGGGTGACCCTTAAGAAAAAACTTTTTGGAGAGAAAACTCATTTTGGTGTTTCATGCACGAAAATTTTAACCTGCACAACTTCCGAATGGTAATCACGCACCAAACCAATTGGCGGCCGCCAATGATTTGATTTAGCTGCATAAAACGAGTTGCCGAATAGCAAAAACGTTAAAATTGTGGTTAAGGAAAGATAGCGAATATCCTTTAAATATGTTAGTGAATTCCAATGCAGATTAAGATGGCTTACGCTGTGTGCACTCGTCTATAAGTATGTACGTATGTACTTATATATGTCTGTTTAGGTTTTTGTATTTAGGTATTATCGTAGAAATTGAAGGAATAGTGTTTTTGTTTTTGCTTTCAAATCTCTCTATTAGTTTAGTCGCCCTTTGGGGAGGGTTGCTATGAAACGCAAATGAAATATTTTGCGAAACCCTTTCGCAATTCGATTCAATTGCATTGCGTCTGCTACCTACTGCAATCAACTATTGTTCATTCGACTGCCGAGTGTAGTATTGTTGGTTGTTGGAGAAAGGCAGCAGGCAACTAACAGCAACGCCAATATTGTGGCAAAAGTTATGGCTTACACATGTCGCCGTTATTTTTTACTTTTGTTGGTATTTTTGCTATTGTTATCATACATTTGCCAGTTTTGGGCGTATGAAGAGGACAGCAGCAACAACAAATAAGAATAGAAATAAAAAGCACATCGATACAGTAGCACCAACTACAAACAATAACAATGGCAAATCGCATTGTAATAACGAACAGCGAACAGTGGCTGACGTACCTATGTATGTATGTAGCTGTTGTGGCAGAGCAGCAGTCGCAAAAGTGGCAGCAAAAGTAACAGCAGTGAACAATTACTGCAACAACGCCCACGGAACGGAAGCTGTCACGTGTAATAAATGGTAAATGCGACAGGAAGGAAACACTACAATTTGTTATCTGTCAACAGCAACAGCAAAAGTGGCAGCACAGCAACATATAACTGAAAGAAAGGCTACGCCAATGACAGCTACTGTAGTGCGGATGAAGGCGAAGGCGACAACTCGCACATCGACAATAACGATATCAATTGCCAAGGCAATGGCTGTTCGTGGCTTCGAATCGAGGCAAAAAGGATTTGTGCAGCGGAAATCTTTGACACTTTGAAACAATCAATTCCAAAAAAGGGACTGGTCATGTCAGTAAACGAAAAGTAATGGGCACAGTGGTGCTATTCGTACGAAATTACCATGAAAAAGTGTCTTTTTCCCCCTCAATAAAAGGTCTGTGAGAACAACTTCATTGACTTTTAGAAAAATATTATATTCACGCTGCTCGCCTCTCTGCCAATCTTTATCATGTAAGCACGGTAGGATTTTTTTGATAGCTGAAGATTACCAACGGGTCATGAGACCTCGATTAAGGTAGATAGCTGGAGTGTTCATAACTTAAAAGTCATTCCAGAGAGACTTTCTCTATCAACTAGCGGGTTATATGACTCTCTTTGTGAAATTTTTGTCCTTTTTTATTAAAAGGAAGTCCCTTACTTTTCTAATTTTACTCTGTAACTCCATCTTGTTCCTCGCTAGCAATTTTTAGTAGCTATCCAAGACTTTCTGAAAATGATGATCCAGGTTAAACACCCATATATAAGTATTGTTCAATAGACATCCATCACTAACGTCCATCTAAACAAAAACCATTTTTGCCATACTCCGTCAAAAACTGTTTGTGACGTTACAATTTCCCCATTTGACCATATAAGAAAAGTTTGACGAAACTGTGCAACACAAAAACAAACAATGGATTCTGGTAGAGAGAACAAAATAGAAATATCCCTGTATTGACGATTTGAAAGTTTACGTCCGAATTTTTTTTAAGGGAGATTAAAGTTACAACTTTTTGTTCATTCTTATGGTAAATCGGCATTGGAAACCACGTAACCATTTTGCCTTATTTCTGGTGTCAAACTGAATTTTGAGCTTTTGGATATTAATAAACTTATAGTAGAATTTTTAGACAAATATTTTTTTGGTACCTTTTAAATATTTTTTGCCTTTTCCCACAAAGGATACGAAACAGACCCATCTTTTGAGGACTCAGAGAGCTAAAATGTTCCAAAGAAATTCTCCTCGTTCTTTTTACATAGAAGTGCAGAATACATCAAATATCTAGGTTTTTTTTAATGCCCTCTAACAGAGTCCATTACCGGAATCTTGTTATTTTGGAAAGGAGGAAAGGATTTTGGAAATGTAGATTGCTTGATCTTTGTAAATGTTACGCCGTCTTAAGTAAATCTACCTCTCCAAGTGCTTTCGGTTTTATACATTTTTAAAAATGGATTTGAATTTGCAACAACGAATTTCTGTAAAATTGTGCGTTAAAAATGAATATAATGGTGCGAAAACCTTAGAAATGTTGGGAAACTGTTTCGGTAATGATACTCTAAAGAAAACAGCTGACAGCCGTTTATAAGTGGCAAGAACGCTTCAGAAGAAATCGTGAGTCCATTGAGAATGGCGAACATACAAGGTCCGCCACTCGAAGTGGAACCAACTTCAGACCCCTGGGGCGTTCATACAACTCTCAAATTCACAAGACGCGAATCCGATAGATTATTCTTTTGGTGTCACTGGGCCATTTTGGAGAGCAAGGTCCGAACTAAAAAATTCTCTAGTCTCGAGACGCTGAAAAAAGCCATTTTGTGTGAATGGGCCAAAATACCTGCAAGTCACATTCGGGCAACTTGCGATTCGTTTCTGGACCGTCTCAAGGCCATAGACAAGACAAAAGGTAGTCATATCGGGAAAAAGGAAATTGGTTCTTAATTTTGTATTATTTTCACACGTTTTTTACTTTGAATTGAATAAAAGTAATTTTCCAAACTAGATGTATGCCCTTTTTCATTGGTTACACTTCGAGTGCCAGACCCTGTTGTGGCAGGCCGTCGACATCGAAAACTAATGAAAACATCAATAAATTGAAAGAAAGATTGATCAATAACAGCAAATCAATCAATAACCATCAAAGAGCGGACAGATGACTTGATGCGTTGAGGACAGAAGTTGGTCGTTGGTCCCAAATGACCTGAAATTTCATGCAAAATAGCGCTGATATCACGTTGACATCGCCAAAAACATGATTTCCAAGGCAGAATCCGACCCAAGATTCATCAAACGCATCATTACTGGAGACAAGACGTATGTTTATGAGTACGACACGCAATCCAAGCATCAGGCGAGTGAGTAGAGAGCTCCGAGTGAACCAAGACCAAAAAACCACGTCGTTTTTTTTTTTGTGGTTTTTATGGATTACAACGGTTTTTTCCGGAAGGACAGAAGGAAGAAGGAAGGGCAGACAGTTAATAAGAACTATCATTTGGACATTATGAGATGTTTACATGAAGCAATCCGCCAAAAAAGGGATTTGAGAGAAAACAATTGTGGATGTTGAATCCGTGAATTTTTGATCAAGAACGAAACGAATACCAACCAACAGCCATCGAATTCATTTGATATGGCGCCCTGCGATTTCTTCCTTTTTGATCGAGTCGAACAACTGCGACGGAAAACGCGTTTTCTCAACCGAAGAGAAATAATGGAAAAATTGAGGACGGGTCCAATGATTATATGGAAAATAGAGTTTCAGAAATGTTTCGGTAGCTGAATTTGAAGGCGATAAGATCGCTTTAGAGGAATAAACTTGTATATTGAATTTTTTGAATCTCTTCTTGGTTGTTGTTGTTGTAGCAGCAAAAACATTCCCCATACATGTACGGGGAGTGCTACTGGAGTCGCAGTCCTTGGCCGGAGTTGTAGTAAATCTGGGTCGTTCCAGTAACGTAGAATCGACTGTCGGGGAACTTTTTGTCCGCAGACCCGGTGAACAAAAATTAATTTGCCTTATTGGTGGCTTTCGTTTAAGTTCTTTAAGATTACCCTGAAATTTACTTGGTAGATTCTTATCGAAACACCGCAAGCATTCATAAGTGGAAAATAATTCAATAGTAATTTATTGATGATGATCTTTCTGTCTAGCTATTTTAACCTCTCTTAAATATCGAAACCGATCAACGAAATGAAAATAATGTAAATGCTTTATGGTGAAATACTTCTTTATTAAAGATTTTGATTGGCGAGAGCGTAAAATAATTGGTAATAAATATTTAGTTGTATTCCAGAAAGAACTTTTTGGAATAAAATTAACAATATTTCAGGTACCAACTGTCTTTAGTAAACAGTGACTGAATACAATTGCATTAGGAATAGAAAATTGTGTAAAAACTCTTAAGTCTCAGATTAATTAAACTCAATATTTTGAGAATTAATTTTTTCTTGATTTGTCACGCAATGTTTACCACTGATTCTTGAGCTAGACAAGAAACCCAAAATACAAAAGCAGGAATCAAGAAAATTTAGTATATAAGTATATGAATAGATGAATAGATGGCAAAGTGGCCAAAGAAAGTGGCAATAATAACAAAAAAAAAGAATATGTATACGACGCCAATTTTATTTATTCATCCACAGCAAAAGTGGTTAGTGGTTATTTTGCCGCACTCTGACAATAAAAATAAATGAATAAGCGACATAAGGTCGGAAGAGAACAGTTAGTTGAGCTCACATGCAACTACTTCCACACAATAACGAATAGTTTAACGGAAGTTTGACAGTTCGAGTGTGTCGACAACGGAAAATGACGCTAGCGACGAACGGAAGGATTCGCAAGTAAATAAAAAATGGAGCAGCGATGAGAGATCCATTGTATGCCAGAAGGCAAATTTGCATACAACAGAAACAACTACATTCACACTACTTCAAATATTTATGTTGTAGGTAAACTGTCCACATTGTAAATTCATTTTAAAGCGGACGACAGTTTGCCAGCTGAGGTCGCTGTTGAGTCGTTCGTTGACAGATAATCGCTTCCATTGCTAGCTTAGACAAGGCAGTGTATAAAACATCCCGTTGTAAGTTGAAAAAGTTAGAACAGTAGGTTATAAACTGGTTACCACCAGACCTACAATAGACCAAGATAAATTTGCTATGCTTAAGGATTAATGAACTAATTTAATATTATTATACAAATATAGTGTATACACTAGGGCGGGTCGATTTCAAAATCGCTCATTGCTCTGTGAAAATCGTATTATAGGGATCAAAATAAGAATCTTTGCTGAAGGAACCATACCTCTAAAACGAATTCTGATGTCCCCCAATTTCAAAATATCACCATTTTTGGCCTTTACATGAAAAAATCAGCTAAATGGCTATGTTTTTTCTTTATTTTTATTTATTTATAATAATATTTATTATTTATTTATAATATAATAATATCTATATTTTTCTCTTAAGATATTTATTTAGTCAGAACATATGTAAATGAAACAATTAATTTAAGTGAGTTAAAGAAAAGAAACTAAAAAGTTCGACCCAAATTGGGGGACATCAGAATTCGTTTTAGAGGTATGGTTCCTTCGGCAAAGTTTCTTATTTTGATTCCTAGAATATGATTTTCACAGAGCAATGGGCGATTTTTTTGCCTCCCCACAAAAGACACTAAAAGTTCGACCCAAATTGGGGGACATCAGAATTCGTTTTAGAGGTATGGTTCCTTCGGCAAAGTTTCTTATTTTGATCCCTAGAATATGATTTTCACAGAGCAATGGGCGATTTTTTTGCCTCCCCACAAAATACACTAAAAATTCGACCCAAATTGGGGGACATCAGAATTCGTTTTAGAGGTATGGTTCCTTCGGCAAAGTTTCTTATTTTGATCCCTAGAATATGATTTTCACAGAGCAATGGGCGATCTTTTTGCCTCCCCACAAACTACACTAAAAGTTCGACCCAAATTGGGGGACATCAGAATTCGTTTTAGAGGCATGGTTCCTTCGGCAAAGTTTCTTATTTTGATCCCTAGAATATGATTTTCACAGAGCTATGAGCGATTTTTTTGCCTCACCACAAATCGACCCGGCCTAATATATATGTATATGTAATTGGCGCGTACACCCTTTTTGGGTATTTGACCGAGCTCCTTCTGCTATTTTTGGCATGGGTCTTGATGTTGTTTCACAAATGGAGGGGCCTACAGTTTCCAACCCACTCCGAACGGCACATATGTATTTTTAATGAGGGCCTATTTTATGGCAGAAATACACTCGGGGTGGCGACCGCTATTAGAGAAGACTTTTTCTTCATTTTGCTCTTTCACCGAGATTGGAACCTACGTTCTCTCTGTGAATTCCGAATGGAGTCACGCATCGGCGGCCGAACTGGTAAATAAAGAACTAACTCTTTGATGGCGGCTGCCGTAGCCGAATGGGTAGGTGCGTGATTACCGTTCGGAATTCACAGAGAGGTCGTGGTTCGAATCTCGGTGAAAGCAAAATTAATAAAAACATTTTTCTAATAGCGGTCGCCCCTCGGCAGGCAATGGCAAACCTCCGAGTGTATTTCTGCCATGAAAAAGCTCCTCATAAAAAAATCTGCCGTTCGGAGTCGGCTTGAAACTGTAGGTCCCTCCATTTGTGGAACAACACCAACACGCACACCACAAATAGGAGGAGGAGCTCGGCCAAACACCTAACAGAAGTGTACGCGCCAATTATTTATTTTTTTAACTCTTTGATTTTGATAGTTCAAACAACTACAACTAGGTCTGTCTCCTTTCAGTACCTAAGACCTCTTGTTAATAGAAGTGGGTATTCCCATAAGACTTCCCGATTCTTTGGATAATGATCTAGTTACAATCGAGCAATGAATTCGAACAGCTAATGCTTACATTACTTGTTGCTGGGTTGACTACATAGAAAATGGCATAGCAGTGCCTAAGCATTTGTGCTTAATTTCAACTCAATGCTCTTTCTGAGCTCTAATTATCACTACGCACTGCCCACTCACTTACTCCTCCGTTCACATGTAGCTTATTGCTACTTCGCTGCCCCAACGGCGTACGTCTGTCGCCGTATTTATGTCAATTTTACACTTGTGTGACAGCTACAAAAATAATCTGTCAACATAATCATCAACTTTAACCTCGACTGTCAGTTTAGATAGTAAAATACGTTGGCACAAACTAAATTGAATATACTTGTATGTATATGTGTACGTGTATATGGATATGCATGTACATGTGTATGTATTTATATAAAATTGCACTAAGCCACAATTTGACTTAACAGCTGTCAGTGTGCGATTTCGAGTAATGCAATAAAGCCAAAATTTTAAAAACTTAAAAATAAAAAGGAATAAAAACATTTAAGTGGTCATTTGGCAGGCTGGTTGGTAATAAAGTATGTAGACGAAAAAATTTAAAAAGCGATAAGCTAATTGCACTTGGTTGGCGGAGTCTGTAAATTGTATTTGTGGTGGTAGACGACTAAAGTGTGCGCTATGGATGTGGCTATGATTTGGTAGCATATTTACATATATATGAGAACAAATAAAATAAAATTATAGCCGATGAAAAATGTGGTATCAGAGTACCCTTGAAAATAAAAAAAGACTTATTACCTCGGTTAAGTAAAACTATTCGAAAGTTTATAGTTTTGAACTACATATGTATATATGTGACTCAACGCTCGTTGCATTTCACTTTTTCATTTACCTGTTAACCCTCCTGGGGGTTAATTCGACCTTAATATATTTCAGGCCAGCATCAAAACTCTCGGCTTATGTACATACCTTATTATTAAACTTTTAATATGATAAATATTTGCTGTTCCAGAGTTGAAAGGCCCTATGAGGCTAATATTTATTTCCGTACTAAATTTCTACTTTCATATGAAATAATATAAGTAAATACCAGCTTAAACAAAAACTTCCCTTAATATATTCAGAAAATTCAAAGTGCAAGTTTATCCCTCAACAGTGATATTATCGCGTTCAAAGTACTCCCCATCAACGGCAAAGCACTTATGACGGCTTTCGATCCAGCTATCGAAACATTTCTGAAACTCTTTTTCCGGTATAGCCAACAGAGGCGTCTTCGATTTTTCCATTGCTTCCTTTCGGCTGATAATACATGTTCCCCGTAATGGTTTGCTGACTCGATTAAACAGAAAAAATCGCAGGGCGCCATATCAACTGATTTCGATGGATGGTGTTTATTTCGCTCTTGGTCAAAAATTCAAAAAAATATCTTGGGGCAAAATCCACGAGTTGTTTTCCCACAAATCCTTCCTTTTTTTGGGAAATTGCTTTACGTAAATTTCTCATAACGCCCAAATAATAGTCCCTAGTAACTGTCTGCCCTTCCGGCAAATCCATAAAAACCATGAGCATCAGTTTTGTTTTTGACTGAAAACTTAGTGTTTTTGTTTTTTGGCCTTTGTTCATTTGGAGCTCTCCACTCCCTCACCTGATGTCTCTACTCATAAATCCACGTCTCGCCTCCAGTAATGATGCGTTTGGTGAATGTTGGGCGAGATGCAGCTTTGGAAATGTTGTCCTTGGTGATATCAACGCGGTCCTTTTTGCATGAATTCAAGTCCAGCAACACACCGCAACACACCGTAATACACCGTAATTTTAACAAAAAGCAAGAAAATTCGGTAGGAATGTTAATCACATATGGGGTAACCCCAAAAAAAAAACAGAACTCAAATTAGTTGACAAGTAGTCACCAAGTGGTTGTTCCGGGAACTTTTTGGTCAAGGTGGTGTACCAGCAAATACTCGCCATGAGCTGCCCTGTCATTAAGGCAAAGTATAAACGAAGTAGTAGTGAGCAACAACAACATCAACGAATTAACAGGTGTGGAAATCGGAAAACAAGCATTTTTAATTTTTACTTTATTGGCTTATTCCTTATTAAACCACTTAGCGAGGTTTGATATACAATTTCATTTGTTTTCAAAATTTTTGCGGTAATAGAAAATAATTAATAAATTTGATTTATGTAGAGTCATAGCAAATATTTCAAAATTTTATAGGAAAGGAAACAGTACTCCAATAAATTGAGTCATTTGTTATTTGTTGCAAGTTGAAAGTAAATTTTATGATTTTTCTACACATCTCATAGACTTGCTATGTATGTAATTTGTATCGAATTCCAGGAGAATTAGCTTCAAAATACAAAAAACTCTGTGCAAATCCGAGCATTCTGTGGTTAGTTACTAGCGGACATACCCATTTTTTACCTTTATTCAATTATTTATTTTTTCAGTAGAAGTAATAATATTTTATTTATTTTATAATATTTATAATACAGTAAATATGGCATAATATTTCTGAATAGGTAGAACAAAAATAAAAAGTAAATAAAAATAAATATGGCAATAATTTATAGGATTGTGTGCCATGCAAACAGCCAATGGTAACCAATTTAAGAAAATTAATTTACAATAAAGTCCCTGTATTTACAACTATCACATAAATAATTGAATAACTCATGGTTGCGTCCGCCTAAGAGGGTTACCACTTTCCCTAAATCTAAATCTTTTTCACCAAAATAAAGTGCACAGATGTTTTTTGTAAATCGGGCAAGCGCCAATAAAGTGGTCCATGCCTTCGGCCTCGGCAAGATTGCAAACTGTGCAGGTCACGGAGGAAATATTTTTAAAAGTTCTTGCGTTAAGGTTAAGGAGGCCACCTCTTGCTCGAAAAGTTATATAATACTTATTTATTTTTTTACATATATACATATACATATATATAATCGCCTCATACATCCATTGGCAGATGTTTGCCCGAGCTTCTTCAACAATTTGTGGCGTATGCCTTAATATTATTTTTTACAAAGAATTTTTCATTTTCGCACTTGTTAGCGAACCAGGAATGTAAGTAAAATTAAAGTTGTTGCGCACCCCACCTCTTTCATATTAAAATTTTGCCAAATTTTTCGAATTCCCTATTGACTTACGTTCAGTTTCGTTTCGGAAGTTTCCATTTAGTCCTATCTTTTCCGCTCTACTACTTATGCGAGGAGCAGGAAATACTCGGAATTTTGCCGGATGGTAGAGTATTACCGTTAAGTTTTAGCTTAATTCCTTCCAATAAACACGCAAGAACTTTATGCTTTAAACTTATGCAAAAATCCAATTGCTAAGTACATAAAGAAGTCGATCAATTGGCTTACGATACAATTACACTCGCCTACATCTCATATAATCACTTTGAAATTTTCAGATTTCTTAAAGTCATAGTTAACTGCATTTAGCGCTCCATGATCTTAGGCCAGAGATTTCATTCCTTCCCATCAGCACTAAGTGAAATATTCACCAATTTCTTTACGGCGGACTCCAGGTCAAAAATTCCTATTTTTCTTCAAGTAACGCCGAATGCTTCCCAAAGGTAAAAGAGGTCCACCAGATTTAGCAAATCAATTTTGAAGTGGCTAAAGCATTGACCAGCGCCTTGCATGCAGTTTGGTTTTCACAGCAGTCACGCGGAAAGACATGTGTTTCAACTATTCTTCACGACGTTTTGAACACCGATGAACTTACATATGAATGTACGTGGATTGATGTTGTTCCACAAAACTCAGGGGCCTACAATTTTAATCCGATTCCGAACGGCAGATGGATTTTTATGAAGAGCTTTTTCATGGCAGAAATACACTCGGAGATTTCCATTGTCTGCCGAAGAGCATTCGCTATTAGACAAAACTTTTTCTACCATTTGGTGTTTCATGCCTGGAGGTTCGAACTCGGGCACCTCTGAAAGGTAGTTACGCACCACCCATTCGGTTTCGGCAACCGCCGTAGTGTCAAAATGTCTACGCGTGTAAAGACCAAAGTGTCGGAAGGTACATTTATATACCAAGATCACTACCAGATGTTGTCCAGTATGCGACAATTGTCCTTAAAACATTGGCGAGGAAGTTGGCGATGTGAATTCATAACATGCCAGCCAAAGTAACCACTAGATCTTTATTCGCTGCGCTATGTCTATGTCGACGGAAACCGCATACAGCTCATCTTTCCATCGCCTGCGATATTCGCCGTTGTCAACGTGTAAAGGTTCAAAAATGTTCCGCAGAATTTATCTTTCAAACACTCCAAGGGACACTTCATCGGATGTTGACATCGTCCATACGATAGGACGGGAAAGATGAGAGTCTTATAAAGTGAGAGTTTTATTCGTCGAGAGACTTTACTACTCAATTGCCTACTTAGCCCAAAGTAGCACTTGCTGGCAAAAGAGATTCTACGTTGGATTTTAAGGCTGACATTATTATCTGGTTCCTAAATAAACGAAGCCTTTTACAGCCTCGAAATCATAACTGTCAACAGTGACGTCAGTGCCGATACCCGAGTACACCGTCTGTTTGTTTGATGACAGGAGGTACTTCGTTTTGTCCTCGTTCCCCATCAGACCCATTCGCTTTGCTCCTTTATCCAGTTTGGAAAAGGCAGAATGAACAGCGCGGTTGTTAAACTACAAATACCATTTCATTTTCCATGACACTTAGATAATATCTTTTTAAAACCCTTTACTCCGCGAAGTGCCTTAATTTGCATACCATCTGCTAGGTCATATCGGACATACATAAATAATCTCCATCACACCACTGGCAGCACAACTACAACGAAAACTTTCAACCTGCCACACTTTCGCTGCAAAATTATAAATCTCCACAACTCCTCTGGCTAACCATCCTACAATATTTCATTCATTCCGGTCGAACAGAGTGTAGAGTGCTTTTAACCAACAACTAGTGGCACACAACTAAAATTAATCACTGACCATGTTGAGTGGTCGCTGGTCACCCTGCCCTATGCCCCGGATAAGCGCTCACACTATGAGCAAAGTTGTGTGGCAGCTGCATATTTACGAATAGATTTATATACTTTTATTCAATTACAATTTGTGCGAGTTTTTTGTTGTTTAAAAAAAACATCATTTTATAGTCAATTATTAATTACCCACCTCGACTGAATTACAGGCCGTTAACAGATGTTTTTTACTCATTTTCATTTAAATTTGTATTTTTTGTTTGTTTTTTTGTTCAGCTTCAAGCGCACCAGCTAAGTTGGTGGTTTTAAGCGATTGGGTAGTTGGTTAACTTATTGGTCGAATCGTTGGTCGGATGTGATGTGCCCGTGTGGCTAAACTGTTGCGGCTGCTAAGGCCACATTCAAATTACGCTTGCTGTTGTTGTTTTTCTTGTTGCTCACCTCACCTCAAATTAAATTTGCAAAAGTTTTAATTTACGACGAGACGCACTCGTAAAAGTCAAAATAAATTGCCTGCTCACTGGACCAGACTGGATCGTTTGTACGCTCGCTTGGAACGGAACAGCTCACTAAGCTAGCGCGAGACAGCCAGGCTGGCAGGCCGGTAGGCTGTCCGACCGTCAGACCGTCGAACTGTACGGCCTGCTTCGGCCTGCCCCAACATGGCCAGATAATTTGTGAGCAAACCCAAATAGCCTGACCATACATTCTCCTTGGTAAATTTACATACAAACATAAAATACCACGTACTCTCATGGCGTCACCGTAAATTTGATTTGAGACTACATGTGGACATGTAATTGACATGTTTGCCGCTGTTACGATTCGATATGTGGCACTTGGTATGTGCTGGCTTGTGGCGAGTAAAAGTGACAGTTGGCAGCCGGTAGTCGGCAGTTGGCAGTTGGCAGTCGGCAAGCAGGCTTTGATACAAACTCACTCGTACTCATGTACGTATGAGTCCGCACATATACTTGTGTATACATATGTATGTATGTGTATGCTTGCATACATACATATGCACATATGTGTGTGTTGGCTTTTAAATATCCATCTGATCTAAAACACGCTATGTAAGCGCGATGCAAATTGTGAAAACAATTTAGCCTTTTTACGAATTTGCCAAATACAACTTAAGTGAACTAAAATATTGAAACCGGTACGCTTTGTCAAAGCAAATCATTTAATTTTGATAAAGCAAAACATGTTGCCAATATTAATGGCGTACAACAAATCTTCAAATGGATTACGGACAAGCATTTCGGTTGAAAGGTACATTAAAATTGTATTGAAATGCGATACGAATCTCAGCCGGTTTTAGGCACCAGCTAAATGTGGGTTAATCGCACGTATGTGTGGAAAAAGTAGTAAGTGTGAAAAAGCTTTCTAGGTAATTAAATATTGGATGTTTAAAGTGTCATTTATGAGGCTTTTAATTATTTCTCCCATTACTAGGTTTGATGATGTTTTTAAATTTCTTACTTGTTAAAAGCTTTTTAATGAACCTATTCGACCCGGTAATAATTTATGGCTGATTGTACAGGGCGGTCCCACAAGGGTGTGGAATTTGAACTAATAATTTTTTTCGCTTTGGAAAAGTAGCTTCTGTGATATATCAGAAATATTAGTGGGCTATATCCTAATGATCTGACACAGTTAGAGAGCAGTCAAACATTGTTCTCTGAGAGATTTTGTAATTAAGTTTTTTTCTTTGCTTCTGTAATTGTGACTATGAATAACGAATATGGAACGCGGGCATCTGTATAATCGATTGGTTCTGCAGATATACAAGATTTGATGTTTGCACCTCGATCTAATGATCTTTTGTGCCCTCTACTCATTGCAGTACCTCATACAAACCTTTCACTTCTTCTTAATTGGCGTGATAATCGCTTACCCGATTTTGGCCGAGGTTAACAAAGCACGCCAGTCGTCTCTTTCTCGTACTAACCGGCGCCAGTTAAGCACACCAAGTGAAACCAAGTCCTTTTCCATCCGAACTTTCCTACGCAGAGGAGGCCTTCCTCTTCCTCTGCTACCACTAGCTGGTACCGCATCGAATACTTTCAGAGCCGGAGCTTTTGTATCCATTAGGACAACATGACCCAGCCACCGTAGCCGCTGCATCTCTATTCGCTGCGCCATGTCTATCTATATCTATGTCGTCGTAAAGCCCATTCAGCTCATCTTTCCATCGCCTGCGTACGTAATGTTAAACGTGGTACCTATAGACATCGCAGGCAGAACTGCCGCTGCTCGTACCGCAATCAGACTGAGGGGCTTGGGCTATAAGCTCAACCTCACATATGGGCACTCAAGCATCCTCAGAAACTTTGAGTTCATCCCCTCGTCGACGGACCATTGTGTGCCTTCGCTAAGTCCAAGTGGAAGTTTCTCCACCCATATTCCACCAAGGGAGGAGTGGACCGGGGGCAACACCTGGGGACAGGGCCTCGTTAACCTGTTCACGGATGGCTCGAAGTTGGACGGTAGGGTTGGAGGAGGAGTATTCTGCAAAGAGCTCCCCATCAAACTCAAATTCAGGCTACCGGATCAGTGCAGTGTGTTCCAAGCAGAGGTGGCCGCAATTAAAGAAGCAGCTGACTGGCTACTTACTTGCGTAACAACTGTTAAGAGGGTAAATATTTACTCCGATAGCCAAGCGGCCATCAAGGCCCTAGGCTCTATTATGGTGCATTCGAAGCTGGTCAGGGAATGCCTGGTCTCACTCTCGATTGCATCAGAATTCTTCGACATAAAGATAATTTGGGTACCTGGTCACAGTGACATTGCAGGAAACTGCGAAGCCGACGAGCTGGCCAGACAGGGGACCTGTGAGGCAATGTGCCCGCGAAAGGAGAGGATCGGGATCCCCTTGACAACCTGCGCTCTACTCCTGGAAGGCTGGGCTATGCACCAACTCAGCGAACGCTGGGCAAGTACACGAACGTGTAGGGTCGCGAAGTCCTTCTGGCCACGTTTGGATAGGAGGCGTTCGAGGGATATCCTGGGAATGACAAAATGTCATCTCTCAAATTTCGTGGGCATCATCACGGGGCACTGTCCGCGAGGTACACATGCCGTGAGACTCGGAATCACTTCGAGTCCTTTTTGCGACAGCTGCATGGAGGATGAGGTGGAATCATCTCAGCATATGCTCCTTAGCTGCCCTGCCTTTGCGGGACTAAGATTCAAGTATCTTGGTTCTCATTTCTTTTCTGCGCCTGCTGATATAGCAGGTGTTAATAACAAAAATCTGATGAACTACATCAGCAGCATAATGAGGTTAACACAACCGCGGACTAGTCACCGTTCGTAGTCCACAATCACTCACCACTCCCCCATCCCTTCCCTTCCTCCCCCTTCTCTGTCCTCAAATGGTATCACAAAGGACGAACCAAACTATTTCGTCCAAGTGGGCCCTACTCTCTGGGCAACCATTATAACCTAACCATCGCCTGCGATATTCGCCGTTGCCAACGTGCAAAGGTCCAAAAACCTTCCGCAGAATCTTTCTCTCAAACACTCCAAGCGTCGCTTGATCGCATGTTGTCATCGTCCACGCTTATGCGCCATACGTTAGAAGGGGAATGATAAGAGCCTTGAAGAGTGCTAGTTCTGTTCGTCGAGAGTTGCCTACTTAGTCCAAATTAGTACTTTTTGGCAAGAGAGACTCTACGTTATCATACAAATCCAGTTCCCTTATAATCTTAAGATAGAGCTTGGTTGGGCTGAGCGTATGTGCCTTTTTCCTGGCTACAATTGGACGAGTTGGCTCAACTTTCTCCGCGATATACCGCCACATTCAAGAAGAAGGTGTTTTGGAGTTTTCGGGAATTGATCTCAAAATGACAAGAGTCAGTCGATCATATCCCAATCCTGTGCAGATGACTGCGCAATCTGCAATGACCTGTGGGAATGTCCGTGAGCAATGTCTGTTTATCCGTAGAGGGGTTATGAGTTTCATAAAACCTTTTTGATTGTACCCCCCAGTAAGACCTTCGCTTGGCGTAGCCCCATAAATTGGTGCCAGCTAGTCTCCCTAAGCCTTAATAGTTCACTCCTAAGCCCTCCCTCGAAGAAGGGCTCGAGTCCTATTGGTAGCAAACCGCAGCCCCTCTAGCCAATGCGTCCATAACTTCATTCCCAGTTATAGCCCTGTGCATTGAGAACCACATGAGCCGGATGCGGCTGTGCATTCCTATTGAATTCAGCTTCTCAATACACTCAAGCACCAGTGAGGGCCCAACCTCACCGGATGGCATTGCCTGCGTGCCGCCTGATAGTTGCTCAGAATGGCGATTCGCTCATTCCGGAGATTCCTGTCTAAGTTGATGCTTGGAAAACTATCCGTCGGCACATAACATTTTTTATGGGACCTTATATTCCAGCGCCTATGTCTTCTAGTGTCTTCGAGCAGGGAGAGACTCTTGGAGTTTCCTTTCAAGCGCAGGTGTGCTCTAGTTTACTTTATCGTTCAGCCCAATTCTGAACTTCTTCTCAAATTAATGACTTAAGTGATATCAACCTTGGGTAGGCGGGCAAGTGGGTATTGCAGACACAGCGATTCCATATTCTTGGTTGACATCACCTTTTCTCCGAAACCAAACCCAATAATACGCAACAGGGTATGCATGGCTGATTGCTGAATAACTATGTGAAGCGATGTCAGCTCGAGCATCACCTCCATCGCAGCTGTAGAGCAGGTTTGTATCGTCCACGTGTTGCACACGCATGCTAAACGCTGACTCTTAGTCAGTGGTGCCCGCACTGTCGAGAGAGCTGGTATCAATGCCCAAGCAAGAGCTCCATAAGTTGTCATTGGTCTTATTATCATGATATACATCCATCTCAGGATTCTTGTGCTACAAACCAAAGATTTTCCAACTACCATAAACGTTTGCAGATCTTGAAAACCTTTATTGCTTTGGGCAAAGTTGTGTCAGCATGCATTTTCCATTTAAGCTTGGCATCGAAAACAAGGCCAAGATATTTAACTTCGCCCACCAATCCAATAAGCAAGCTGATTTCCTTCATTACTGGTAAGTATTTTTTTCTTGATGAAAGCAATGACGGCTGCTTTGGACAGGTTTGTATACAGACCCACTGCAACACACCATCTCTTCGTCAGATTGAAAGCTTTTTGCATTATGTCGCAAAGAGTGTTCTCGCGCTTGCCTCTCGCTATAATAACAGCATTATCCGCGCATCCTTGACAGTGGATGCCGCTGTTGGTCAGCAATTGAAACGAGTGGTCAACTACCAGACTCCTCGGGAGGGGTTATAAGCCCTGCGGAACCCCTTTACTTGTTTTTTTCCTCATCTCTAGTCCGCGCCATACCTCCGATATCAAGGAAGGCACAAAGAACTGATTCCTCATAATCAAAGACACTCTGGACCTCTTTACATAGCTGATACATCGAAAATGTCCGTAGACCTTCCTTCACTGTACGCAACCAGGTTTTGATGGACAATTGTTGTCTTGACTTGATTTCATTATCAATAATCTTCGCCATTGCTTTCAATACAAAGGAGTTTATTCAAGTTTGTTCTACAAACAAAACTAAACGTCTTTCTCCTTGAAGCCAAAGAACATTACGCTTTAAAATCTCAGCGCTTAGTAAAATGTTATAATATTTGATATTATTTTTTAGCACTAAAGTGATATAACTACTGTGCTACTTATCGAATTCTACTACACAAATTTGTTAATTAACATATGTACATACTATATATATGTACATGCACACTGTGTGAATATGACCTCGATCAGTTAAGTCGTCCAGAAATTACATACACGATATACATATGGAAATACTTCTAGTTATATATAATATTTTAGAAATCTTTTTGCAAGTAATCTGCAATGTTTTCATTGTTTTTATATTAATTTACACCATCACCTTTAAACGAGAAACTGACAGTTTTGTAGCTTCTAAAATTGACACTATAATTTTTGTGTAATTTTGACATGGGTGTGATAACTTTTAGCAATTAAACTACAAAAATCACGTTTGTATACGAGATCAATGAGAGACTTGCAGAGAAATCCACGACTTTTAAACTAGTACCCTTCTAGCTATTTCGGAACAGTGACTGGTTCGTCTTCCTCCATTTTTTCGACAACTAAAGCGTTTTTCAGTAAGAGCGCTTCAACTTTTTTTTTTAATAAAACACAAACGGTTTGACTTTTTTAACTAATTTTTTTTTTTATTATCGAGTTTGAACATATACATTTAAGTATGAAATTCGACTTCTTTTGCATGACCACCGCGTGCACGTTTTACGAAGTCCAATCGTTGAACCCAATTTTCGACCACTCTTTTGCATAAATCGGCCGAAATTCCAGCAATTTCGCGTTCAATATTGGCTCTGAGCTCACAAATCGTCGCCGGCTTGTTACTGTAGACCAATGATTTCAAATAACCCCAAAGAAAATAGTCTAGAGGCGTCAAATCACTCGAGCGCGGCGGCCATTCGACGGGTCCATTTCTGGAAATAATGCGCTCATCGAACTTACTCTTCAACAAATCAATTGTAGCGTGTGCTGTGTGGCTTTTGGCCCCGTCCTGTTGAAACCACATGTCGTCTAAGTCCATACCATTCAATTGCGACCAAAAATAATCGTTTATCATGTCGCGGTATCGATTTCCATTCATAGTAACGTGGCGATCGTTCTCGTCAACGAAAAAATATGGGCCAATTACCCCGCCGGCATGTAAACCGCACCAAACAGTGATTTTTTCGGGATGCAACGGTGCCTCATGAATCACGTGTGGATTGCTTTCTGCCCAGTAACGCATATTTTGCTTGTTGACAAAGCCATTGAGCCAAAAGTGAGCTTCATCACTGAAGATGATTTTTTGGAAAAAAATGCTCTTAAAGTAGCAGCAACAGAACGATTATTTTCATAAAAAATTTGCACGATTTGCAATCGTTGCTCAAGTGTGTTGCGTTCCATGATGAAATGTATACTAATGAAGTTTACAAATGACAAGCGAAAAATAAAAAATATTGCGTCGTTCGCCCTCCCTATCGGAAAAAAGTTGAAGCGCACCTATTGAAAAACGCTTTATTATATATAAATAATGTGGCTTTTACATGGTAATATCCTGGGAAGTGTTAATTGAATAGTTTGATGTTAGCGCACACTTCGACTAATAATAACTATGAAGTCGAATCTCGTCCTGAAGTGACTTGGCGCAATTACATCCTAAATTACTATATTTGCTTAGTATTTAAAGTGAACTCAAAGTGATTTTCAACACAATAAAAATGTATGAATTTGACGGTTGCTTCTGAACACTCCAAAGGACGTCTCATCGGATGTTGTCACCTTCCAAGTTTCTGCGCCATACAATAGGACGGGAATGATGAGAGGCTTATGAATTGTCAGTTTTGTTCATCGATAGAGGACTTTACTACGCAATTGACTGCTTAGTCCAAAGTAATATTTTCAAGAGTTAGATTTCGAAAGTGGCATTACTATCGAGTATCATTTTGTCTCATTATTCAACAATAAAAGGTTTGCTCAGTAAGCAGCTTTCTCATTCCCTCTTGACAAATCAGCTCCCTCAGCAAGACACTGGGTTGCTAACTCTAGAAATGTTTGGCGAAAGGGGAAGAAAAGTAAAATTTGTAGTAAAAACATTTTGTTTTCAAAAGGGTTTTTAAACACAAGAACTTGCTCGGTATGTCCATAATCAAATCGATATGGAAAACATCCAGATATACAGCTTAAATCAGAATATGATAGCGTATCTTTTTGGGGTAATGAACGTGAAAGATGGACGTTTTGACAATTTGAGCCCGATTTCTTTCAAATATGGGTTAGGGAAGTACTTGTATTGAATTTTCTTTTTCTTCGTCCTTTTTAAATGCGACCTTTTGTAAGGGAGTGTCAGAATTCTAATGTCATAGGTGAGCAAATCTTTAATAATTGAATCATGGTTTTGTCTCATATATTTAAATATATATTTAAACGTAGGCAGACTTAAACGACAAAATTATTTTCACGTTTGCTGTTTAAATTTCTTAGTTCCGTATAGCGATAGTGAATCGGAAATTGATTTGTCTCTACCACCAGAAGTCGAGAAAGAAACCTATGTAGGAAAAAAGCTTATTTAAAAAGCTTTGCGAAAAAGACTAAAAAAAACAAACGTCGCTGCAAAACTGTTAAAACAAATCCTTATAAATATAAAAAAAGTGAGAATAATTGGAGTAACCTAACAGAGCAGGACAGTTTGCTAATAAACCAACTCTTTTAGTGAATGGACAGTAAAAGTAACCAATAGGACTGGCTGTTTTCGTGCATTACAAAGCATTAGAATGCAAAACAACACAAATATGGTATCTATCAAGTCTTTGAAAATGGTTGGCACACATAAAAACTAAGAAGAAATTTTATTTTATTTTATTGAATTTAATTTGAGTTGAGAATCCATAGACATTTTTACAAACTTGGTTAGTCTGCCTCAGACAACATGTGAACGGTTCATTCATCATGAAATTAGTCTTGGGATAAGGTAAATGAGACATGTTGCAGAATCTGTGATCCAGAGCAGAGCAATTGAGAATAATTAACTCAAGCAAGAAGTAACAATTGATTTACATTAATTCAATTTAATTTGATTTTATTTTGTTTTATTTCATTTTACTTAATTTTTTTTAGATTTTATTTTACCTTATAAACTTTAATAAGGTAGATAAATTGGCTGATTTAGAGAGAACCCCTGCACCGACTCCCGATTCCATCTTGGAACCGTCAGTGAAGACAGAGGTGCAAGCTTCGATACAGATTTTCCCCTCGATCCAATCCTGCCTATTTGGAAAGATTGCCCTAGCACGACTCTCAAACTCTAGTTTGTGGATAGAGAGATCTGTTCGAAGCTCGGAGAAATTCGGTGTTAACCGCCCGAAAATGCTACCATGTCCCTTGAGAGATTGTCTCTAGGGGCCAACCTCCTTTAACCTGATTGCACTTTGAGCTGCGATAGAAATAACGTAGAAATTGATGGGAAGTAAGTGCAAAAGGGCATTCAGGGCAGCACTGGGGCAAGTTTTACATGCTCCGGTGATGCTAATGCATGCAGTCCTTTGCACCCTCCTCAGTTTAGTGATATTATAGCCCTTCCGAAGAGCTTCCCACCAAACCGGGCATCCACAAGTTAAAATTGGGAAAACCACTGCGTTGTACATCGACAGCACGACCTGTGGCAGGAGTAGAAGGCTATACTGGCCTTCTTTACCCGATTTCCCACCAAACCGGGCATCCACAAGTTAAAATTGGGAAAACCACTGCGTTGTACATCGACAGCACGACCTGTGGCAGGAGTAGAAGGCTATACTGGCCTTCTTTACCTGATTTTCAATGTGAAGCTTCCAATGGAATTTGGAGTCTATTATCCCTCCAAGATACCTAACTTCCGATGAGAGCGGGAGAACGTGGTTGTTTAATTTGGGAAGTCGAAAGGGTGGAGGTTTTATCAGAGTTGACTTGGAGGCCGCAAGTGGTAGTCCCGCGACTGAGTACAGCCAGTGATCTTTCCAAAGCCATGACTGAAGGGAACGGTCCCAATACCATTAGGACCAGGTCATCGGCGTATGCTACTACCTTAACCCCACCCTTATTTAGCATCATCAGAAATTCGTCAATAGCAACTAGCCAAAGAAGGGGCGAAAGGATAACACTTATTTATTTTAATTTACTTATTATTATTCAACCATTTTTTTGCTTAATTTTATTTAACTTATTTTAGTTTAATTTTATTTGATTTTATTTCATCGGCTTTTATTTAAATATATACATATAATATATAGTTGACGCGTACACCCTTTTTGGGTGTTTGGCCGAGCTCCTCCTCCTATTTGTGGCGTACGTCTTGATGTTGTTCCACAAATGGAGAAACCTACAGTTTCAAGTCGACTCCAAACGGCAGATATTTTTTATGAGGAGCTCTTTCATTGCACACTCAGAGGTTTGCCATCGCCTGCCGAGGGGCGACCGCTATTAGAAAAATGTTTTTCTTTTCATCGAGATTCGAACCGACGTTCTCTCTGTGAATTGCGAATGGTAGTCACGCGCCAACCCATTCTGCTACGGCGGCCGCCTTCCATGCTGCGATCATTTCTGCTGGGGAATTAACCCCCTCAGGTACTGGGAAATCCAGCTCCATCAGACCATTATCTGCCATAGCGATAGCTTTAAATAGATGAGACTCGCTGCTTAGAAAATATGTACGTAGCTTTAAAGTTTGCGAGAAATGTAGACGCGCTGTATTGATGATTCCTCTCCCACCAACGTTTCGAGGAAGCGATATTCTTTCCACAGCGCTTTGAGGGTAATGGCTTTGGAACTTTGTAAAAGTGGTGGGTATCAATCCATAGGATATCTGTCTGAGCCCATTTTATTACTCCAAACGAGTATGTCAAAAGAGGTATGGCCCAGGTATTAATTGCTTTGCATTTATTTACACTGTTTAGACTAGTTTTTAATACAGTTTTCAGTCGTGCCTCATTTTATTTTATTTTAATTTATTTTATTTTATTTAATTTATTTTATTTTATTTTATTTTTTTTAGTTTACTTACAAATTTTCAAATTTGTCTTTATTCATTTCAATTAAATTTATTTAATTAAATTTGATTTAACATAATTCATTTATTTTAGTTTAGTAAATTTTTTTGCTTAATTTTTTATTTTATTTTATTTGATTGACATTAATTTAAATTAACTCTGTTGAATTTGATTTAATTTAACTTTATTTATTTATATTTTTTATTTAATTACCTTAGTTTAATTTAGCTTTATTTGGTTTTACTTTTAATTAGTTTACTTAATTTTTTTTTAATCTATTTTAACTTGAATTTGATTCATTTTTTTTATTTTATTGTATTTTATTTTATTGTAATTTATTTTAGTTTATTTTATTTTATTTTTATTTTATTATTATTATTATTATTTTTTATTTAATTCAAGTTTATTTTATTTTATTTCGTTTGTTTCAATTTAATTTATTTAAATTTGTAGGTTTAGTTTAACTTAGCTTAACATTGTTTAATATAATTTTATTTATTTTTTTAATTTTATTTCATTTCATTTATAACAAAACGCTTCTATTTGAATCTCCTTATAAATAAATAAATGTAAACTTAGCAATTAACACAAACATTTGCGCATAGCCATACATAATTCTAGAACATTGTCTAATTAGCATACAGTTTAGCGCTCGCTAACTTTGCTTGTTAAATAGACTAACAAACATTTTGTACACATAAATAGTCTAACAACAGACTTTACAATAAACGAACTACCACAAGCCGTTCAACACAAAAGCGTCAACTCGCTCAAAAAGTGCTCGTAACATGTAAACGAGGTGAACAATTAACAAATTTTGTACTCAACCTAATACGTACTTTTCAATGAATGCAAACAAAATCATTGACATGTAATTGCTAACAAATTGTTACAATGTTCATATGAACAAGCATGCAAACGTCCAGACGAACTTACATATTAATGCTGGTGAAGCTCAAGTGGTTGGCTGGCCGGTCTATTTGGCTTGCTCCTCGTTATGTGGAAAACAGTAAAAAAACTTACCAACAAATATGTAACATGACAACTACAGGCAACTATAATATGCTAGTTTGTACAAATATATGTAAGTAACAGACAACTGCCACAAATGGTGGCAGGAATGCGGCAAAAATCGCTCACTATCAAAGCAATGCGAGTATAAGTAAGTGCAAACAAAAATATGCACTTATTTATGTACAAAAGCACGTTTTTTCTGAAGCTAAATATGCAAGAGGCTTGGAATCGATATTGACAAGGTGTTCCATTACACTGAGTTTACAAATACTTGTATGCGTTCGTGCATGTGTACTAGGGTGATCTTTCATTATATTATTCTTCAATGCCGCCACCATTTTTTTTTTTTTTTGTGGATGAGGTGGGGTTCAAAATGTCTTCGCACTTACAGTGACCGTCGTCTACTGCGTGGTTTGAGAAGAGCTGAGTTAAGAAGTAGTTCACTTCCCCAAAGTTCCTTTGGACCCATCTGCCACTCTGTTCAGTGTACCATCGGCTTTGCCACTGCAGCATGGTTTGGCATCTCCGTTCTGATAAACTAGTGATGACGTTTTTCTTCTTGGAGTCCCACGCATCCATTCATTCCCGGGCCATGAGATCGACGGGTATCTGCCCGCTGATCAAAAAATTGCTACACCTAAGACAGTGTGATGGACTGAGGCAACTCTGAGTAATGCTATTCATTGCACAGCCTTCAGTGCCTTGCGCTTGGCTTTGCAGCTTCCGCATATTTCGCTGCCGTACAGGAGAATTGCGTTTGTGGCCGCCATAATTAGCATTATTTTGATCTGTTTTGGCCCACCGATGTTTGCCATAAATTTACTTAGTATTCCGGTGACCTTTGCTACTTTTGTAACCGCATGCCGTATCTGGACCCAGAAAGTAAACCCGCAGTCAAGTACATAACTACTTTTTGGGTTACTAAGGACGTGTCACCTGTTTGCGAGCTGATCTCGAGTGACATGTGACCACGTGTCATAAGGATGACTTCAGTTTTATGTTAGACGAGTTCCAGGCCTTGGTTCAGCTTCCTTCTAGCGTCCTCAGTATCCCGAGCTGGTACGACCGCCGCTATATCGTCCGCGTATCCTACTAAATATGTACCTTCTGGCATTTCCATGCTCAATATCTCATCGTAGCTCATATTCCAGAGATCGAGGTCGAGAATAGATCCTTGAGCTGCGCCAAACATTACCGCTTTTGTTTTCTGGCCATCTTGTGTCTCGTCGTCTCGGTTCACGCTCACATAGGTAGCTCTGGAGAATCCTTAGCAGGTACGCAGGTATTCGAAACCTTTCTCGTAATGCCTTTATAATGTCTATCCATCGTAAGCCGTTAAAGGCGTTTCGTACATCAAACGTTGCCAGTACGGTGATGCGGTTCGGGTAGTGCTGTCTGCGTTGAGCGCTGTTTACCACCTCCTCTATTGCGCCAAGGCTTGATTTTCTGCATCGGAAACCGTATTGCCTTGCTGACAATCCTCTTACACTCTCAACCGGCTTTGCAAGCTTGCGCTGTATGAGTGTGTCAAGCAATTTCCCGGGAGGAGAGTATGAAATATCGGACCGATCACCCTAATATGCACATAAGTGTTCGAACACATGTTTGTCACAGCATATTCGTAGTGTTTATGTGTAAGATAGTAATATAGTAGGTCTTAGTTTCAATCCCCATTTCATTTCACTGAACATCAAAAAAAGGTTCCACCAATATCGACGGCCTATCGCTAAACAATGGTAATCTAACAGAGTATTTCTGCTATGAAAAATCTTCTGATAAAAAATAATTGCTATTCGGAGGCGACATGAAACCAAAAAGATTTGTATTTCTAACCCACTAATGCTAGTAAAAGCTTGGCCTAATTTTATTATTAGACATATTACCTGCAAACGACAAACTAATGAGTGGTATGATGCGCATAGAAATATTTAATTTTATTGTATTTTTGTTATTTTTACCCAAAGATACAATAAACTTTTGCTTACGTAATTTTGGAGGGTTTTTTATAAAAATATACATTTTTTTGTATAATCAGTTTTGAGGTTTCTGTATAGATAAGTGAACTGTATATGGTAGAAACAATCACGCCACACCCGGTATAAATCTTCAGATGTTATGCGGTGAAAACAGTTTATGTCGAAGCAAACACGGGAACAGCGAATTATCCGATCAAAACACCTTCTAAAGAAAATTAAACACCCTGAAGCACCTGAGAGTCATGGTTTTTCTTTGACAAAAAAAATGTTAACCATAACCAAAGATCAAGGCGGCCGCCGTAGCCGAATGGGTAGCTGCGTGATTACCATTCGGAATTCACAGAGAGGTCATTGGTTCGAATCTCAGTGAAAGCAAAATTAATAAAAACATTTTTCTAATAGCGGTCGCCCCTCGGCAGGCAATGGCAAACCTCCGAGTGTATTTCTGCCATGAAAAAGCTCCTCATAAAAATATCTGCCGTTCGGAGTCGGCTTGAAACTGTAGGTCCCTCCATTTGTGGAACAACATCAACACGCACACCACAAATAGGAGGAGGAGCTCGGCCAAACACCTAACAGAAGTGTACGCGCCAATTATTTATTTTTTTTATAACCAAAAAATCAACCGCCGAAATAACAGATAGCAATTTTCCAATCCTACAGAAGTTTCTTGTGTCATGCACACGAATTTTCCAGCTACTGTTATGGTTTTTTTTTTAATTACTTTTTTTTGGTCGGGACATGTGCCTTTTCCATGTGCTTCGCCCACAGAAAGTTTTCCGTCATCAGTTCAACCAGCTGTATGCAGTCCCTTCCGCTTAATGACAGGAGGATTTGTCACTGTCAGACGGACATGACAGATAACATCAGTTTTGCCCATTTTTAGCCTCTCTCAGCCTGCCTAGCTCGCTTGTGGGTTGTAGTAACGCATTTGCTAACCGTAGCTTTTATGGACGCAGAAGGGAGTGGAGAGGGAAGGAGTCAGAGGCCTCGTTACCCACGATACCCACGTGTCCCGGGACCCATGTTAGCCTCAGGCTATTATGTCTTCCGACATAGTTCAGCCTGGATTTACAGGGCTCGATTACCCTTGATGTCGTTGGGGGCTGTCTAAGGTCATGTTTTCCACATCAAAGTTCATCGCTTCTTGAACAGCATACACCTCCGCTTGAAACACTGATACATGCATTCCAAGAGCAAAGGGCAGTTTTGTGCCGCTGGGTTCCACGTTTACCCCAGAGATAGAGCCGTGCTCGGTCCTGGAGTAATCTGTGAAAATGCGAAAACAATGTTTTCCGGGCTCATATTCAGAGCCCGGTTACAAGTTTTGTGAGTAACAACGTACATGTCAAGCTACCACACTTCTTTACTCAAGAGTTTTTGGTGAATTCTGCTGCATACATCGATAGTAGAATTTTTATTATTGGTTTTATGGTTTTAGGTTAGTGTTGTGTAAAAAATTCATGAAGTTTCATTAAATTTTGTTCAAAATAAAATCTAATTGGTTTTACTCTCAAGTTATCCTCAAATATCGTATATACCCTGTATAATATTGCTGTAAAGGTGGCCACGGTATCGCCTATGTGTAAGAGGATGTCAAAGTAAAGAGAATGAGCTTTCAATCTTCCGCCAATTGATTTCGTGCCAGATCATTGCCGAAAACCCAAATAAGAAGGTGACAATGATTAAAGCTGAAATTACAGAAATATGAGTATTTCAAAGCTATTAACAGTGCATAACTTGAGATCGTATTGCTTTGGCAATAATATACTCCGGCATACATACATTTCCGCATTCAAAGTGGACTATCTCCAGGTGCTATCAGGAGAATCTCTGCCGGTATTCCATCTGGGCACTGAAATGTATCCATCGATGGATAGAAGTGTGATTTTATTTGTCCCTCGCTAGTTGCTTAATGTTTAGATCATACAACGAGTTGGCTATTGAATTTGTAAATTTAAATTTGAGATGTTATAAAGTTTATTGTCTAGTGTGCAACTGCTTTATACTTATTCGATTTTTTTCAACAGATCAACAGAGAAAATATCGCACTACAAATTCTGCACTACCATACCATAAAAAAGGTCCGCGTTCACTTGGCTGCTGCAGCTGTAAATGCTTGTTCGCCCTGTTCTTTACAGCCAACATAAATGTTTCGATCAGGAGCTGAATAGAGGAAGTAACTGTAGTGGCATAAATATGAACCAGCGCGCCTCTGCGGTTGTTGCTACCGTTTTGCTCAGATAAGTATGGTAATGTAACAACAGTAAGAAGTTGTGTTTTACTGTTGTTGTTTACAACAAACCTATCATTGCTGGCTATGGCAATGGTCCATGACACGACATGACGCTGAACATGACTATGAATGCGCTTTAGCACTAGAAGTCCACAATGTCGCGGAGGTTGTAAAATAAATGTAATTGCAGCAACAAAAATAACACCAACGGCAGCAGCTGTTGTTAGTTGAACAGGCAAGAAATGCAGGGGCGATTGGAAAATTCAGCTCAGATAGAAAACGTAAACATACATAAATACATAATTGCAAATCAGTTATTTCTTTGCGGGCACAAGTGAAAATTTTGTTCTATAACATATTTTGCATACATACTCGTATATGTAGTAGGCGTTAAGATATGATGTATCGGGAACAGTTGGAGTTGAACAGCTCATGGAATGAATGCTAGGACGTCTGTGTGCATTGTAACGATGGTCTCTGGACTCATGGCTACCTTTACCATGACAGCCTTGCTGAGATACACACTCGTGGGAATTAATTGGGATGGGCATAATATTTATAATACACCAACTGGAGCCGTACAACTCCAACAAGTGACTCAGTCCAATTCCATCCGCTCGACAACCGCCACGGGAGCAAGCAGTTCCTTTCTCAATGTAGAGATGGCCGATCTTGGATTTCCAAGAGGAAATCACCACTGGACTAAAGCCATCCTGGAGCCACTCATAAACGTCACAAGCGCTAATTCGCCAAGTGAATCAGTTTTGAAAGAACCAGAGAGTTTACCAAAGAACCAAAGAATCTTTCTTCGTTCAAGTGTGCCCATTCCCTGGGCAACCATACCAACCGAACCTAACCCAACCTACCAAAGAACCTCTTGGTACTTCGAGGAAGGTGCCAAGAGAGAGAGATCGATTTTTGGATATGACCTCACCGGAAAAAGCGCTGAAAAAACGTACCTCCTAGATGAAGTACAGCGTCCGGCACTCGAAGTGTAACTAATTAAAAAGGCCATAAGTTTAGTTTAGAGAATTACTTTTATTCAATTCAACGTAAAAAATGTGTGAACATAATATAAAATTAATACAATTTACTTTTGCTCGATATGACCACCTTTTGCCTTTACTATGGTCCTGAGACGGTTCAGAAACGAACCGCATGCTGGCCGGATGTGACTTACAGGTATTTTGGCCCACTCGCCTCGAGCCTGGTGAATCTTTTAGTTCGGACCTTGATCTCCAAGATGCCCCAAAGAGAATAATAAATCGGATTCACGTCTAATGCCTTTGTGTGGACGTTATGAAGTTTGTAACGTTGTTTTTTAGCTATTCTTGATTCACTCGAACTTTGTGAGACGGTGCCGAGTCCTATTGTAACGTCCATGGTTTGCCACCGAAATTTTTGTCTGTCCACGGCTTCAAAGCAACCTCCAGAATACTTTCCTTATAATATTTCGCATTTACCTTGTCGTCAGACTCGATGAAAACGATTGGACAGCGCCCATATGCGGTTAGAGCGGCCCAATCCATTACCTGCGGCGGGTGCTGCTTCCTGGTGGCTGGTGGTTAATCGATGACTCAAATTCTGGTGGGAGTTTACGAGTTGCTCAATTTGAAAAATTTTCTCGACAGAAAACACAATGAAAGGAAATTGATCGGATTCGGTCAAGCGAAGCAACTCCTTCGCTCTGTCAAGTCTGAATTGTTGCTGCTTTAGTGTGAGATCATGCGCCTCTTGGATCTTGTAAGGCTTGACTTTGAGCTCATTTTTCAATATGCGGCGGATGCTACGGTCAGATATTTTCTGTTCTTTCGCCACTTGTTTGGCACTTCGTCGGGGACTTGGCTCTAGTCGCTTTTTCACGTGACTGAACTATTTCACGTGACGTTGCAGTCTTTTGATGACCACCTGCATGACGTTGCGCGATGCTATCAGTATCATTGTAACGAGTAATGGTGCGATTAACAAAAACTTTATTTACTTTAAGGGACTCGTGCTCACGAACAAATGCTGGTTGTGATTTTCCAGCCAAATATAATGCAGTCACACTATTTGGTTTGAAATCCATTACTGATTTTCTTTTTCCGCGTTTACTCTCGGCGAAATGCTTCCGCACGCTTGTAAACAATGCTCTGGACTGTCATTTAGTCAACTAACAGACAGGTGATGCCCGTACATCAGCTGCGCGAGCGGTCTGAAGTTGGTTATACTTCGAGTGCCGGACGCTGTAGAAATGGTAGAGTATCAATATTTATGCTGCGCACTGTATGTAATATCAGTTAGTTTTACATACTTTTTGTCGTTAAATATGGATCGAAATAATTCTAAATAAATATCACATTTAAATAAAATAGAACAATAGCTTTTTTTTAATGTAGATTAACCAACCAATACATTTAATTTCTGTTTTATTTTTAATACAGTACCAATTAGCTAATTTTCGTACTTTTTTACTGCCCTAATGCAAGAAGGGCGAAAAATCTTTCTTTCTTTCTCCATCCATAGCAAATGAAACCCTTTGAAAGGGAGTGTCAAAACTGGCTTGTCATTACTTACCTAACCTTCTATAAAAAAGAATATCGTATGAACGATTTGTACCTGATTTTTAAAGCGGTATACATCACTTATAAACGAACGATAAAAAATCAGCAAAATGTGATAATGTGTAACATATTAATAATGAATTGCATTAAGACTAGTTGCAGTTGCAAAACTTAGTGGTTCTTGAGTAATGGGCTTATATGTAGTAGGTGTACCAGCACACAATTTTTTACTTGTTTATTACCTTTGCTTCGTATGTGAGCACCATGTTGAAATGGTTTTTGTATTTTTAATTTTCTTCGCGTTGAGCACATAAATTACAAAAAAGAAAACAATAAATAAATAAAGTCATTTTGACTAGCAGCGTGAATATTGCCGACAAGTCTACGCCTGCTAATATTATTTATTTCTTTTTATTCATGATTATCATATTTGTTTTGTTGTTGCTGCTCATTCATAAGATATTTAGGTAGTATATCACTTTGAATTGCAAGCCTCATAAAACATGAGGTTGGAAAAGTGAAACAGAGTAACTGCGGTAGTAACTCAAGCGCGTTAAACAACAACAAGTGATTTCCATGCATTGGCAATGTGGCATCGCACTTAAAGAGGGATTAATACCTAGATGGGTTGGAGGTTGACAGGCTGGTCGCTTGGACCATTTGGCTGGTTGTTGTTGGTGACTACTGGCTGTGGGTTCTAAAAAATGCATGTATTTACATATTTCTAGGCATCTACTATATACATACATACATACATACATACGTAAAGGCATATATAACAATTTTGCTGCCAATTTTGCGAATGCAAGCGCGCAAAATGGAGTGGGAAATTGCCAAGTGAGCATCCAAAAAAGGAGAGGAAAATAAAAAGGCTAAAGGCATCGACCAGCAGAGCGCAATGGTGGAGAGTACTCCATATTTGTTGTTTTTTTTTTTGCTTAGGTTGCTTTTGCTTTTAATAATATTACTCTTATTTTTGTTATTGCCCTGGTGGTGATGGTGTGCGCATTGGCGCCCACGAAAATGAAATGTTGCGCCCTCTGTGTGCAATAAATAATATTTTTTCGCATAAAATATGTTATCCGATTTTCATGGCATGCCGAATAGCGGCAATATTTCATTTTTTATTACCTTTCGGTGTGTGTTTGAGACTGTGTGTGTGTAAGCTGCAAGGTACTACTATGTGGTTGTTTTCGCTGCCTGCTGCTACTCCTACCTTAGCACTGCCAAGCACAATTTTTTCTTTGCTGCCAACATCCTCGCTCGAGCAGCGCGCAGTTATTCATGCCATATTTTCTCTCACTGCTACCAACCTCCACAAAGTACAATCCAGTGCACAGTAAAAACAAAAACAAAAAAACGAAACGCAAAAAAAAACAGAAAACTCGTACTCATTCAATCACATACACTCATAAATTTCAACATGTTCAGCACACCTTTATGACAACGCGCCAAAATGTATGCAAGCACAGCGATTTTGTTCTTGCGACTAACCGTCATAGCGCACCACCATCTCTTTCGCTCTTATTGGCCAATGTTTTCCAGTTGAAAATGTATAAAACGCCATCAGTCAGGCGGCCTGCGATTTTGATTTTTATTACTTTTTTAAGTTGCATGGCGCGTTAGTGAAAAATTAGTGTTAAGTGGCTACTTTCAGAAATGCTCACAATTTCACTTCGAGAAAAAAAATGGCTAGAAGTTGACAATATTAGCAGGCCGTTTGTTTCTAATTACGTTACTAGAAGATTAATTTTATGTGTAAGAGAAGTCGAAAATGTATCGACAACTACATATATAATTCGTCGTATATACATAAATATAATATAATATATGTATGTAAACAATGTGCATACCACCTTGATCAAAAAGTTCCCGGAGCAACCGCGAGGTGACGGTTTTTTGTGATTAACATTCCTACCACAATTGTGTCGCCATTGCTTGACATTTGTAAAAGGGGCCGCATTGATATCGCTAAAGCCATGATTTCCAAGGCTGAATCCGACCCAACATTCGTCAAACGCACCATTACTGGGGACGAGACGTGGATTTATGAGTACGGCACGCAATTCAGACATCAGGCAAGTGAATGGAGAATTCCGAATGAACCAAGGCCAATAAAACCACGTTGTTGTCAGTCAAAATACGAAAGTGACGCTCACGGTCTTTATGGATTACAACGGTATTGTATATATGTATATATATATAATTGGCGCGTACACCCTTTTTGGGTGTTTGGCCGAGCTCCTCCTCCTATTTGTGGTGTGTGTCTTAATGTTGTTCCCCAAATGGAGGGACCTACAGTTTCAAGCCGACTCCGAACGGCAGATATTTTTTATGAGGAGTTTTTTCATGGCAGAAATACACTCGTAGGTTTGCCATTGCCTGCCAAAGGGCCACCGCTATAAGAAAAATGTTTTTCTTAATTTTGGTGTTTCACCGAGATTCGAACCTACGTTGTTTCTGTGAATTTCGAATGACAGTCACTCACCAACCCATTCGGCTACGGCGACGGTATTGTACGCCACGAATTATTCCCAGAAGGTCAGACTGTTAAAGAGGACAATCATTTTGGGCGTTCTGAGATGTTTATATGAAGCGATTCCCCAAAAAAGAAAGGACTTTTGGGAAAACAATAAATTTTTTTTATTTACAGTTTTTCCTTTTTTATAAAATAATTTGGCTCTTAAAGGCATATTTAATTTAAGGTTGATTGCATATTGAACAAATTGTATCGCTTATAGACAGTAATTTAACTTATATTTACTTTCCTTCTATTTTTTACAAGGAGTTAAATTTTACACTTAAATAGGCTATGTATAGTGGCAGATAAACAACCAACGATGAATAGGAACAGTTGGAACAAGAGAAATTCTTCATGGCATTTCAAGATTGGCATTCGCTGCTATTCTTTATCCAGAACTAATAGCGTGGTAGTAGTGTCCGCTATTGAACATTTTTGGGTAAGAGCAGCAAAAAGAAAAATTTCAAAGAAAAACAAATATGGACGGTCGTTATCAAAGCTTATTCAACTGATTTGGAGCCGATTACCTCCAAAACTCCAAACACGAAAGTATGTCTCTAAGGGGTGAAGACATTATAGCAAATGGTGGTGATGCGTAATAAATAAAGGGTAATAAGATTACAGGTACTTTTTCCAATAGGGTTTTTTAACAGATCATGCATGACTACCGACAAATTAAATTCATAATTTTTTCAGTATTCATTGACCTTTCATCATGGAATGACTTACGTCTCAACAACGTTAACAAATCGTACCGTTGTATTACGAAAATCTACGCGCTGTGAAAAGTGTTCATCGCGCGCTCAGGTTAACTTATGGTGCTCAGTGATGAGACCCATATTTGCCTTAATCGCTACGTCAATAAGCAAAAATGCCATATTTGGATAGAAGAGCAACTTGACCATTTAAGAACAGCCATTACATACAGCCATTTGGTGCGGCCTATGATACCGAAAATTGAAGCTCGTTATCTTCACAACATTTGGTTCGAACAAGACGGTGCTACTTTCCATACAGCCCGTAAAACAATGGATTTACTGCGCCGGCGTTTCGGTGAGTAGTTTACCTCTCGTCTCGGACCAGTGAGTGTGATATCACTTTGGACTTTTATTTGTGATAAATAGCTTCGATGGCGACACTGGATAAAATAGCTTCGATGGCGGCACTGGAAGACAACATTACTAAAGTTATTCACGAGATACCTACCGTAGACCGCCAGCAAGTCATTCAAAATTGGTGTTTACGGATGGCCGAATTACGATGCAGTTGCGGCCAACATTTAAAAGGGATCATCTTAAAAAATAAATGTCATGAATGGTTCTACACAAAAAATAATAAAGATTGCCCAATTAATTTGAATTTTCGTTGTTTTATTTCAATTTAAAATCCAATATCTCTAAATTGACCACCTTTTATCATAAGCCCATAGAATGCAGTTTGTTACAATCGAATTGGCCAAATATTGGGTTGGTTGGTTGAATTGGGCTTCAGTTGAATTTTTAGGTTTGCAGACGTAGTACAAATGTAAAACACATTTTGTTATGACAATTCAGCTGTCAATCAGTAAAACAAAGTTTTTTGATCGGTTGCGTAGTTTTCGTTTGGCGTTCGTTGAAAAATGAAAAATCAAAAGGAGCTTTTTCGTCATATTTTGCTTTTTTATGTCCGCAAAGGGAAAACCGCATCGCAAGCTCAAAAAAAGTTATGTGCTGTTTATGGGGACGAAGCCTTAAAAGAACGTCAGTGTCAAAATTGGTTTGCCAAATTTCGTTCTGGTGATTTTTCACTCAAAGATTAAAAACGCTCTGGTCGTCCAGTTGAAGTTGATGACGCCCTAATCAAAGCAATAATCGATTCGGATCGTCACAGTACAACACGTGAGATTTCAGAGAAGCTTCATGTATCACATAAATGCTTTGAAACAACTTGGCTAAGTTCAAAAACTCGATACATGGGTTCCTCACGAACTGAAAGAAACGCATTTAACGCAACGCATTAACAGCTGCGATTTGCTAAAGAAACGTAATGAAATCCATTTTTAAAACGACTGTCAAGCGGAAAAGATCATGGAGCAGGCCAGGTGAACCAACTCAAACAACATCAAAAGCTGGTATTCACCAAAATAAGGTTTTGCTATCAGTTTGGTGGGTTTGCAAAGAAATTGTCTACTTTGAACTCTTCTTACCACCCAACCGAACGATCAACTCTGATGTCTACATTAAACAACCAACGAAATTAAACAATGCAGTTGAAGAAAAGCGGCCCGAATTGACAAATCGAAAAAGTATTACATTCCATCATTACAATGCAAGGCCATCTTTGGTCACTCGGCAAAAATTATTGGAGCTCGGTTGGGATGTTTTGCTACATCCACCATATTGTCCTGACCTTGCACCATCGGATTACTTTTTGTCTCGATATTTACAAAACTTCTTGAATGGTAAAAATTTCAATAATAATGATGATGTCCAATCGTATCTGATTCAATTTTCTGCTAATAAAAACCAGAAGTTTTATGAGCATGGGATTATGATGCTGCCTGAAAGTTGGCTAAAGGTCATTGATCAAAATGGGTAATACATTACAGAATAAAGTTATTTAGTTCCATGAAAAAATTGTCTTTGATTTTCCAAAAAAAATCTGCAATTACTTAGTTGCCAACACAATAATTTCCAAGTTATGGCGGTCACGCTTCTTTTATACAGATTGTATATTACATAGATATTTTATTAATTAAAATTTATAGCATAGCAATAATCTTATTGAGAGATAATTGGAAAAGTATGAATCTAAAAATTATATTCCGTTTAATAAACTGAAACTCTTTTTGCTCAAAATCCTTTTAGTTAATACATAAAAGATATTTTCTTTTAAATTTTTCATATAATTTAATGTTGCGGGGAGAATCCTGTGTCCTTGACCGGCTATAAAACTTTTGCGGAGAGAGTCCTGTATCCAATCCTTGTCTAATAATGAAATTCGTTGCTTCACTTTCAAAATTACAATTTTTCTCCTTATTTTCCAAAAATATTTCCTTTATGCATGTACCATATGTATGTATAAGAACAAAGGACTTATTTTAATGAAATACTTAATTGGGCTCAATATCGTTGCAGTTTACTATAGTTTAGATACAGGTCTTAATAAAAAAATTCTTATTACAAAAATGTATTCTGTCTGCATGTGAAATAAAATTATTTGCAACACATTTGTATAGGTTTGTAGTTTTTGTCAAAAAGGCTTTTGTTTTAATTCATTTTCCCTTTAACGATTTATTGTTGAAAACGACTCAGTCGCTACAGCACGAATTCGAATTTTTGCCATGGGGGTATTCGGCCTACTGCAAACAGCCACTTCAGCCAAAGCGATGGGCAACCTGACGAGAATTTTGGATGGTGCAGGCAATGAGTGCAGGGAATGTGTTTAATCACTAATTGACATCTTCGTAATTGGTAATTGCCTTTTTTGCTCCCATGTATCCACCACAACTACAAAGTATGCACAACATATGTATGTCTCTGCAAGTATAGACGTATGCAGGAGAAGACTGGCGAAAGAAATATCAGCCTGGGGCTATAAAAAATAAAAGCTTAATGAATTTCTATTAATGGTATTTAAGAAGAAATGTTGTTGCAATATATTAGCATAACAATTAAGATGATTGCATTTAATGGTCAAGCGATTGGCGTAGGAATAAGTACAAAATAAGCGAACTCCCCGAATCAGCAACTGAACCCCGTTAGGTCAACCCCATATTCATGGGTTCGCCATTTCATGCGTGGTATCCTCCACATAAAATCAAATTCTTCCTCTTCGTGATGGAATTTTGTCTCACTTTGAATTCCCGGATAGTTTGAGAAGGTTAGAGTATTTTTCAATGCGGAAATACATCTATACACTAGTAATTTTAGTCTTGTGAAATTGCTCTTCGGCGGTTACCTAGCGTTGATTGGCAACAAGTTCCTGGGGAGGTGCACCAAGATTTTTTTTTGCCTTACGACAAATTACCAAACGCCCTTACAATATCCGCAAAAAACTCTCGTTATGTATTTTCCTGTTTGACAATAATTGCAAGGCAATATAGTCCGGGAGCCAGCGGTCGATTTTGGACTGCGTTTTTATACCGTTAAATTCTTGACTATACTTGTGATTTAGCTTTCATGAATAACGAAAGTGAACGTCAGCTGGCGCACCCAAAACTACTTTATGCCGATTGGATTTTTTTTTTACATAATTTTTAGTTCGGGAGCCAGGGGTTATTTTGACCTCATCATTTCATGCCGATTGATTTTAATACTGAAGGCAGACGCTATCCAATGGATGACGAAACCAACCTTCAGCTGGTCCAGTCGCTGTTGGTACGTGCGTAGGATGCAGCGAAACGTGTCGAAAAAAATTTTTAACAACTCATTTAATACCGGCTGAAATTTTTTTTGTGTATTGTTGACATTTAGTAGAATAAAAAAAAATAGTCAGCTGCGCCGTAGAGGGGAAAAAATACGTCAGCTGAACAGGCGAACTTGTAAAATAAATTAAAAAGTAAAACTACTTTATTCCGATTGTAATTTTTTTACATAATTTTGAACACATATGAAAATATAATAATGACGGTCAGCAGCGTTCATAGCGGTGGGAAGACCGTCAGCCGAAGCATCCCTTTGATGCGACCATATTTAAGAATTTCGGACCGAAGCACTCGTCAACACCTCTCAATATTTTGTGTATGGGCTCCAGTGATAGGGTCCACAAAGTTTTCTGAGTAGTTCACTGTTTGGTGGATGTGCCCATGGTCTTCCAGACGATAATAGGCTTTCCAGCAATCCGTCAGAATGGTCGTACCAGGCGCGAACTTATGCTTTAAGACACTAAGTAGTATCTCTTGACTGCGGTCCTGCACAGGTCTGACAAACATCTTCTTACTATCCCTTTCTATGCCACCATACTCCCACCTGTCACGATTGCACTTTCGTCGTCCCATTTTCACTTCGTCCACTTCCACCACAAGCCCTTCGCCGCCCAATTGAGTATCGCTTTTCGACACCGCACAATTCATAAGGACTTCTCTCAAAAATGAGGTCAAGTCGTTACATGTTTTGGGGGATATATGTACTTACTTCCCTCTGGAGCATTGCAGTTTTAAGGTAGAGAGCTGAAATGAAAATTAAAACGAAGCGGCAAATCTCCTCATTGCTTAGGTGGAAGCCCGAGAAAAAGGTGTTACTTCAGCGACTCTGCTTGAATCTGCAGCGCATTGTCTTCTTCTAACTGGTCTTTGTGTTTATCGACATACCCACGAATTTTCGTATTTAAAATAAGGTTTCTGGTGATTTGGGCTTCTTTTCGACTCCAGAACTGCCTGCTCTACTAAAAAAATATCTGTACCTCATCTTTCTTCAGATGAATGAAGGAAGTTATAGATAATTTAAAGCTTATACAGCTACACTTTTTTTTTTGCAAACTACGCTTATGGTTAAGACAAACAGTTATATCCAGCAATGTGGTGACACCCGAACTTATAGATCATATTTTTATATGGATTTATAATGCTTTGAATCAATAAAACTTGTTAAATACTCGTATATGTATTTTAGTGTTTTTCAGTTCAATTATTGTAAAATCAACTATTTCGCGTTATTAGCAGTGACAATTCGTCGAAAACTTTCATCATTGCTAGAGTGGGTTTTGATAAACCACCTTCAGTGAGGTTATTTATTCATCAAAATTCGTCCCCCTCAAATGTATCTGTCTTACTGATGTTTGACAGATAATTAAGAATCTAAAGAGAAAAATGCTTTAATATTAGGCATAAATTAATTACATCTTGCAAATGTGACTTTCTTAACATTTTAGGGGCGATAGTTAATTGGAGATAATCTAACAGATGAGTAGTAGAGCAGATAGTACATAATCCGGAAGCAACTCTTTTGCTCCGCTCTCTCTGTAGTCGGAGTAGTAGCAAAGAACTCTGAGTCGGAAGGTACACTACCAGCGATATTATTAATTCAATTCAAAGTAAAAAATGTGTGAAAATAATACAAAATTAAGAATCAATTCACTTTCTCTCGATATGGCCATCTTTTGCTTTGACTATGACCTTGAGACGGTTCAGAAACGAATCGCAAGCTGCCCGAATCTGACTTGCAGGTATTTTGGCACACTCGCGGACAATGGCTTTTTTCAGCTCCTCGAAACTGGTAAATCTTTTAGTTCGGACCTTACTCGCCAAAACGGCCCAAAGAGAATAATCCATCGGATTCGCGTCTGGTGACTTGAAAGCCATTGTGTGGACGTTATGAAGTTCGGAACGTTGTTCGGGTCAGTCAAATAAACCCTATCGTTTTGGGAGTTTACGAATTGCTCAACTTGAAAATTTTTCTCGTCAGAAAACACAATGTTCCAGAAATTGACCGCTTTCGGCCAAGCGAAGCAGCTCCTTCGCCCTCTCAAGACTGACTTGTTGCTCATTTGGTGTGAGATCATGCGCCTTTTGGATCTTGTAAGGCTTGACTTTGAGCTCATTTATCAGTATGCGGCGGATGCTACGGTCAGATATTTTCAGTTCTTTCGCCGTTTGATTGGCACTTCGTCAGGGATTTCGTTGAAGTCGCTTCTTCACTGTTTGAACCATTTCACGTGACGTTGCAGTCTTTTGATGACCACCTTCATGACGTTTCGCCATGCTACCAGTATCATTGAGACGAGTAATGGTGCGATAAACAAAAACTTTATTTACTTTAAGGGGCTCGTGCTCACGAACAATCGCTGGTTGTGATTTTCCAGCCAAATATAATGCAATCACACTATTGCGTTTAAAATCCATTACTGAATTTCTTTTTTCGCGTCTACTCTCTGCAAAATGCTTCCGTGCGCTTGTAAACTACTCTGAACTGTCATTTAGCCAACTAACAGAACAGCTGATGCCGGTACATCAACTGCGCGAGTGGTCTGAAGTTGGTTACACTTCGAGTGCCGGGCCCTGTATAGAGAATGATTAAAATGACTCGACTTATAGTGTAGGTGCTGCAGAGTTAAAATTAATAAAAAACAATTGATTAAATCATAATTGAGCAGGAAAGTATTGAAAAAGGTAGCGGGAAATATAAGAATCAAAATAAAAGCGGAAATGTACAGTCGTCTGGTATCTCTCACAAGTGAAAGAGTGGCATCGACTCTCTAAAAACATTTTCTGAATCAGTGCATAATAGCCCCTGGTGACAGTCCAGCATTGCTTGTCCAGCACTTTATATGTGTGCGTGTCGGGTGCTTGTCATTTGCCCGGTGACGTTCAAAACACAAAGCGATCAATCCACAGTTGTATTTAGAAGTAAATATGTCGTCATCGGATGATGAATTTTTATTTATGTAAATTTGTATATACCTAATTATTCCATGGCTGAAAAGCGTAAGTAAGGGAATTAAATTTGAGTTTGGGATATTTTGTATTGTCCATCAGACTCCGATACGATCAAAAAAGTAAGCGTCAAACGAAAATATCAAAAATTTTTGATTTTCATCAAGCATTGTAGGTGTAGCCGACAACAAATACGTGTGTCACGACGCCACCCGACTGCACTAACACATACAAAGCGCAGTCAAGCATGCTGGACTGTTACCAAGCTCTACAAGTTGTAAAGAGATAAAATCGCGAATACTTCGAATGACAGAACTTAAAGAAGTTGGTGCAAGTACTAACTTTTGCAAAAAACATTTTGGTCGATGTTAGTGAAGTATCCAACTGATAATGAAACGAATATACTAAAGGCTGTGAAGATGCCCTTTCAACATTGTATTGGCTACGATGATTATGACGGGCCCGAAATAGAAGAAAACATTAAGTACACGAAAAACATTTTAAAACATAAACAGAACTTTGACGCAAATACTTATTTAAGGGATTTAGCGAAAGCCTTTCCCCCACTTTGGGGCAACAACAAAAAACCATAGTAAAGATCCAAGAAGGGAAATTGAATTACGGCAATTTCTACAAATTAAAAAAGCAGGGTTGCATTGCATTCACTTGTTAGTGCTATCAATTGCATTAGGCTGTGCTACCAAACTAACGACAAAAAACCAAACGAATAGAGCGGGTCATAAATTGAATCTCTATCATGCTTTGTTCCTAGGGCACGTAATTCGCAAATTAAGCTATTTTCATGGTGCATTCGTAATCCACTTTGGCAGCTCTCATTCTTATTCTCAGCCTTTTATTACCATTGTGAGTTGTAAATATCGGTGATGGAGAAAAAAAAAGTAATTTAAAACTAAGATTTTGCTTTATTTTATAGCAAAGATTATAATAATTTATTCCTCCCATTTTACAGCAATAAAAAAAGTCTCAAAAAATGACAGCAAGCCGGCGAAAGGGTGCTGGTAGCGAAGTTGAGTGAAAAAGTTAATGTTAAAGCAGTTGCAGAACTAAGGATTTGTATACTCGATGGTCGATCAGGTGACTCCTTCAAATTAGCTGAGAGCCGGTTAACGGTCTGATGTTGGCCACACCTTATGAATTAAAAAAAATATATAATAATTGGCGCGTACACTTCTGTTAGGTGTTTGGCCGAGCTCCTCCTCCTATTTGTGGTGTGCGTCTTGATATTGCTCCACAAATGGAGGGACCTACAGTTTCAAGCCGACTCCGAACGGCAGATATTTTTTATGAGGAGCTTTTTCATGGCAGAAATACACTCGGAGGTTTGCCATTGCCTGCCGAGGGGCGACCGCTATTAGAAAAATGTATTTCTTTTTTTTTTTTTATTAATTTTGCTTTTACCGAGATTCGAACCAACGACCTCTCTGTGAATTCCGAATGGTAATCACGCACCAACCCATTCGGCGACGGCGGCCGCCTTATGAATTATTCTCGCAAAAAGAAAACATTAAATAAATTATTTTCAATAACAGTTTCGACATATATTAATTTTTGACAACCATAAAATGGAATCTTTTCATATTCTATATTGTCACACCGTCCTCAATTTACGTAAAGCCGAAACTTAAGAATTTAAAATGTATGAAAAGCTTTAACTTACCACTAACACAACTTCCATGTAAGCGCGAAATATTAAATTAAGTCATCTGAAGCACCCATTGTTAGGCTAATGTTAAATGTTAGATGAAGTACCCTGTTGTGAATGGGAAAAGGGCCATTTTCTCCGCCGTTTTTTTTTTGGCGGTTGAGAAGAAGTTAACAGGAAATGCAAAAAGAGTTCAGCGGAAATAAAAATCTATATTAATTTAAGAAATCCTCCCTTAAATAAGCGCGATAACTGTAAATACCTTATATAATGTATGTAATCACATTAAAAATAATTTCCTTGTACTGGCTGATAAATAATACAAAGGGTAAATATGCTCAACAATTTTTAATTTCTTTTTATATTATATTTTTTCAACAATTACTTAACGTTCTTTGATTTACTGTTCTGTGAAGGTGGCGAGCAAAAATTACGTCGATCGCAGTTCAAGTGTTCAGATTGCAGATTTTTATTATTTTATAAAGTATGCATACTTTTAGACAATTTTATTTTTACATTACTTTATATGTGGTTATTATTACCTTGAAGTTGTTATATATATATTTTGTCTTTCAAAAACTATACCATAACAATATCTCATTGTTAAAATGCTTTGTATAGTTGATTTCATGATTTTATTTCTTGGGCGATTGTTTTCAAAGACCACATTTTTTTTATAATGGCACCCTGTTTACAGTAGTGACACATTCCCATAATCAGAGCTATAATTTTTGCAGAGTGCCTCAAATGTCTTGGAAATCAAGAATTGCGTACTACAGAGTGCCGTTCTTGCGAAACTGCCTACTAAGGACCCAGGCGAGATGTCGCAAAGAGATGCGCTAAGAGTACAAAGTATTATTTCTCTCGCTTAATTACGGGTTGTGACCAAGAAAGGAAGAGCGCAAGCGAGATTTTTAGCAGGTCAAGTAGGCCAATAAAGCTAAGTGCAAGATAGATTTATTACAAGTGATGGCATCCGCCCAGCTGATTTTTTTCCCAAGGATACGAATAACGTCAAAATTAATTGTTTTATTTGCATCTGTGTGTTTACTTTGCCATTTGTGTACATTGAGAGTTTATAGTTGGTGAGTTAAATAATATCTAAAGTGAAATATTACAAAAACATGCATGAAAAAGTGTGTATTGGCCTTGAAAAATGTTAAGCGGGGTAAAGTACCGTTTTCTGGCCGCTTCCACGACAGTCGGTTCTACGGTACCGCAATGACCCGGATTTATGAAATTCAAAAAGGAAAAACCAAATACCGCATGTTTTCACTTATATGCGGATGTCATTACCAGTAATAAATCCGCCTTGGCTATGCGCGAGTTGGTTACATTTCAGAACCAAAGCGAATCTATACAAGGTTGTGCTCAAGGCGAATTGAGTACCATAGGTGGCGCCTTGCCAAAACAGTTGGTTTTTGGCTATATTTGGTTTGGTAATATTGTGATTTGTGAGATTTAAACTAAACAAACAATGAAAACGAATCGCTATGTGTTAAATTGTGAAAGCACAAATTAATATGAAACATACAAATCCAGTTTGTGTGCGTTTTTATGCGGACGACGCCGTGGCAGGATAGTGTGTGTGTGTGTGTATATATATATCCTCTTGTGTTTGATTGTCCCCTTTGTTTTCGCCTACTCTTCCTCTTCTCAAAGCAGTAATTTCCATTCTTTTTGTTTGTTTATTCATGGGCTCTTGCGACACGGCGAATTTGGAAGGTGCAATCTTGTGTTCTATCATTATGGAGTTGTGTTATTTGGTCAACTGATTAGTGGCTAGAAACGCATAATCTTGTATTCCATCATTCTTGGTTTAAAAATATAATAAAAAATAATCTACATTGCTCCTACTAACTGCATTACAGACCCTTTACCATAATTAAGGATTTCCAGTAATTTAAAGATTTCTCTATTTCGGTAACAATTGAGACGAACTTGCACATATCATACAAATTTTTAAAGCAAAATAAAGCATTATTAAAATTTATGCTGTTTTGCCAAGACAAAGCACCATAACATTTCAGCAAATACTTTGTTTTTAAATGTTGACATCTGGCAACTTCTTTTATATTACATTTCCAGTTGTCAAGCAAGCTATTATTCCAACGCCCATTGACAAATGAAACTGTTTGCGTGGTGGGTGAACGTGTGCACCACTATAATTGATATGACAGTAATAATTGATGTTCTAGTGCAGAAAAACGTTTGCCGGTACGGTTTGGTAGAAGTTTATTGTTCAAATTCCAGTTTTTAAGTAATACATTCTTTAGATAAGCTTGTGATTGTTATCATCAGAGTGTTTCAATCGGCCCACGTTCATTGATATAAAACGTAGTTAAGTGATTTTCTGCATTATTCCATCAAGTACTTTTTGTACAATGAGTGAGGAGTCAATCAAAAAACGACAAAAGACGTGCCTTCAAGTTGCAACCAATGTCAGTGAACAGAAACATCACATAACTCGCGATATGAGGGCAAAACATTTGGGATTGTGTCGAGGATTCCGAGGATGCACCGTTTGGCTCACCGGCCTGAGTGGAGCAGGCAAAACATCTATTGCTTTTGAGCTAGAAGCATACTTGGTATTACGTGGCATTCCAGCATATGGGCTCGATGGCGACAATATACGCACTGGTTTAAATAAAAATCTAGGTTTTACACCAGCAGATCGCGAAGAAAATATCCGCAGAGTAGGGGAGGTAGCGAAACTTTTTGCCGATAGTGGAGTAGTAACAATATGTAGTTTTGTTTCGCCATTTGCAGAGGACCGTGAATTAGTAAGAAAAATTCATAAAGATGCTGATTTAAGATTTTACGAAGTCTTTGTTGATACGCCGTTGTCAATATGCGAGTCCCGCGACGTTAAAGGGCTGTATAAAAAAGCGCGCGAAGGTGTTATAAAGGGATTCACTGGAATCACACAGGAGTATGAAAAACCAGAACATCCTGAACTTATTATCAATACTGATGGATACACTGTAAGTGAATCTACTCAGGCATTAATAAACCTTTTAGAAACCGAAGGTATTATTCCGAAGAAAAAGTCACATCCAAATGAAATTCCGGAACTATTTGTGGACTCCAAATTAAAAGCTGCACTTTTGCATGAGGCCAAAACATTAAAGTCGATTCCATTAACCGAAGTAGATTTACAGTGGGTTCAAGTTTTATCCGAAGGATGGGCGTACCCTTTGAGCGGTTTTATGAGAGAAGATACTTTCTTGCAAACTATTCATTTCAACTCGATCGTTACCGACGATGATGCCGAGCGTCAGAATCAATCAGTTCCAATTGTTTTATCTGTGACAACTGAATTGAAAAATAAACTAGATGGTGTCTCATCCATCGCACTTACTTTCCAAGGGAACCCCATAGCCATTATGCGTAAGCCAGAATTCTATTATCAACGTAAAGAGGAGCGAGTATCGCGTCAGTTTGGTACGAGCAATGAAGACCATCCGTATATCAAGCTTATTGCGAAAGAAGGCGACTACTTGGTTGGCGGGGAATTGGAAGTTTTAGAGCGAATTCGTTGGAATGATGGCTTAGATCAATATAGATTAACACCAAATGAATTGAGGCAAAAATTTAAAGCAATGGGCGCAGATGCAGTGTTTGCATTTCAATTGAGAAATCCCATTCACAACGGTCATGCTCTGCTAATGCAAGATACGAAACGGCAACTGGTTGAAAGAGGATTCAAAAAACCGGTTTTATTGCTTCATCCTCTGGGTGGTTGGACAAAAGACGACGATGTGCCTTTACCAGTGAGAATAGCGCAGCACCAAGCGGTACTAGATTCTGGTGTGCTAAAGGCAGAAGACACCGTATTAGCTATATTTCCTTCACCAATGATGTATGCGGGGCCGACCGAAGTTCAGTGGCATGCTAAAGCAAGAATGAATGCTGGAGCTAACTTTTACATCGTTGGTCGTGATCCAGCGGGTGTACCGCACCCGAATAAAATGCGTTATCCCGATGGAAACCTATTCGATGCAACACATGGGCAACGTGTTTTGAAAATGGCACCCGGTTTGAATACTATAGAAATACTTCCTTTTCGTGTTGCTGCATATGACAAAAGCAACTCATGTATGTCATTCTTTGATCCAAGCAGAAAGGAGGAGTTTGAGTTCATATCAGGAACCAAAATGCGCACATTAGCTAGAACGGGACAGTTACCACCTAATGGTTTCATGGTGCCGGAAGCATGGAAAATATTGTCGCACTATTATCAATCAATATCATCGTCCGCAAATGATGCTAAATAAAGGCACCAGCTAAACAGTTTTAATATACTTAGATAGATAGATTCGTTTGACGTATTTGTGCAATGAATGTTAATTGTGTAGTTAATTAATGTATTTGTTTGGGGGAGGGAATTTTATATTTTCGCTGGTTCGTTAAAAAAATTATAAAATTTACATGTTTTACACATTTCTTACTTACCTTACTACTACTTGCACTATTGCATTTAGCTCCATTAGAATTAAGTTACATAACGTTTGCTTGTAAAGCTAGTTTGCCTAATATATTTGCCCGTGCAATCTGTTCACTTAAGTTTAAGAATGAAAAGCTACAAATGTTTTTCCTCTTTAAATCCCTAGGATAATCATGTTTTCTGAATTTGTATTTGTTTAAAGGGAATTTGTGCTTATGAATCTGTTTAACAGAATTTCTATGGATTTATGTGCATATGTATTTTAAATAAACCTGTATTTAATTGTTCCTTTTACAAGAACTTTTTCCATCCTCAATATATGTAATATATTGTTCTCTGTATGTGTATATTTTAGATAGAGTTATAAGTAATAATTCATGCTAAATTATGCATATTTTAATGCCCCTTTACATTTACCTTATTCTTGAATCAATAAATCTTGAACCGTCTGCTGATAAACTATATATTAATGTTTTATTTCTCCTCTTACTACTCAACAACAAATATTCTTATCCGCCTTTTATATGCTGGTGCAGTTTAAAAAAGCTTCTTTGTGCAAATTTTTAATCTTTGTGAATTAAATTGAATGGCATTGAAAATTGATTTCCAAATTTGATACATCGATAAGTGCTGTCATCATATTGTTTGATTTGGTGCTTTTATCCAAGGTTTTTGTGAGCTACAAATATCGATGGAATGTGCCTTATAGGACATCAACGGTCATCCGGTTGTTGTATTCTCTATTTTATGAATATAATTCAAACTGCTTACTGATAGGTAAATGCAAGTCACGCCGAGTTTATCAAGCTGTATTCAAGATAAACAGTTGAGCAATAGTTATAGGCAAGTTAATCAAAAATTGCAGTATATTTCTCTTATGAAAGCACAAATTTTATGCAATGCAAATTTTACCAATTGTGGGAGGTGTCCGGTAATTACGTAACAATTTTCTATAGTAAGTACAATTTTTACAGCTTGTATAAGTGAATGAAGTGAAGTGAATATATTTTCCCAAACAAAATTCAAACTAATTTTTTGCAAACATAAAGATTTGCACAAATATTTACGTAAACACTGAATTTCCACTAGCATATCCATATGTACATGTACACGTATGTATGTTCGTGTGTATACTGTGTTCTCAGCTTATATAATTGTTGGTTAAATTACGTTTAAAAGCTAAAATAAAATTCAAGCCATTTATTTGTAAATGCGAGTTTCTTAGTAGTGATATCCATCTGCCCGCCTAAAGCAAAAACAATAATATGTATACAAAAAAGTAACTTTCAGTTTGTAGGAAAGTAGTTGGTTACCAATTAAAGTTTGGGTACTTTTCGCTCAAGAATACCAGTTATGTTACATACAAATATTTCCGCTTAAGAGAGGTGTGCGCTCAAAAACAAAAACCAAAGGTTTTCACATGAACAAAGTACACGTCTGGCGAGTACAGTACAAACTTGCAACTTCCCCTCAAAATTAAATGTCATTTTGCTCTCTCACTTTCAACTACTTTGCAAGTTTTTTGGGTACATGAACACCAAAACATGATAATTTGTAAAAATTGGTACAAATTATTTGCTTCATGAACAGACTTTTTATGAGCAAATTCACTTATTCATTACTATTAAAAAAAGAGGTAGCACAAAAAATCTGTTACTATAATTATCACCTAATTTTCATATAATTTTTCTATCTTGCACCATTAAAAAGGCCAAAAGTGAAAATTTATTTTATGTATTTAGTTGATTTAAAATAGAAAGTTGACTTTTATGATGATCGTTGCAGTAATAAAAGGGATTGCTTGCTTGAAAATGACTGGAAGGGGAAGTTGTATGACTGAAATTTGCTCTGTAATTTTTAATTTTTAAATAAATGTCATTAAATACAATCAGTCATTAAATTTTGACACTTTTTTACTATTAAATTTTCATAAATACCGTAGAACGTTCTTCATAGAGGTCAAAATATTCAAAATCCGCGTGAAAGAAAAATGCACAAAAACAAAAGCGATCAAAGTGACGAATGTATGTACGCACATACATACATATGTATGTATCTTTTTTATTTCGATTATAACTGAAGATTTTAACCCCAAAAAATATTTAAAATTGAATATTTTTATAACACATGGGGTGAAAAGTCCCGGGCCTAGCATATAGATTTTTTTTTTATTTGGCGGTGAGGTTGGGTTTAAAATGCCTTCGCCCCACATAGTAACCGTCGCTACTACGAGTGTGGTGATTCCACTAAAAATATCCCTCCACTTCTCTTGGATTTTTCCCTCCACCCCGGAACTGCTTCCGCATTGCTTCGAGGTAGAGGGCCAAGACGGCGTCCTAAGAAGGGCACTCACTTACTCACCCTGCGTCCGGGATCGCCTGTTTTGAGAAACCTATGCTCAATGCTCTTCAGCATAATTTTCCATTTCACGCTTCTTTTTTCGGATAATATCCTTCACGAAATTTGCGACGGCATTTCGTTTTTCTTCGTCTATCATCATTTTCTCGATAATTTCTTCAGATGTAAATACACCAATAGCTCGTTGCAGGCCTGTTCCCTCTATGTTCCACCTCTCGCATTTAAAGAAGATGTGCTCCGCATTATCATACTCAGTATCTCCATATATTCAGTTTGGTAGGCTCTCTTTTCCCATTCGCCAGAAATACTTGCGAAAGGACCCATGTCCGGACAAAAACTGTGTGAGGTAATAGTTAACCTCACCGTGCTTTCATTCTACCCACTTTTTTAGATCGGGTATTAGTCTCGCTGTCCATCTACCGTACCGTTCAGAGTTCCATCTTGCCTGCCAAAGTGTGAGCGTAACATATAGATGGCACTAGTTTTATTGCAATCACCTCTTTTTCAGCTAATACTAACCTCAAAACTAATTAACCTAACTTTCATGATATTCTATTCATTGATTCGTGAGTTATTGTGCTAAGAGTGACGCTTCTTTTGTTATTTTCAAAACACTGTTTCAAAAAGAATTTTGTGTTTTAATTTTACACTGCTTTTTCATGGGGAAAAATACCGTTCAAGCGAATCAATTGCTTGAAAAGTGTTGTAAGGACTCCGCTCCATCTGAAACAATAATAAAACGATGGTTTAATGACTTCAAGCGTAGCCGTAGAGACAACGCAGTGGACGTCCAAATGAGGCGGTAACATCCGAAAACAACAAAAAAATCCAAAAAATCGATTTGAATGATCGAAAAGTGAAGTTGCGAGAGTTAGCTGACGTCGTAAAGATATCAAAAAAACGTGTTGGCTTTATATTGCATGAGCATTTAACTATGAGAAAGTTCTGTTCAATGTGGGTGCCGCGTTTGTTCACTGATTTGTTTAATCAAGACAACGCACCGTGTCACAAGTCAATCAAAACAATAACAAAACTACATCAATTAAACTTCGAATTGCCCCCACATCCACCGTATTCGCCAGACTTGGCTCCCAGCAAATGTTCAAAGACCTAAAAAAGTGCTCGCCGGTAAGAAATTTCGCTGCGGCCTATTTTCAAGCAAAAGATAAATCGTTCTACAAAAGTAGTAATGAAATTTAGAGTGGCGCTGGAATGACTGCGTTGTTATTTATGGTATTTACGTTGATGAATAAAGTTAAACTTGAACAAACAAAAAAAGTGTTTTCTTTGTTAGGTCCGGGACTTTTCAGCCCATGTGTTAAATAGAGCGAGTATGTATTTGCTTACATTTGTTAGCATAAATAAACATTCAATTTTCATTGCACATATGTATGGTATGTACTTGTTTATCAAAATTAAACAAAGCCACAAGAAAAAATTCAAACTGAATAAGAACTAAAATTCTAACTAAGTAAGTGAAGGTATACTCAGTCCATAATCCTATACATTCATTTAAAGAACAATTAATTCTATCACAAGGAACTTATAACAAATTTAATTAAAACTTCTTTCAAAAGGAAATATGCAGCCTATTCCATTTGAAATGCAAACAAATTGCACAAAACATCGAAAATAAAAAGGACTGCGTCGATGTGGTGACGGTATGTCCCCCTTTAAGGGGACCCAGTGGTCTAGAAATTTCAAAAAATCGATTTTTTGTTTTTTCGATATTTCGAAAGTATAGTATCTTAAGAATATACTGTGAAGCTTTCATACGGAAATTCCTAATATTATAGCTTCTACAGCCCATTAACTAGGTGGAGAGCGGTCCGCGCGCTACTGTACCTCTAACTTTAAACTCATTTATACCAAATCGACTTTTTTCGGCCTCGTGTTGTAAAAAACTAAATTATTCAACCGAATCGTCTGAAATTTTGAAATGTTGTTCACAACATCAATGGCTATCGCCCGTATTAGAATCATATTATTATTTCAATTATTTCGTATTTTTTTGATTTAGAGGGTCAAATTTAAAACCGTGCCATTTTGTCAACTTTTTTTTTTATTCTAGTGCGGGACATAGCTGCAGTCATACTGAATAATAATTTTTTTGGTTTTTGTGTTTCAGATAAATAGAAGAGCCCAAATAGACAACACCGTCCAGTTCCAATTTTTCGGGATGGGCAACTTCAACGCGATTTTTTAAATTATTAAAATTAAGAAAAATATTTTTATTAAATTATTAATTAATAATATTATTTTTTATAAATTTTTTTTCATTTTTGTATGTAAAAGAAGTTAAATAAAAAGCCTACAAAATTTAAATATCGTTTTTCATACATTTTTTTTTTTCATTTTTGTATGTAAAAGAAGTTACATAAAAAGCCTAAAAAATTTAAATATTGTAAATTGTAAAAAAAATATAATATTGTAAAAAAAAAATTCCTGAAAATACCCTAAATTTTCGAGCTCTAGACTACCGGGACCCCTTAAGGGTAAACTAAAATTTTGAAAATATTGTTATACACAATGGCTAACGAAAACTAGCGAAATCTAGGAATAATTTTGAATAGAACTCTATTGTGGAATGGCCACATTTACAGTGCAACAGGCAAGGTCTATTAAGCACTTTACTGCCATGAAAATAGGACTGCTTTTAGCTAAAACATATCTGTTACCAACCTTATTGTATCGATGTGAATTGTATGCTAATTGTGGTAGTCTGTGCCTTAGTAAACTTAATGTCCTCTGCAACAACATTGCCAGATATGTGTTTTGTGTAAAACGTGGTGATCACATATCAGTTTTCGCCAGTGTGTAAAATTTCATGATTTATTAAAAGTAAAATGCCTAATGCTGCTTCATAAGGTCATTGACTCTACTGAGCCCAATTACCTTGCCGTCCGAATTCACTTAACCTGTTTATGTAGTAAAAAATATAGGTTTCTTGTATCTGAACGCCAGTTCTTTTTTTTTTTGCTGTTCGTCTTTGGAACGTTCTATCACAAAAGATCAAAAATTTCGAAGCACATTGCGCTTTAAAAATGAATTCATGCATTGCTAATATGGACGTACTTATACGTGTTCTTTTAATGCTTGCTTGTTCTTCTCCTCCTGCTTCCACTTTTTACAACCGACTATTTCACCCTCTCCAATCTTTCTCCCTTAAACACCTCTATGCTATTTTTAATCTTTTGCAATTAAGTTCAAGCACTGTAAAATTACTTATGGTTGTGTGTTTGATAAATAAATAAATAAAATAGCTTAAGTTCACTGTGGCTTACTGTATTTTATACGAGTAGTTAAATGTAAATACAATTGTCAATAAAAAACTAATCAGCAGAGTTAACAATCTACAAAAATTAATTAGATGACTGATGTAGATTTGAAATACTTTTTTACAGTCTGGACACTTTTTGTTCTACTTAAATGTTTCTGTTTTGTTTAAAAAAGTTATTCAAAAATATAACAAAAGGTAAGTACTACTTGTATTGTAATTTTTCCCCCTATCCATTCTGTTCGCCTAGAAATACTGCGTTTAGTCATTCATATAGCTATCTTCAGAATCTTGATTGAAATCTTCATCCGAAAATAAATGTACCTCGTCATCAATGCACCCGAAATCAGTATTAAAATCTTCTTCTTACTTTTGACTACAATTCTTTCGGTAACTTTTCTCTGGAATTTTATGGAGAGAGTACTATTAATATTAATTACGAACATTTATTTTATACAAGCATTTCACTCCAGTGTTTTCCTCATGTGATTAAAATTCGACAAACTAGTGTGTTATTTTTGGCCAAAAATTCGCGCTCAAGCGCCGATGTGTGAGCAGGGGCGTTATCGTGATGCAAGAGCCAATTTTTGTTCTTCCACAAATCCGGGCGTTTCTGGCGGATATATATATATATATACCTATAATTGGCGCGTACACCCTTTTTGGGTGTTTGGCCGAGCTCCTCCTCCTATTTGTGGTGTGCGTCTTGATGTTGTTCCACAAATGGAGGGACCTACAGTTTTAAGCCGACTCCGAACGGCAGATATTTTTATGAGGAGCTTTTTCATGGCAGAATACAAATAGAATAATTCAAATTAGAGTTAAAAGCGTGGGATGCATTTTGCTTCACTTTCAGAACCTTCTTTACATAGGTAGTTGCCAATAGAATGATTGTAATATTTACTATATCAAGCATCCCACGCTTTTAACTCTAATTCGAATTACTCTATTTGTATCTTAATTTTTGTTATAATTCTGTTCTGAGGTAGTTGACTATGACTGATCGTTCGATTTGCTATTACTTCATTATAGGTCTCTTTGTCATTAAAATTTATTTTCTACTTTTTAGTTCGATTAGCAATAAAAGCGTGTTTTTTAGTTGTTTTAAACTATTTTTCATTTATGTCATCTTTCACATTTGTCATGTAGACAAATGTACAATTTTACACAATTATTCTTATTGCATTAAAATTATTAAAACTTATTATGAAAATAGTCGAACAACATATCGCGCAATTCATGATTTTTTTTTGGTGGAAATAATCAAGCGAATAAGTTGACAATTCAAATCCTGGTGAAAATTTTCAAGAAACTGGTTCACTCGAGGATAGAAAAAGGACTGGTCGATCAAAACTGGGCGTTCTGTCGAGAATATTGCTGCTGTAGTGCAAAGTGTTGCACAAAAACTTTTAACATCGACATCTCGACGTTCGCAAGAATTAGACATTCATGAATCGCCTGTTGGGCGGATTTTATCTGTAGACGTGCGCATGGTGGATATACCTATGTATAAATTATGTAATTTTTCACATCGAATTGTTAAAAGTCGTACTTTTAATAGAAATCATGAAACCTCAAATAGTCTACGTTTTTACATGTTTTATTTTAAAGCAACAACTAAATCTAATCTAATGAAAAATAAATATAAATAGAAGTAAGCAATATTAAGTTGTCGGATTAAGTTGTTTTTTCAAAAGTCCACAGATATGTGTTTGGGTCGACATTTCATTGGACATACTTATTGTTGGACGTTTTTAGTTAAAACTAATTCTTAAATTTTTTTTCAACAAAAATAAAAGATTTTTTATAACAAAAAATATTGGGACAGACTCGAGAAGTGTACGTTCTCATTTAGTCCATTGCAGTCTGCTATTAGCGTCTTACCTTCCGCTTTATAATGAAATAAACAGCCGATCATTTATATTAAAAAATAGCATTTTTCTTTGAATATCAAAATAACACCTCTTATTGGAAAACCCTTTATAAAGAATAATAATCTGTAAAAGAAATAAATTTTTTGAAAATTCTGGACGTATGTAACCCCTTAATAATTGAATCATGGTACTTACATACATATGGCTTCCAAGCTTTTGTTCTACTATTTTCATTTGCATTTTATTGTGTATTTATCTTCTTTTTTTAATATAAAAAGTTTTGTTAGATGACAAGAATATTTTTTGAAAGGCCTATATGCAGCCGGGTTAACCTTCACATTCGAGTGCCTTTAAAAGCTTCAATTATATTATTTTACTGACTACTTTCATTTTTAACTCGTTTAAGCATTTGATTTCGAAACTTTTGTGTTAGAAGGTTATGGTACATGAAAGTGTAGCGGTAATTCAAACTTGTTTTGTCTTTTAAGTCTTCATGCCATTTGTTTTAATAGGCCTACCTTTTTACACTTTATTTATATGATTTATTTACCTTACCTTACGTTTAATTATTGTGAGTTAAATGTAATTTGAATTTGTACATCTTTAAATTTTTGTTTTGATAGTTTTAATAATTGCACTTTCTTTTCTATTTCTTTTTATTATAATATTCAATGCACTATTAAAACACTTGTAATATACAATACATTCGGTTTATACAAAGTGGCTACAAATGTATCATTTTAATTTTGTTTTTGAATAAAAGTTTTACTAAATAAAAAAATTATTTGAGTAATATAAATCTTTGTTGTTGTTCTTGTAACATAAGCATTCCCCATACATGCACGGGGAATGCTGCTGTAGCGACAGTCCTTGACTGGATATAAATCCGGGTCGTTCCGGTCACATTGAACCGACTGACGTGGGAACGAATTATAAATCCTCCGATAGGGTGATTATTTTTGCGTCACCTAGTAGTTGTAGCAATGCGATCTAGGAGAACTTATTTTAAGACGTGACTTTCGTATATGTAACTATTAACATCAGTTTAACTAATGCAAAACCAAACATACCCACTGTGGTCATGAAACTCCAAATAATAGAAAAGATTACCTCCAATATCGAAAGTCGCCTTAATTGGGTAGTATTGCCATTTATAATTTATATTTCATATAATATAAATACATAAACAACTAACATCTTTCGTTCGGTGACGGCATAAAACTGTAGGTCTATCCATTTGTGGAACAACATCAAGACGCATTACACAAATTTGGGAGGAGCTCATCCCAACACCCACCAAAGGGTATAATCGCCAGTTGTACACATTCAGTGGTTTATCACTCTATGCCAAGACAACATTCACTCTAAAGGTTTCTTCTACGCATATTAAATGCGTAGTAACACTTTTCTTGCCAAGTTTTTATTAAGCAGAGAATAGGTTTTTCTATCTGTATCTGATATAATTCTCCTTTCGTCATAAAACTCATTTACATGCCCATACATTGGACCTTTGCACGTTGATGACGACGAGTATCGTAGACGATGGAACAATGAGCTGTAGGGCTCTACGATGACATAGACATAGCATAGCGAATAGTGATCCAGCGGCTTCGTTGGCTGGGTTATGTCATTCTAATGGATACAAACGCTCCGGCTCAGAAAGTATTCGAAACAGTAGCAGCTGGTGGAAGCAGAGGAAGAGCTTAGACTGTAATCCTATTCCTCTCCTCTTAGGCTGTTATCCCATTCCTCTTTTGAAGGAAACGCCGTAATGGGGGATTTATTTAAGTTAATGTCCTTGGTCATACAGAAATCCGTTGTACCAGGAATACAGGAGAATTTCTTTAAAATTGACAAGTGCCCTTAACGGTTCGTTCTGAGTGGATCGATTTCTCTTAATCTGAGAACTGACTTGGCAGCTGTTTGCTTGCCAAATTGCTTTTATAGGTAATAGCACGACGCCTTTGTAGGTGTAGTCCTAAGGGCCCCGCAGACTGGCTATCCTTTGTACATTTTCAATAATCTTTTTGATACATTTTTTATCTAAAGCCGGCCACCATACTAGTACCTACACCGTATGTTAGGATTGGTCTTACTATCGCTGTGTAAAGCCAATATATGATAGAGGGGGAAAGATCAAACTTTAATCCAATTAACTTTTGGCAAGAGTAGAGTGCTTTTGTTGTCGCTCTTCTTATTCTATGTTCGACATTTCATGTCTAATATTAGTACTCTGTAACCGGCTTCATCACTAACCGTAAGTGCCGTACCACCTAACGTCCGAGGGGTTATTTCTGGAATTGTAAGTTTTCTAGTAAATAAGATGAGGTCAGTTTTGTTAGGGTTGAGGCTTAACCCATTTGCCTTTGACCAGTTTTCAACCTTGTTTAGTAAATCTTGCATGATTTCACAAAGTGTACTGAGAAATTACCCTCTTACTACAATCGCAACATCATTCGCATATGCTACGATGTGCTGTCCTCGCTTCTCTAGACTCTTTAGCAAGAAGTACAAGTATTTACAAGCGCATACATAACTTTATTACACAAGCCACAGCAAATTATTGTACAGCTGTTTATCACACAAAAAAATGTTCCACCTGTGGATAAGTTCATACGCTTTTTTTTTGAAATACTAGAAACTAACAAAATTTATCACACGAAAAATTGAGAAATATGAAAGAAACTTGAGATGAGATTCAACTGCAATGTTTGCTAAGACTAAGGCTGTTAATTGAAATGTTATGTGGTAAGGTCGACGCCCTCATTGAAATGTGGTTATATTACAAGAACGATAGAGACATTCTTGGTTACATTAGACAAGAAGTGTGATTAATTAAATTTTGAGTAGATATGTTAGTTAATACACTGTGAGACACATACACATGTATGTGAAAGGTTGTAAGCTTGACACTTAAAAAAAAATTATTTTAAAGTAACAAACATCTGTGTCATTTCAGACGTATGTTAAACCTACATATTATGTACATATGTACAGTAAACAAATTAAGATTGTAACATTTCTATATGTATACATATGTACATGTGTCTGTGGTAAAAATGAAATGTTGCTTTAGTTGACTTAAGCACTAATCGACTAAGAGTACGTTCACATATGCAACAAATAGCAATAAATCCACAAAATTAATCTACCCGTTCACATATGGCAGATTACCTTGAAAATTGGCAATCAGCTGACAATACTGTTTTGAAAGGTTTTTCTGCATAGAAATTTGTTTGGTGGAATATTTTGGAGTTTTTGGTTTGTAAGTAAAGGGTTGTATGTAAAAAAGTATGGTAATAATCCAGAATTATTTTATAATCTCAGATTTCGAGAGAGAAATTTTGTATAGGTAATCTAACCTTTTAATTACGAATTGGGAGTTAAGCACGAATAAGTAGATAATCTTAGACTTATATTTGAATTTAAGGAATGTCCCGCTTATTTTATTTATTATTTTGGTGATAGTTCTATTTATCTCATTTCAACGATGTAGCTGATTTGGAATAGTATTATATTTAAACATATGTTTAGGCATAAGAAATTAAAATAGGGCAAGTAGGGGAAGTCAAAACCTCTATTTTTTAATTTTTGGAAAAGTTGTAGCTTGTAGCATCTCACAGATGGACGGCAATTTGGTCTAATATATTAAAACGGACTTGGTTTTTATCCGACCTCAAAAACATTTACGTAGGTCGAATCATTTGTTGGGGCGCAATAACTGTGTCAAGTTTGGACGAGTACATTAGATTAGATTCGATTTGTGGGGTGTTGCACAAGTCCAAGCACACCGGGATAGATTTCAGTAGAAAGAATAGAGATAGGAAAGGTAAAAAGTGGATGGCAAGACGGATAAATTAGTTTGAGTTTACTCTTTCACAAATGTCTTGGATTCACTGATGAATTTTAAGAGATCCGGAAGAGAAATAGTATGAACTTTATCCATACTCAGTATATCGCAACCCAATATCCTAAGACTGATTCTTTGAAATGCAGGGAAGCTACAGAGAAAATGCTCTGCAGTGTCGTCATTCTCAAGACAGGTTAGGCATATCGGGCTGGCTACGACTCCCATGGTAGCCATATGCTGACCACAGACGTTGTGCCCTGTGATTACACCCATCAGTACTCTCAGGTTTTTTCTGCTGAGTTTTAGGAGAAAGGTCGCTGTTTTCCTGTTTGGTTCTTTCACAAAGCACTTGGCTACTCTGCACGAGTTCAACCCAGACCAACGACCTCTGTGGGTAGACCTCATGAAGTCGTCAATCCATAGCTGATTCAATGCGGAATCGACACCTAGAAAGGGTTCAGGGCCTAGTGGCATACTTGAAGAGCCTTCATTTGTCAATTTATCAGCTAACTCGTTCCCTGTGTTGTGTTTTGCAACACTGTTCAGTTTTGTCTTACATTCACCGACTAACTTCGAAGAGCAGCGTGGGTTAGCGAGGGCTTTCAGTGCAGCTTGACTGTCACTACAAATTCCAATACTGTCCACCGCGAAGCACCAAAGTGGGGGAGAGAGTACACCGCCTTGTGGGCAACCCTTCTTAATCTCAACCCTGGCTCCTTCATCGCTTTCTCTATCCATGGTAAGCAGTCTTTTGGATAGCATAGAGTGGATCCGTGGGCAAGTACACGTATATAAAAATTTTATTTGCACATTGAGAATTACATATGATACTACAAAACAACAAAATCTGACTTATGCCCTTCTTCATGCATAGTAGTACTGCAACATTTGTACAAATATCCCTAATTACGCTTTTTCTGCTATCTATAAACTTACAGAGGAGTATAAATTTGTTGGTATAGTATAGAAAACTAACCCACTTTTTTGTTTTTGTCTTTTATTTACCTTTAAATAAATATGGTTTAAATACAGCTACATTTATTTATTCGTTCTGAATAAACTTTTCTGTTTACCTACTCGTTAAAACGGTAGAACATATTGTACATAAATACATACATAGTATATCTCGTTACTCTCGTTCTCAATATCTCTCTCGTTCTCAATATCTAGTAGGAGAGAATTTTTTACCCATTCAGCAAATTAGAGCGATGGCCCAATTATGCACTATAATAGTATAATTATGTATGAATGAATTAAGTGAAATAATTATCTTATCAGGTACACTTAAAATTTTGTTTGCAATTTAACTACTTATATTGATATTTTTTAATTTTAGTGAATGACTAAGAAGTTCAGTTTGTGTGTTCATATGGCGGTGTATTGGATGTTATTTTAAGAGCTTGAGAACTTCAAATGATAATACAAAACAGAGATATTGTTGGAATTAGTTGGTTTTATTAGACGAGGTGATCTACGAACTTCGCGAACAGAAGCGTTGTGCTGGCGTTAAACGATTTATGATGGCTTGTCAAACCTTATATATGTACAAGGTCCGGCACGCGAAGTGACCAACTTCAGACCGCTCGCGCAGTTGATGCACGGACATCAGCCGTCTGTTAGTTGGCTAAATGACAGTCCATAGTATTGTTTACAAGCGCGCGGAAGCATTTTGCCAAGAATAAACGCGAAAAAAGAAAATCAGTAATGGATGTCAAACGTAAGAGTGTGATTGCATTGTATTGGCTTCAAAATCCCAATCAGCTCCTTAAAGTAAATAAAGTTTTTGTTTATCGTACCATTACTCGTTACAATGATACTGGTAGCATCGCGCAACGTCATGGAGGTGGAAAAGACTGCACGTCACGTTAAATGGTTCAAAAAGTGAAGGAGCGACTTGATCGAAGTCCCCTACGAAGGGCCAGTCAAATGGCGAAAGAACTAAAAATATCTGACTGTAGCATCCGCCGCAAACTGAAAAATAATCTCAAAGTCAAGCCTTACAAGATCCAAAAGTCACATGTTCTCGCACCAAAGCAGCAACAAGTTAGACTTTAGAGAGTGAAGGAGTTGCTTCACTTGGCCGAAAGCGGTCAATTTCCGAAAATTGTGTTTTCTGACGAAACAATTTTTCAAATTGAGCAATTCGTAAACTGCCAAAACGATAGGGTTCGTTTAACCGACCGTTCAGGTTTTCCGCCATAAGGTCAATAGGTCGCATGTTGAGTATCATTTCCCGCGCCGCCGTTGGAGTGGTTTTCATCGCTCCTGTTATGCACAGAGCAGCGAGTTGTTGAATCCTTTCCAGTGGCATTAAGTATGTCAGTTTTCTTGTCGCACTCCACCATACTAAGGCCCCATACGGCAATATCGTCTAACTACTGCCGTGTAGCACCAATGCATCAGAGAGGGGGATAGACCCCAAGTAAAAACCAGCATTCTTTTACATGCGTACAACGCATAACTGGCCTTTTTCACCCTTTCCTAAACATTGTGCGTCCACAGCAATTTACTGTCTAGTATTACTCCGAGGTACCTTGCGTGATCTTTGAAAAGTAGTTCGTTGTTGTCTAGCTTCGGGAGTTTCCACGTCGGGACCTTGTTCTTCCTGGTAAAAAGTACCATGTCCGTTTTTCCGGCGTTTATCCCTAGCCCTGAATGAAATGTCTAGTGAATGTAAATGGAAAATCATTTGAAAATATGATATTTTTCATTATCGACATAGCCAATAGTCCTGGAAGCTAGCGTTGTGACCTAACTATTAAATTTTATAATTTATTACAAACTTAATTCAATAACTAAATACATATATAAATATTTAAAAATAAAATTTCATGAATTCATACGATTAAAGCAACTTGGACCATGATTCTTTTAAACTACCTTAAACAACTTTATGATCACACACATTATTAAATGAAACGAATGAAAGTTTTCAACCAAAATGTATTTTTATCTTAAGGGGTCCCAGTGGTTTAGAGCTCGAAAATTTAGAGTATTTTCAGAAATATTTTTACAAGAAAAAATTAAAAACCATATTTAAATAGTTTAGGCTTTTTTTTTAACTTCTTGTACACACAAAAATGAAAAACAAATATATATATTTTTTTTAATTTTAATAAAATAGTGCTGAAGGGACCCTCCCGAAAAATTGGACCTGGACGGTGTTGTCCCTTTTGGCTCTTATAGTATATTTATCTGAAACACCGCGTGATGAATCTGACTCTACCTGCTTAAACGGCTGTAGAAACGAATATACCGGGAGTATCCTTTCAAAAATTTGGCAGTATATTCTTAGAAGCCTATACTTTCGAAATATCAAAAAAAAAATTGTTTTTTAATTCTAGACTACATTTTGCACTGCGATATTAATCAAGTGAATGAAATATTTTCATTTATCGAGGTAAAATTGGTTTCAGTTTGCAACTGCCATCGAGAGAAAAGGATTTTTTTAGCAATCACTTTTCTTAGAAAATTGGCGAAAACAATTTTTTTTTTGACAATTTTGAAAAGAAAGTTTACACTAAACCAAAGGAAAATATTCGGACTCGATCAAATAAGAGGGAGTGTATTTGAGACAGAGATTCAAACTGCCACAGCAGAAAAATTAAACAAAAAAATTATTAAAGACAGGCGCCGTGGAAATCAAATGATTGTGTTTGTTTTATTTGCATGTGACTAAATGTCTTTATTTGTTTAATTGGGATTTAATTTAATTTGTTTTCATTAAACAATTTTTTGTTTGTTTTGTGTTATTATTATTTTTTTTAATATTGTGAGCGTTTGTAGCTACTTCAACGTGATGTTGGCCACACCATCTGAACTCTTTCCACCGTGTATTCAGTTTTTTGTACAACAAACAACTATAAAACTATGGATAAATATGTAATTCCACCGTGTATTCAGTTTTTTGTACAACAAACAACTATAAAACTATGGATAAATATGTAAATATCAGCAAATGTATGTACGTACGTTTCATTACGTTCATGAAATGGATGAATGAACCTTTGTCACCGTCCATTGTAACCAGCGAGTAACCGTAAGCATTGGCCGAAAAATTAAGTGAAGTCATTAGTAAGCATGTGGCCATATGTCCATACATACATATGTAGGTATGTATATAAGACTAAATTTGATGCCGCATATTATTTGTGTGGTCATGCTTGGAGATCTAAACGAAATTTAAATCGCTTTGAGCTGAACTCAAGATCCATACATGCCTAGTTAAAAAATTATTAATCAAAGAAATGAGTTCGTTGAACCATTTAAACCAGCTCTAGGCGATAAAAAGCGTGTTAGGAATGTGCAGAATCATCCATTTGCATATTCCTCCAAGCTTTGCTAAACAACAGCTAATGTTTACTTAAGCATACACACACACATACATACACATATTCTTACATACTGGTCATGACACATACCTAGTAAAAGTGGTACAAGTCGGACATTGAACTTAACATAGTTAAAGTGTGAAAAAGTAAATATAAATATCTTTTTGTTCTTTTTTAAGCTTTAGCAAGTAAGCAAATATCAAGATTTAGCGGTAGTCAACATTGTTTTAAGTGAAATACGCCAAATATTCGTAGGTATACCCAATATTACAAGGTTTAAATATCCAAAACGAAATTGTGACTTTAAATTTGGCTGTTACGTCATAGGGGATTTGACAGAGAGAGTGACTAATGCAGTGAAAACAAAATATGTGGGATTACTTGAATACAGTCATCCAGTCGGAGTGTTGTTCAGGCCGTTGATATGAAACTCTTTTTCTCGTGAGAAGTCTGTCAAAATATAAATTTTTATGTATAATAGAAAACAAGATTGTGTCTTCCAAATTCGTTGCGACGTCATGTCTCAATAATATGCAAAAAAAAAAAGGAGAATTACATGTTTTCGACGAGGAAGAGTAAGAGAAATCAATAGGAGATACCAAACATAACATAATACCATCAACAACAACAACAACAACCAAACATAAAAAATTATAAACAACATACACACACTTTCTTGCCACAGGGTCATCGGAACAAAACCGCAAAAAACTGCATTTGAAGGTATTTTTTTTTAATTCGTACTCTCACAATCTAACACGCGAAACCTCGTTTTCATTACTTTGTTTAAATTCATAGTCACAAATCTTCAAGTTACAATATTAACAAGCCATTTATTGAATATTCACAATATATATTTATTGTTAGTTTTGTTTATTGGTTTTGTATTATTACAACTCATGACGTCAGTTGGCTTTCAGAATCGAGAAAAATAAAGTAGCGGTTTTCGGAAGATGCCACCGTGCCGAAAATATACAACCTTTTATTTGTTTGACAAACTAAAATGCTTTCAGAAATTACTTGTATTTGTAGAGGAAGAGTCAGCGAAAACAATCGAAGTTTCCAAACACAAGAACTTATATACAAACACACACATTTTCTTGTCTCGGGGTCATCGGCATTAATAAGCCACATTAAAATATTTATACCCCCTTTCGTCCGATTTCAATCATACATGCAACGGTTTGAAGGAAATAACTTGCTTTAGCGCAGAAATGCTAACCCCGATATATAGGGGGCGTAGCATCTTAAATAAATATAAAACAAAATGTGAAAAACTCTCTCTAAAACCAATTAAACTACGGAATTGAAACTTTGCATGAATAAATAAATTATATATAAATACTGTATTTATGGTGAAAAAAGGTAGGTATTGGGACCTCCTATATAAACTGAAATCTCCAATTCGCTTTTCTCTCGAACCAGAAGTTACGATACAGTTACTCAAATTGCCAATATCTGTCTCATGGTCAAAAGTAATAGGCATTGAAAAAGGGGGCATGGCACCTCCCATATAAACTGAAATCTTCGTGTTGATTTTCTCTGGAACCGCAAAGCTACGATAATGAAATTTGATAGAGGAACACAAATTTCCAATGCCTACCGTATGATGAAAAGTGTTAAGGGGTTAGGGGTAGCCAGAATTTTCAAAAAAATGGATTTTTTGTTTTTGCATTTTCTTAAAGTACGGTATCTTACAAATATGGTGTGAAAATTTAAAGTGAATCCGACAAATACTTTTCGAGTTCGAGAGCAAGTAGCTAGCAGCAGCTGCAAGCAACCGGATTCTCGAGTTTTTTGTTATGAATGTCCATTTTGATATAGGCAACAGCAAATCGATATTTTGGAAGCTGCTATGACGGCTGCAGAACTGTTATATGGTCCAGGAATAGATGATACAGTGTAAGTAATTAAATAATTCGTACAGCTCTACATAAATCGATGGCAAAACTTTAAAAGCGTTTTTCTCAAAACTATGTTTTTTGAACTGGTGATCACTGTAACTTAAAAACCGCTTGGTAGATTTCAATAAAATGTATACTGCTTTTGAAAAAAATAAAAAACTCGTGCCTGATCGAAGGATTTTTTTTCAAAAATTTCGATTCTTTTTACACAATTAATTGTCGGTTTTTTCTCGAAAATCTGTAAAATATTTCCTGAGGCCGCCATATTGCTAATTTTGAAAAAAAAGCTTCAATCAGGCAAAAGATTATCTATTAATAAAACTAATTTCTCTTGACCGGTTGTTTTTAGATGAATGTCCAAGGTGGTGATCACCGCAAGAGACCTCTGGACCTCCACACAAACAGCGATAACTTTTACAATTATTAATTTTTTTTTGAAATTTTGCTACAGTCAAGTCGATGTATTAATGTTATGTTCTTATTTTTGTAAAATAATGCAATTGACCAGCAAAAAAAAAATTATTGAAAATCATTAATTTTTTCGGACCTAGGAAACTACATAGCTGTTTCGATAGGTTGGGTCCAAAGGGAGAGGGGTGTTAGATGAGTGGGTTTGATGGGGCCTGTGAAAATGTGGTTAGTGTCGTGCGGGGTGCCTTCACATGCCGGACATGTGTTTAGTATGTCGGGGTCGATTCTGGATAAGTAGGAGTTTAACCTGCTACAGTATCCAGAGCTAAATTGCATTTCCCATGGCTGCCACCCCAGTAAACTAGTCCTGTCTAGTGTACCGTATCCCTGCATTAGTTAGTTTTTTGTGTCAGTTAAAACTATCATGTAACTTCTCCAATCGCTTGATACTTTTTCAGCAGTGTTATTCCAGCATTCGAACGGATTTTCTCCACTCATTTCTGATATCGCCATTTTTCATTTTTTTATATCAATATGAGATTTTGTCCGTGATGTTAGTCGAATTCGGATCGTTGCCATTATGTTATGATCGGAAGTAACGTCTGCACCTGAAAGTGTTCTTTTCTGCATCATAGATGATGTAAACATTTTGGTAATCAAATTTGATTGCTTTTAATATTTCTCATTCCATCTTCTGGGGATTTCCATGTTTACAGCCGTCTCTCTGGCAGTTCGTAATGAGTGGTACCATTAATAAACTATTATTCTTGACAAAATTGCGCTAGTCTATTTCTCCTTTCATTTATGTACATATATCTGCTAACGCGAATTTTCCAATCACATTTGGTGCTTTCTCATTTTAAACTATGCCAACGTCCCCTTTGTTGATTTTAGTTAAGAAATCAAGTTTTAATTTTTGAAAATTCACAGCGCTTAAACCAAAATTAAATGAAAAGTAAAAGTACAGCAGTATTTGCTTGACAAAAGTATAGGCACCGTTTTTTTTTTATATGTTTAAAATTTTAAGAAAGACTTTGAAGCGTTGGAAGGCCTTTTTAATATGGTTTTCAATCTATTCGGCACTAATTTTTTCATAAATTCTTCGCCAATATTAAGCCTTTCTTCATTTAATGCTGCTTTCAATTCAGGCTTGGTGGAAATCGCGCATTTTCTGACTCGTCGTTCCAATTCTTCTATGTGATAAGCAAGCCACATCATGGGCCGTGTGCCTAGGGACATTGTCATGCTCAAATGTGAAGGAGCTTGGTAGATTAACTGATCAGCACTTTTTGCTAGATTTTTTACAGCGTAAGCTGTGTTATGTTCTCGCCACACAGTTATGCGGCCGTCTGATCAAAAAAAAAAATATTGAATTTGCTTTAATCTGAAAACAAAACTTTGTCCCAGTAGCTTAGAGACTGGTTTTCAAATTGTTTTGCATATGCCACCCTTCCTTTGGTTGATTGCGCCTAGCCACACATGCTTTGTACCCAGCCTGATGCAGTACTCGCCCAACTGTTTTGGCATGGACTTCTTTGCCAAAATCTTGTTTTACCTCCGCCGCGATCTGGGTTGATGTAATTCTCGAATAATTTTTCACTTTTCGCACAAATTGCGATCGGCTCGGTCTGTTAATTTGCACGGACGACCAATTCGCTGCGAACTTGTGAAATTCGTTTGCCCTTTGAAGCGGTATAAATGGTGCGAATGGTGAAACGGCTTCGATCCATCATTTCTGCGATCTCTACAAGCGTCTTTCCTTTTTTATGTAAACACCTTATTATTTGACGCTGTGATTCTGTGGTTTTCTTTCCTGTTGGACTCATTGTTATAAAAAATCTTACACAGCTATACACAAAGTGTAAGAAATGGGAAAATAATTAAAAATTATGCCTATGCTTTTGTCCCCTTGAAAACTTACATTTTTTACATTTTAGATTCTACACCTTTCTCGTAACAAATATAATAAATATAAAACTAGGTTTAAAAATTGAATCAAAGGATGAAAAACATGTAATTGAAACGAAAACGGAGATCATTACCCAACGTTGTAACTCCTTAAATTAACGATAAAAGCATATTGTGCCTATAATTTTGGCCGGCACTGCATATATGAATATTGCATATTCACATTCACCGATCTATACAAAACAAATGCCGAACACCATTCAAGTATCAGTTTAGTATTTGCAATAAGGTGGCAAACGTTCATAAGTGCTGTCATAACTACTTCCGCTTTTATTAAGTACAAACTCGAACCCCAAATTTTTATTTTTATTCGTCCAGAATCTGATACATTTATTCCCTATAAGTTATCCGTTGTTTAGTTTAGCAGATTATGGCTGTGTTCACCACACTTCATAATTACATCAATATTCCGACCCTGTTACTTTTTTGATAGCCTGTTGCTGATACTTAGCTGATTAGCTGCCGCAATATTGCAGAAGTCATTTCACTCCGAACGCGTTTTTTGAAAATATGGTCGAACGACTTTATTCCATTTTAACTTAATTTTGCGCTAGAAACAATAATTAAACAACAACTTCAAAGCAGTATTTATTAGTTGAGATGGAAAAGGAAAAATAATTAAGTAAACCAACAGAAAACCACTTAAAGTTACAAGTTTCACGAACAATTGTAAGTCCTTTATATTGGAAATTATAAATGAAATAAGAAAAAGGGAAAATTCAGAAAAGGTAGACACATAGTGTGATCTCCAGCTTCATTCCGTAGAGTCTAAAGTAGATTTACTTATTCTATATATTTTACTTTGCATACAAATTATAAATTAAGTTTTGAGTATGTTTATAATCTTAGAATACAACAACAAAAATTATTAACAATAAAAATGAATGCTGTATAGAAGCCTTACTCGTTGTGTTCTGCCATGTCGTCGACTGGCAATTCATAAAACTTCTCCAGCGCACGTTTGCTCTCTAGCCAATCGGTACTGACAAAACAAAGCCCCAAATCCTTTTTAGCAACTACATGCTGCCAAAAATCTTGAAGCTTGTTCGATACGACTTTTTTCTTCACTTCGATTATCCATTCATTGTATTCATCAAATGAGTTAAAGTCATAGCATTGCTTACGGTAAATTTCCAACGCTTCTTCCAATTTTTTATAGTTTAATTTATCCTTAGTGTCAAACAATAAATACCAAATAACACTTCGCATTTGTTGCGCGTACATTTGAAATTTTGCGTCGCGTTCTGTGCGATTCTGTATTTTTAAAACATTGTTTTGTATAAGTTGACGGAAATCGTCAGCAGGTGTATTTTCACTAACTTTATCGCAAATCTGTGGTGAGTTACCTTCTGTCGAAGTACTCGCACCACTTTCAGTATTTTCTGATTTTACTTTAGTTTTTCCACTCGTAGGCACTTTGGGCACATTTTCTTCTAACGGAAATAGCGATTTTACAACTTTAGCGGCATGCTTTGAAACTTTTTCTCGCAGTTCGGGTATTTTCCAAAAGATTTCTACAAAATTTTTATCTTCTAACATTTCTGCGAATTGTTCATCTTCTTTAACATTTGATATTATCTTCCTTTCTAGAACATCCATAACATTCTGTTCATAAATATGAGGCAATGACTCGAAAGGTAATAAGTCTGGCTGGCATGTGTCACGCGGAACATCTGACTCTTTAGGATTCAATGACAGATCCATGGAGTCAATTAAATTATCTATAGCATCGATTTGCTCGTTTGTACATTCCGTTTTTAGAGTACGAAGGCGTGGAAATTGAAAGTACTGATATTGCGAATGATAAGCGATCTCGACCATGGTCATTGAGGCAGGCCTATCGGGATGGAGCTTTAAAAAATAATAGATTGCATATGTACACTATGTTTTGATTATGAATAAATCCATTATTATTACCTTATTTGGCAATAGTACCACCATCTTCGGCGCATTGAATCCGACACTATACACTTTGCAGCAGAGCATCGCCATATTTGTGTTGGTCATAGCGCGTACTAATGCATCGAGTTTCTGTGCTGATGCATTCATACCCTTTTGATGCACAATCCAGTATAATGAATCGCCACAGAAATATTCATCAGGTATAGAGTCACGCTTCATAAATCCCACGAACTTGAGCCCCGGCTCATAGCGTTCCTTCTCGTCTTTTAGCGATTCATCAAATGGTATCGGTGTGGAACCTAACATGTAACCTTCAATGAGTTCCGTTTCACTAGGTTCTATTTCTGTGCCACGCACAAAGGACTTCAGTTCGCGTGAAACAAGTTCATCCTCTTGGCCCCAGCATTTCTTTAATTTTATATTACTCTCGTCCTTCATATAGATAACTCCAGATATTTTAATTGTGATTTCTGAACCAACTGTTAGTTTGCTGTTCCACACCCACGGACGTTTGTTAGTAATTTTGAAAACGCAGCGTTTAGCTTCTTCAAAGTTATACAATTTTGCGCTGCAATTAGTGATAAGTTGCAAAGCATAATCTTCATTTTTCAACTGCTGCTTACTTTTCTTGCCTTCGCGAAATATTACTTTGGGCAGACCGCTGATTGGATTATCGACGTATTGTATATTCTCAGAGCTGTTAAAACGGATTAGTGTTTAGTTAACATTTCGCTAGACGAACCAAGTAAACCTACATAATAACCAGTTCGACTTCTGTTTGTGCTACATTTTGTAGAATAACGTCGTACATGTCATATGAATTCGGTGCATCATTGAAATCACAAAAGAACAAAATGCGCGATCTTTGAAATTTGAAACATCTGCAATAAAGTTATACAATTGATGTATTATAAAAAAAAACATTTCCTGAGGTATTTGATTATTCTTACTCTTCACCCCTTTTGAGCACCTCCATCGCAACCACAAGAGCATCTAACCATTCACCATCGTCACAAGCGTCTTCATTTACAAATTTATAGAAGTTTAACAGTAACTGCCAAGTAGGACATTGTGGCTGTTGATACTGCGTTATATTGTTATAACCATCGGGAAAAACATGCTCATTTACATCGTTCAATGTTTTTTCACTACCGAGCAATACAAATGAAACGAAATCTTTTCTACCGGCGCAAATCTGGGAGAGATTCATTAAAATTGGCTCGATTTTAGGTGCAAATCATTTACCTTATCTTTCAAAATGTCTGCTACTAACTTTACCGATTTTAGTTTAAAATCTTCATTAGCGGTTGGGCGTATATCCAATACGAAAACAAGAAACTCCTGCAAGTTATTAAATGTACATTATTTGAGATTGTTTCTAATTATGCAAAGAACAATTTTGTTGTACCTTATTCGCAGCCATATTGGAAGTTATTCAAACGAAACTTAAATATAAATCTGGGAAGTAATGATAATAAATATCGACTGTTGTAGGAATTGTTGTGAAATTTAGCCTCCCGCCACATACAAAAAAATGTCTGTTATAGCACAAAGTTTTCGATTAGACGGTCCGAAAGAAAGTCGATAACTGTAGTCGGTTTTTCTAACTACTCTCATCTAGTTATCGATTGAAATAATCGATTTGCCGTCACTTAAAATGCTGTCACAATAGAATCTTTGTATCCGTTGTGCATTTGACCGCATTATGTGTAAAACGTACCATGGTGCCACAATGAAAGTATTGCCGCATTGAACAAAAAGCAGCAGATGTTCTTTTCGTGAAAGCAAATACCATATTTCGTGAGGTATAAACAAATTTTTGTTGGTTGTGAAATATATTATAAAATTGATCCTTAAGCGAAAAGGGGTTTAAAAATAATGTATGGTAGTTGTAGGCGGTGGTTTCGATCGGGATCGGGACACATTCATTTTGGAGGACAACTCGATTAAGGCTATCCTTTTCTCTACTCTTTCAAGCTTATATGAAAGAGATAAGGGTGTATTTTAATTGGCTCAATTAATTTAAATTCCAAATATTTTAATTTGATATAATAAAATACACCATCCAAAAAAATTTGCACTATACAAAATTGTTCTCTTTTAAACAGTTATCGTTTTCGTCGCATTTGCCGTACGGCAAACATAGAAAATTGCCAATTTTTATGCAGTCCGGCATGGCCTTCGACATACTATATGGCCTCTGGCGACGGTCCAGCATTGCTTGACAAGCGCTTTATATGTGTGCGTGTCGGGTGCTTGTCGTTTGCCCGGTAACGTTCAAAACAAAAAGCGATCAATCCACAGTTGTATTTAGAAGTAAATATGTCGTCATCGGGTGATGAATTTTTATTTATGTAAATTTGTATATACGTAATTATTCTACGGCTGAAAAGCGTAAGTAAGGGAATTAAATTTGAGTTTGGGATATTTTACAAAAATTAAAGGTAATCTGCTTTAACTTATTCTGTTCGTTGTTTGAGAATTTTTTTTGTTACCCACATTTTGTGTTATATTAAAAAAATCGCAATAAGTCATGTTTTTAATCATAACTTATGTTTTTCGGGTTCATAACTTCATTATTATTAAATTACTTATGTATATCAGTTTTAAATAATTTCATTTACATAAACATTTTTAAATTTTTTGTTTATTTATGTACATATTTCATACGGATTGTGCTTATTTTTAGTATATGTAGGTGTTTACGAGTAATATACTATTGGGCAAACGCACACTAAATACTAACCTCAATGCTAAATACATCATCGTACGTGTAGCCGACAACAAATACGTGTGTCACGACGCCACCCGACTGCACTAACACATACAAAGCGCAGTCAAGCATGCTGGATCGTAACCAGAGGCCAATACACATAATTTATTTTGCTGTCAGTCAAATTCGTTGTCGCAATGGACGGAACGGACCCACTGAGACAACAGCACAAATTTCGGTGTTTTATTTGTTATATCAGCGGCATATCCGTTTTTATGCGGATGACGCCATGATAAAAACGTATGTGTGTACGTATAATTTCTTGTGTTTGGTGCTTTGTATTGTTTTCGCCTAATCTTTCTCTTCATAAACAAGTAATTCCCCTTTCCTTTGTTTGTATATTCGCGGATCATTACGTCAGCCACCATAATAATACAAAGCAAACGAACAAAAAAAAAACACAAAAGGAGGAGAAAATATACATGTTTGTAAAAGTTCAGTGAATGGCTTGGTAATATTGTAATTTATGACATTTAAACAAAGCAAACTAATGAAAACAAAGTGCCGCGAGTTAAAAATATCTGCAAACGTAGTTTTTATGCGTTTTTGACGCGGATGAGGCAGTGGCAAGCAATGCATTTTTTATCATTCGTGGCCATGATCCATGTGACGTCAACCCATCAGCTGATTCTTTCAAATTCGCTGAGAGTTGGTTAACGGTATGATATTGGTTACAACTCTGAAATTTTTGACCATGGCTTTTGGCAATCGTTGGTTTCTGCAAGTAATCGAATTGACTAATTGCTATCGGCATTTGAATATCCATTTATTTCACGTATCAAAAATAAACGTTATCTTGAATAAACAAATTGAAAACGTTGCTCGAATTCTGAATTTTAACGAACAAGTTGCGCAAATATTCCGTTGCCGAGAAGAGTTACAGCTCTGTTAGCCCGATCCCTAACCTAGCCTGTTTTACCGCGCAAGAAACCAATTTACGTAAAAACAATACTTTTTTTCTTGACTGGTTTTTCCCCGCCCAACTTTTGTCAAAGCAATGGGCTGGGACTTCAGCTTCTTGTATTTAAATGTTCTTTGCTTGATATCACAACTGGACATTTCGAAAATAGTTCCTTTTGTTTCAACCATTAATTCAAAATCATATGCATACTTTTTAATTAATAATAACAGTAGAGCAAAATTATAAGCAGTTTCTTGGATTGCCTGCGGCCCGGTCAAATATAGTCAATATCAGCACCAATCGACAACTTTTGGTCGCATTAATAAGATGCCAAAAACGGAGCGTAACTTTTTAAATCATTTAAATTAATCAAATTCATATGCTATGCATTGGTACCTTATGTTTCAACTTTTTTCTCTGACTATAAATACAAAAAAAGGAACGACAAAATTTTTGCGCTCCGTATTAATATTTTATTTATGCTGTATTTACAAGGTAGCGTAAGAAAAGCAGTACAAATAAATACTGCCTTATACAAAGTGTGTACCTATTCGATTATATTAATTCCATTTTATTTCTACATCTTAACTTTCAGGTTTGCTAAAAGGTGCCACACAACCAGCGCGATTATAAAACTCCGCTGGTTCTTTATCGTCCATATCGTCAAAATAATCAGAATCTCTTGCCCAGCAAGGCCCCAATTCTTTGGCTACTATATGCTCACGCCAGAAATCAACCATCTGGCGCTTGAGTAGCTCATCGCGAACCGAACTTATCCATTTATTATATGACCAAGGGTCAAAAAAGCATGCATCGGCTTTTAACTTATATAGTAAATCGCCGGCTTTAGTTTGACTTTCTTCGGAAACAGTTTCTTTCGAAAATAAGAGTTTCCAGATAATATCACGCGCTGCTATTGCAATTTTGGTAAAATTACGTTTAATGATTTCATCCTCGACAAGTTGATCTGCTCGAACTTTTGTATTCATTAAGTTTTCGTAGTCATCAGCTGGTGTATCAGTAGAGATGTCTGCTTCAAAATCTGCATCAATCTGAAGGAAATATTTAAGTATACAAATATGTTTGTATATGCTTATACTATTGTATGTTTGTACGTACATCTACACGATCTTCTGTGGTAGATTGCGGCATTTCCGGTACAGCAGAATTTCGCCTCTCCCCAGTTACTTGTCCGAAAGGAGCAACACAACCAGCATAATTATAGAAAGCAGCTGGTCTTGGATCTTCCATATCGTCAAAATAGTCAGAATCTCTTGCCCAGCAAGGACCCAATTCTTTTTCTACCATATGTTCTCGCCAAAAATCCAGCATCTGTCGCTTCAATAGTTCATCACGAATACCAGTAATCCAGTTATTATACGTAAATGGATCATTGAAACATGCATCTTCTTTTAATTTATTTAAAAAAGCAGCAATTTTAGCTTGATCCTCTTTCGTTAAGGAGTCAGACCCAAAAAGCAATTCCCATAGAGCTTCACGTGCTGCTGCCGATATTTTCTGATAATTACTCTGCAACACATCGTCGTCATCTATATCCTCCGATTCAACTTTCTCGTTCATAAGCCGCTCGTAATCTTTTAAAGGTGTCTCCAAAGATATTTTTGGATTGAAATTGGACGTTGGTACCTGCAGTGAAGACGTTCATCCCTTTGCCAATTTGAAAATTCAAAGAATACTTACAGCGCTGTCCATGGTGATTCTAGTATGAATTAGAGTGGGAGTTTTTGATTTTAAAAGATTGGTTGACCTGGAGTTAAACATCACATCGAAGCAGTAAACAAGTTGAATAAATAATAAATAACATGACGCAATATTATCGTAATGGTGGTGATGCCGGATCTGAAGGTGGGAAAGTTTTTATTAACACAATCCTAACCTTGACTCCACATAAATGTATAAGTTTTATAATGCATAATCGTTGTCCCGTGTTTAACTCACTAAAAGTACGTTCAGATAAGCACTAATTAGCAACAAAACTGTAAAATTAATCTACCCGTTCACATATGGCAGATAACCTGGAAAATTGACAATCAGCTGACAGTACTGTTTTCAAAGGTTTTTCTTCATAGCAATTGCTTTGGTGGAATATTTTGGGGTCTTTTGTTTGTTTAATTATAATTAACGATATGAAGAAAAGACAACAATAAGCAATAGTTAATTTAATTGCACAATTGTCTACTAGTATTAACAGTTGGAAGTAATCCGTAGACGACATGTACTGAGGTTTCAAAAAATTATGGCAGCAATACGCATTCGAAATTTGATATTACATTTTATAATAAGTAATAAAAGGTCAAAGCGTTTATGAACACGCGCTTTTTTCTGTTATATGAATGCATATTTAATAATACCTAACAATAATTTTATTACAATTATTCCTACAAACCTTTTTTCTTTTCTAGCATCCATTTAATTTAGTTTTTACTTTGACGTTTCCCTTCATATTCGTAAAAATAATTACCAGAGAACGTTAATGTATATTTATAATGTATATTTAACGTTCTCTGTAATTATCTATTACACAGAAAACACAGGGTTGCATGTAAAAAATATGTAATAATCTACTTCACTTATGTTTCGGTGTTTCTGAACGGAATATTGAAACGAATATCCCCCACGACATCGCTTCGTCCGACGAAATCCGCTCTGCCATTTCTTTTTGCTTTTACTTATGTACCTGACCGCATTTATTCAAACTGAAATTTCCGATATATCGAAATCGATAAGATTACAGAATGTGATTGTGCAATTACGATCGAATTCAATTCCGATTTCAATAGAAGTCGTATTTCAAAACACTCCGTATATATTTCCTTTACTTATGCATTTACTTATCAAAAATAACTTTAAGTAGGTTAAAAATTATTTCATTTTCTGGATACCATCATCAACGAAATACCATAAAATTTGGGTTTCGTTGAGTGATGCATGTACAAAGTTGTTGTAATTAAAAAAACAAAAATTGAAATATTGAAAAAAAACAATGAATGAATTAAAAGACATATTGTCTAAAAACTTGGCTGTGTAAACCACAGGTAAGATGTTTGCGTAATGGAAGCCCCGCACTGTTTATCTTTAAGGGGGGCGGGGGGTAGGGTTTTTAGGGTAAAAAAAAATCGATTTTGGTTTATTTGAGAAAATGAATGTACATAATCTCAAGAATGTTGTGTCCAAATTTTAAGTCAATCGGTGCAAAACTCACAAAGTTAGAGCATTATAACCGTTGGCCGCTCCGACTCGGCTACCTGCTATGGTCGAACTTTAAATCGATTTTCTGGAAAACGACGTTTTTCAAGTCGGTGGACACTTTTTCTCTGAATCTACTCGACCGATCTTCCTGAAATTTTGTACACACTTTCTCTACATAATTACCGAGGTAACCCTGGGAGGTTTTTTGTTTTTTCAATTTTTGTTTATTTTACAATAAACAATATTATGCGATTTATCGTCTAAAAATCGCACTTCTACTTCAAATGTTAAAAAAATTGAAAAAAAAAATTTTTTAAATAAAAACTCGACAGGGTTACCTCGGACAATTGATTACCTAATGAAAACTCTTTGATTTTTTGATTTCAGATGATCCAATGCTGAGAAAAACTGTCCACCGCAAATTGCCTTTTTTTCGAGACGTCTGCGTAGATCTGCTGTCAACGGCTCAATTTTGTATATTTTCTTGTGAAAATTTTTGAAAATATTTTTGAAATATGAGTTTACAGTATACTAATTGGATAAATAAATTTACATGAATCATCTTTCCAAAAAAAATTCTTAAATAAGTGCATATTTTTAGTGGAATTAACCCTACCCCCCCCTTAAAGGCTTTTATAACCAATTGATACGTTTGAGCATTGCCAGAGTAATCAGCAGCAAAACACTAAAAATGTACATACCTACCTACAACTTTCGTGTTATGTGCTCCAATGACCAACAGTAATTATTAAATTTTTACTTAATTATAACTATATCACTTTCTTTCAAGATTTTTGGAATATTTATATTTTTTTTTCAGGCACCCTTGGTGTGAGTTTGTTATGTCTTTTTGCTTGAGCATAATGGCGGGGTTGCTATGTCAAATTAGAAATATGGTAACATTAAAAACAGTAGAATACAGTCAAAAAATATATAAAATACTATTTTTTTACACGTGGAAAATTTACAATAACAAATATTGTTAATATATTTCTTTCCTATAAGAATGCTTTTTATTGAGAAATATCTGAATTTTTAGGTCAATTTTTAGACTTTTTTATGCGAAATTGAATTTTTTTATGACATTTAATCATTTTTTATGCAATCATGTTCCATGAAAGAATGTTTTGGAAGCATATGATCTCAGTTGTGGACATTTTTTGTGAACCAGCTGATTTATTTATTTTATCCGTACGCCATTCCGGAATGCACAAAAACTGGCTACCTTCTACTTTTGCTGTACGGCAAGTTCGCCAAAAATGATAACTGTTTAAAGTTTTTTATCGATGGTGTTTTTATTATATCGAACTAAATGCAGAATTTAAAGGAATTTAAATTAACTAAGTCAATTCAAATACACATCTATTTTTCTGGATAAAAGCTTGAGAGTAGAGAAAAGTTGTACTGAAAAATTAATATGCGTCCCGATCTTACAGTTATGGTCGCACCCACCGTCTACGACTATCATAAATTCTAATAAAACCCTCCATCGCTTCAATAAGCACATTTTTTTTTTTGTATAAGCAGCAATACTTCCATTGTGGCACCACGGTAAGTTTTCAACGAATTCATTGCGACAGCCCTGTAACTTACTGACCTTTAATGACACGGATTTACCTGCAAATTCTTATCTCGTGACTAACTGCAACATTAGAATAAGTGTAGAGAAATTCCCTTTTGTTTAGGCAAGTTTAACATCTCTGCATTTACGGAGTCCACAGTTTCGCAATCCAATTGTTTCGTGCACTCATATAGGCTGCGAACACTCTCTGTAGAATAGTTGGTTTAATTTTGTAATTTTTCACTTAATTAGATTTGCAAATAAAGTAAAATATAACGCTGAGGAGAAAAGTGGTATCTTTAAATTTCAACATTAAAAGCAATAGTAAAACTGACGTTTTCAACACGGTCGACAATAGCGAACGAAAATTACAGCAGGTAGTGGGTGGCATACTGACCTACAATATTTTGAAGAGTGGCAGTTCGACCACAGCAAAAATACCAGTTAAAACCAACCAACCACCCATTTATTGTATAAACCACACGAAGCCGCAAAATTGTAGAAATTTCCAAAAATAGTACAAAATACTAGTCTACAGATTGTATCGATAATGGCAGACAATTGATGGATAAGTCGCATGCCTAAACACTGGAAACTGTGATGCAAATAACGGTATATAATTTGACTATTGTAGCGACCGTTGCTCCGTTGCACATTTGGCTGTCGCAGTACTCCCAGCTATTTTTTCTTTTTCAACAACTTGTATGGAGCCTTAAGGAATGGTATAGTAATCCGTTTAGTAAAAGTGTAGTTCTTTTCAAATCCTATTCATAAAGAAAAGAAAGGAAAAAATCGTTTCGCATAAGTCCTTCCGACTTGGCGGATTACTTTCTGGTGAGCTGTAAAACACACGAAAGCAGACAGCCAACAGTTAGGGTAGAGGTAAGCGACGAATATACAATACGTTTATTTATAATTTACCTCACTAATACGTTTAGCGTCATTCGAACATTTGTTTGCTAGTCACAACCAACAGCAATTTGGCGGTCGGCGACAACGTAAATGAACACCAAAACCACGAGATAGGCAAGCAGATACAAAAATGTAGGCAGATAGTAAAGAAGCATAGCTAGACATGCACTCGTGTCCTTCATTGTAGACGATGTGTCGGAAATTAGCCAAGTTTAAGAGTTAACACGTGCTGCATACGAAAAACGCAGAAAAAACCGAATAAAGTTTTCCTATTCATCAAGTAACATCAAAAAATCAAGACGAGTTTCGGGTAGAGGGAATTATGTAAAAATCGGCGAACGTAAATTGATAAGCGATGCATTTTTTTTTATTCATTTACAAATTAATAACTTGCGCGTGTGCCAATAATATTTACTAAACGACGATTCAGATTAGTGATACATATATGTGTGTATGTTTGTGCGTTGAATATTTACTATTTTTGTGGTATGTAGTGAACGGAAATAGATGGCGCTTTGAAGGTTTTCTTCCAATCACTAAATTTCTACGTATTTGGTTTAATTAAGATGATGAAGAACTTTATAAATAGGTACATATTTACATTTACTGGTTTGAACTCTACTATATGTATGGAATTTAGTTAATTCTCCTATAAGGAAGAAACTATTTCTTTTTAATATCACAAGTGCGGCTCTTGTATCATAGAAAGTACTGTTGCAAATGTAAGCCCATTTATTTTAAAAAGAAGTTCTAATTAAACTCACAATTTTATATACACCTAAGCGCAGAAATTGGCTTTTAACGATTTTTCTACATTGTTTTAATTATAAGAGTGAAATAAAGTTGGCCTGTAGTGTTCTTAGGGCAAATTTTATATAACTTATTGCAGGAAGACAATTGGCTGATGTTACCTTTGCGTACTATTGTTCCGCGATTAGTAAGTAAAGCATGGGTAGAATTATTTTTGAATTGTCGAATTGGTCGAGCAAACTTGCCTGAATCAAAGTGGGTTTAATGGTGTAGTACACTTCTAACACTGCGAAGACATACATATGTACATATGTAAATTATATGGAATTTTCCGCTTTTGTTTTTGTACACATATACATACATAGATATGTATAAAAATTCATTGTCTGGCGGGAATTTTATCAATTAATATACATAATTATTACAATACATACGTCTATTTCTCTTAGAAACATTAAATTCTCTGTTTTCATTATCCATTTCAGCAACTTGGCGAAAATGCTCTCCATTCAGCAACTGATCAAAGCTCTCCGCAAGTTACAAAACAGCGGAGCTAGCAACGTCTGCGGGGATTCGGTAAAACAAAATCTCAAACGTGTTGTTGCCGCTGCTTCAACAACCCATACTACAACATCAACGGCGGCGTCGGCGTCGGTAACCCCAATTCGTCAAACAACCGAAGGTGCAACTGAATTGGCACCAACAATTGTGACGTCACTGCTAATATTATGGGACACGATGATTTCACCAAGTCAACAACTACATCCCCACCAATTTGAGCACGAGCAACAGCTGTTGCAGGCAATCGATTCTAGTCAACAACAAAAACAACAACCATATCAGAAAGAGCAAATGCAGCATTCACAAGTACACGAAGTCAACTTTCACGGTAGTCGAGTACGTAGCGACAGTCTTGATTCGTCTGTGACTGAAAACGGTAGTGTCACTGTTATATCTGAATACAAAATTCCCGTGAATTCATTGAAGACGGCGAGCGGACAAGCTTCGAATTATTCACCATCAATAATATCTACAACAACAACACGCTCTCAACAGATACATAAATTCTATCGGCACCATCTCCATCATTTCCACACACAAAGCAATCAAAGTTTAAAAAATAAACAAACGCAATATAACGCAATGTCATCATTGGCTGCTGAACCTAAAGCACTAAAGCAGGATGAACAAAATACAGCCACGACAAATAGACAACATCCGACACAGGATGTAAACAACTCGAATGGCAGCTGTTGTAATGGCAGTGAGCAAAAAAACTCATCCGATAAGCCGTGTTTCAATGCGGGATTCGGACAAATTTTGAAATTTATGGAGTTAATTGGAAATTTGAAGGTTAGTAAAAATCTCATTTTTGACTATCGATTTTTACCCAATCAAAAAGTCGGACATACAAAGTAGTAATTCTCTCCCATCAATGTAACTGTAGAAATGTTTTCAACATGTGAGTGTACGATTATGTGACAATAGTAAAAGTGATTAGTTAAAACTAAATGTGGAAATTGTGAAATTAATGACAAAGTGGCAATAGAGAAAAGTGAAGCATGCATATATACATATATATGTATACCAAACAAAACCATGCTGTTCCGCTGTGAGCAAATTATACCTACTTTGAATATATTCATGAACCATTCAAACCATGCTTAATATATACTGTATCTAATGCGCGAACCGGTTTTATTTGCCATACCCGTACATATATTTATGTACAAATGCAAAATTAAAGTTTCTGCGAATTTTCCATGCAATGACACATGCGAACACAAGGCATATACATACATACATGAGTAAGTGGGCATATCAGCAGGAATAAAGTTTGTTTTGATGGGCAAATCGATAAGGCACTCGCAACCTAGGTAAATGACTGACGTTGTCGCTAACTTGGCGAAATTTTCTTTTCGTTCTACAAATAAGTGTCAAATCAAGAAAGTTTCATATCGTTATTAGGAAGGTAAACGCGGCACAATGCGTAAATGTTGGTGTTTAATCGATAAACCAGCAAACTTTTTTACTGATTTCGTTATGCATGTGAAGCATGTAAGTGCCAGTGTGCATAAATTTGGCAAACAAAGTATGATGTCATTAACTTGCGAATTGTATGTACATATATTAATCTGTATATCTGAAAAGCAAGACTCAACTTAAATCCAAATGCATATTAGTCAACCCCACTACAATTTAAACTCACTTTTCAACCTTAGAAGCATTATTGAAATAATACATAAAAAGGGCAATAGAAGACTGATATAAAATTTGGAAGACATGCGTCCAAAAATGTGCCGCGAGGTATAGCTTGATGTCATTCAGAAGCGAAAGTTTAGCTGACGGTCGGTGCTGCGTCCTCGAAATTATCCGTTTTTATATCCGGCCAACGGCTACCCTCCAGCAGCATTCTCCAAACATTTATGGTGGATATTAATGTTATTACAACAACAGATAATATAAATGCATGCTTACATAATGATCTGCTGGTGAATGTCGTTCGAGGTCTGGCTGTATTCCGTCCATAACTGAGTTCCTTAACAGGGTGCATATACGGTTACTATATAGGCGGTGTTCATGGGACATCAGAAGATATTTATCTCAGTTCTGAGGAAGTAAAGCGCAGTTAGCAGTTAGTATCTTGGGCTTTGTGAGACGATAGAGGTCACCTTTTGGGTGTGTTAGACAGGATTGGCGCTAACTAACTGAAGCTGGGAAGATTGCAATATCCGGTAAGGCGTCCCTTGGAGAGTTTGAGAGAAGGACTTGGCTTCACTTGGCGTTTCCAACTGGTGCGGGTTAGCGCGAGAAAGAAATGACTGGGGCGCTTTGTTAAACTCGTGCAAAATCGGTTAAGCGGTTATCGCGCCAATCAAGAAGAAGAAGAAGGGGGTGCGTTCTCTTGTACGGAGTTACTGTCGTCTACAGAAGCATTCAAAGAAATATTTGACTAATACAATTGATTTATAATATATAATACACAATGTATAGGGTTTTCCAATAAGACGTGTTATTTTGATATTCAAAGAAAAATGCTGTTTGACAGGAAGGTATGCCGTTAATAGTAGAAAATACCATCAGGCAAACGACCACCACGACCACGCATACAGGACAATATCCTTTTCATGGAATTTCCCATAACCGAATTGCAAAGTGGCTGCCCTATGTCCTCGATAGCCTCACGAATTCCATCTTTGAGGTTTTGAATCGACCCTGGGCGGTTGGCGTAGACCTTCTCTTTCACTTGGCAAACAAAAAAGTCACTAGGAGTTAAATCACAAGATCTCGGTGGCCAATTGTGATTACCTCTTCGAGAGATAACACGGTCCGGAAACTTTTCCCGTAAAAGATCAGTGGTTTCGTTGCTTGTGTGACACTTAGCGCCGTCTTGTTGAAAATAAACGATGTCCAGATCAATACCATCCAATTCCGGCCATAAAAAATCGTTAATCATCTCCCGATAGCGATAGATAACACCTGTTATTGGAAAACCCTTTACTTATTTTCTGATAGCACTATACAAATTGAGAAAGAAATAAAAGCTGTAAGTACTATATTTTATTAGTACTTAATATGATGTGCGATAAAGATAGGCGATATCTGTAGTGTCTGATGTCTTTATTGATAATGGCCGATACGGACAATAGATTATAATTGACTAGCTAGGCAACAGCTACGATGTGCAACGATGCCCATTTCAATGCATATATGTTTTTTTTGTTTTGTAATTTGTCATACATTGTAATTTGTGTAATGTATGTCGCACACTATGGTACAATTGAAAAGCCCCATTTTGAATATTGGAGTTAGGCAAGCAGGTAATCTGAGTTATTTTATCAGAGGAGAAAATAAAACTCAAATAAGACAAATACTAAATTTTATTGAGATCTTTATCAATTCGGTTGAAATTACATTTGGAAAACTCTTAAAAAATGTCAACGATTATAAGAAGAAATGTAATACAGTAGGTTCTGTTTTTATGCGGTAGATACGTTCCGCAAGAAACAGCATAAAAAAAGCTACTAGTTCTATAGTAAAATTATAGATACGTTTCAAAGTGCTAAAACCGCATAAATCTGAAATAATGTAATAAAATCGCATAAAAAAGGGCACTAGTCCCATATTATAACTATAGATACGCTCCATAGACCGCATGAATCTGAAATAATTAAATAAAATCGCATAAACAAAATATTGTATTTTTGAAAATTATATCTTTATTTAAGAAACGTCAGAATCGAAAAATAAATTTAAGTCAGAAATAGAATCAGACAATACCCACATGTTGCGCGTTCGTTTAGGATTTGGCGTAAAATCACTTTCGTCACTTGAGGAAATGTACACGTCTGATCTAGATAGTTATGCAGGCGGTTCCATACTTGTAGGGTTAGCATTTCTGATGTAATCTGTGATGAGTTTTTGCTTAGCTGGTTTAGAATCTTGTTTATATGTACAATTCCCGATGGGTCGACATGCATTTTGTAATTAAAAAAAAAAACCGCACTATTTTAAAACCGCATAAAAAAAAGCCGCATAAAAACAGAACCTACTGTATTTCACATTTTTCCATCATCTTGAACCTTCTCCAGGATCTGCCGCAGTGTGAATATTTGGTCGATGTTGTAGAGACCAGGTCTGAAACCGCACTGGTACGCCCAATTAGAGATTAGGCGTAAGGTTTCAGCTTAGAATTTTATATGTGATGGAGATAAGGCTGATCCCTGATAGTTGGCGCAGTGCGTGGGGTTATCTTTCTTTAGGATAGGATAAAGGGTACTGAGACAATCGCCGAGCATGCTTTCTGCTTGCTATATTAAGCCGATAGGTCGGTGCATGCCCCGCACCAACTCAGCTCCTCCAAATTTAAACAGCTCGCCAGACAGGCCATCAGCACCAGCAGCTTTGTTGCTTTTGAGTCGTTGCATTGCAACTTTCACTTCGGCAAGGCTTGGGGGCAGGATCGGCACTCCATCATTCCTGATTGGGGATTGCGGGATATCACCTTCAGCGGCAGAATTGATGTGATTCGGAGAAGTGTTCCCTCCCCAATCTCAGCACACCTTGCGAATCCGTTACCAGATCACAATTTTCGTATAGGATGACCTATGGCAGGCACTTCTCTTTTTGGTAAAATTTTCGGGCGTCATTCCTTTTGTGACTCATCTCGATTTCCTCTCGCTCGCGCCTTGCTTTAAAATTATAATACTATTCCTATAATTTTAATTTTTTCTAAATTAGGATTACTGTAATTGTATTTTAAGGTACATAGGTACATATATTCGATTGACGTAAACCTTGACGCTATCAATTGTACGTGTAATTCAAATCGCCCAGCTCTTTCTTTATTTGACAAAAAGACAGCTTAGCTTCGGTTATGTTATTATAAAATAAATAACATTTCGTAGATAACGTCTAGGTTATTACATAAATAATTATCATTAAACTCGCATATGAGCTTATGATTATGTGGGCTATCGGTTATTCTCTGAATATCTCGTATCTCTCCTATACAATTGTGCTTGTTTTGTTACTAGATATCACTCTCATTTTTCTTGTTGCTATCCGTTTGTTTTAAAAATAAATGCACGCGCTCTTTATGCATACAATACAACAATGTTTGCGCTAGTATATTATTTGAGAACACAAATATCTACATATGTATATGTACATATACGATACTTATATGTACATATACATATATAATATGTAAATACGAGAACCACGAGAAAATTTAAACAATTTGCAATATATGTAGTACTCGTATTGACATACGAAATTGAGATATTTAGAACTAAACGAAATTTCACAGCTTAAATTAGTGAAAAGAAATTTAGTTAACGTCGTATTTTAATCGAGGTTTCGAAGGAAGGGACTGTTAGCGATTTGGTGCCCGGAGAGTCTCATAGCATAGCAACCAACGGAATTAAGAGCCAACATCAAATGCTACGTAGATTTGTTGAAAGTATAATTTTTTTTAAATAGGCCGTAGCTTAGAACAGAACAAAGCAAAATTTCTGAAAAAATAAATAGTTTTCATCGCCTTCAAGATATTTGTAACAAGTTGAAGTAAAAAGTTCTGAATGTAGACATTGCACCGGGTCGTACTATACGGCGATTTAAAGGTAGCATTATGCTTCAAAAAAGTTATTTAACTGGTTTTTCCAAAATAGGAAGTAAAAAAGAGAAAATTTGGCACTTTTTTCAGTACCACTACAACAGTTGGCGGCCAAAAAAAATGTTGCTGGTTATGGACCCAAACCAGTCTCGAATGTAGGAGCAAAGCGTTAATACCAACGATCCCGTTCTGTTACGCCAATCGTCAAAAATGTGTATAATATGTTGATAAAGTCTCGGAAATCGCCGATCTCGGACCACCTTACATAAGCACTTTATCTCTATCTTTATTTATCTTTACCCTTATCGTTGTAGTTGCCTTTTCTTTTTATCTTAATCTTTATCTGTGAAGTCGTTTTATGCTGTATTTTGTTTTTGATTTTGAATCTATGAATCCATTTAATCCATTTAATCCATTTAAGTTAAAAAAAAAATGCACAAAGAAACATCAGGAGGCATCGCGTGGCTATCCTTGGGTATGGAGCCTCTTCAACTGCGACCAAATAAGTGCTACATAATTCAGAACCGAAGGGCTAATTGCTTTAAATGTCACCAGGGACGTTTCTTTGTTCTTGTCTCAACTATTATCGGTTAGAGAATTGTGCCCAATTCCTGGCAAAAACATACGACATAGGTATAAAGGCGTATGTAAAATCTATAATAAACGGCACAGCAGATCGGAGATTGCTTAGAAAAAAATGTATATATAATATTATTTTCACACCACTTTCCAACAACAAAACTCCTTAGGATCCGGGCAAGATTTTCTTCAATTCTGTTGTATACTCGATTTATTGATTTGAACATATTTTTTGTTTTTATTTGAAATTTTTTTTTATTTTCATCTGAACGCTTTTTCCGACATAGAGGCATGCGAAGTAAAACAAAAATTGTGCATTAAATATATCTATTAATTGAAGTCGGTTAAACATTGTAGGAACAACCTGTTATACATTTGTGTGTATGTATGTATGTATGTTAAAAATTCTTGTTTATATTAATAAAATTTTCTAACATAACACAATAAATGGACTATTTTAAAGAACATTTCAAACAGTTCAAATATCTTACTTTTTTGCATGTATTGAATAAAAATAAAAATTGCGAAGATTATATATATGTATGTATGTACCTGCATATACAATACATATATTTACTCTTCAAGAATGTTTGTGCCACATTTCGTTCATTCATTTGCCTCGTATACATTTTTTTGTTATTTTGAAGGCCAAGACCAAAGTCACCAAAACAAAAAAAAAGAAACAATTGAAACTAAGAACAATTCACAAAAACGTTTTGCATTTGAAAGAAAAAATTCTAACGGTATTATTTTAAATTATTTTATTTTGTTTTTCTAAAATTTCATGAGCAGTGACGTAATTACTAGCGTGTACATATATTTTTATTAAAAAGTGTAGAAGTTTTGTGTCATAATCAGTCATAAAAAATGTTTAGGTGCATTGGTTTACATTCATAGACATGCATGTATATATATATTATATATGTGTGTACATACTTACATATATATACAGCTGTGGACCAAGAAATAGCTCCTTCCCCACAATAAGATATAGTTTATTTTTACACAAATCTATTCTTATATTTCAATATTATTAAACAAAACGCAAAATATGTATACATCAATATCCACAAATACAAGAAGTTCGAAAAACCAGAACATATCATATTTTAAATTGGACACCGAAATAGCCTAATTTTATCGATCTGCAAGAAAAACCGAAATTAAAAATAAAATAAATAACTGGCGCGTTCACTTCGGTTATGTCTTTGGTCGAGCTTCTCCTCCCATTTGGGAGGTGCGTCTTGATGTTGTTCTACAAATTGAGGGTCCTACAGTTTTAAGCCGACTCCGAACGGCCGATATTTTTTATGAGAAGTGTTTTCATGGCAGAAATACACTCCGAGGTTTGCCATTGCCTGCTTTTTTCTATTATATTATTTGATGTTTATGCACGAAGAAATTAGTTTCTTCAAATTTTTGAATTTTTTTATAAATTACTCACTTGATTAGTATTTTGTTGGATTTTCAATGGGGTTAAGGCCGGGGTTTTGCGCTGGCCATTCGAGAACTGCTATTTTTTCTTTTAAGAGCCACTTCTTCATCGCTTTTGCTGTATTAATCCGGGAGCTAGGGGTCATTTTACCCTCATCTATTCATGCCGACTGATTTTAAGACTGAAGGCAGACGCCATCCAATGTATGACGAAACCAACCGTCACCTGGTTCAGTAGCGGTGGGTACGTGCGTGGGATGCTGCGAAACGTGTCGAAAAAAAATTTTTAACAACTCATTTAATACCGGCTGAAATTTTTTTTGTGTATTGTAGACATTTAGTAGAATAAAAAAAAATAGTCAGCTGCGCCGTAGAGGGGGAAAATACGTCAGCTGAACGCAATGATACATTCTTGCTTCGGCTGACGGTCTTTTCACCGCTATAAACGCAGCTGACCGTCATTATTATATTTTCATATGCGTCCAAAATTATGTAAAAAAATTACAATCAGCATAAAGTAGTTTTACTTTCTAATTTATTTTACAAGTTCGCCTGTTCAGCTGACGTGTTTCCCCCCCTCGACCGCGCAGCTGACTATTTTTTGTTTATTCTACTAAATGTCAACAATACATGAAAAAAATTTCGGCCGGTATAAAATGAGTTGGTAGACATTTTTTTTCGATACGTTTCGTACCCTCCCACAATCACACCCACCGCAGGTGCGCCAGCTGACGTTCAATTTCGTTATTCATGAAAGCTAAATCACAAGTATGGTCAGGTCCAAAATCGACCCCAGGCTCCCGGACTATATGCTTGGGGTCGCTATTAAGCTTGAATAACCAGTTAAGTGCCATTGACTCGGAAGGAATAGGGCTCCAGCGAATAGCGAATGTTTGAAAATAGCAAGATAAGTAAACCTTTTCATATTGCCACTTAATCTTACTATTGGTTCAACTCTATTCCAAGAAAATTATCCCCAAAGTTTCAAGTTAGCCACCCGTACTTTAAGTCCAATATTGGTATAAAAATATGAACGAATACTATATATCAATTAGTCTTCTATGAAATAACAATTCGTATAGAGAACACTAAAAGGGTGCTATTTCTCTGTCCGTAACTGTTTATGTATATGCACCTATATGTACATACATGTGTGTATGTATGCATAAACAAATTTTGTTCTTATGACTTTCGATATACTCATAAGTGTTTAGTGCATAATTTATATTTGCTTTAAGTGGGTATTTTCTGTCACTTAGCACATTTCATGTATATACATATATAATATAAATACATTTGTGTATACTTGTATAGCAGCTATTTTCATATAATATCCCTGCAGTCAAACCTACTAGTTCTGGGCTACCTTAATATCAGTTTGCTTTGTAGTTGAAGTTGTTCGTCATCTTCTATATTTTTTCAATGATATTCTACTATTAATGATATTCATTCATACAAAGTAGTATTTTTAATCAGGCTTGTGCATCAGCATCATTTAATGAGCAAGTCAGTCTCTGTAAACAAAAAAGCAGATAATTCACTCCAACACCATCTAATAATCATTGCGTGCATCCAACGTTTGAAGCATTCCCATTCAGTGTAATAGCTGAATATTGGTTTTGCATACAGCTCTAATTGATCATTTTGCGACTGGTGTAATTCTAGTCACTTTTGAGCTGGTATGAATTATTTCATGAACTGGAATATTTACCGAGTAGTTTGACATTTCACTACAGGGAATACATATATGCTAATACGTGTAGGAATGTAGTGAGTACTATACAAGTATGCCATATATATATTTCTATCTCTCATTTTCTATTTGGCTTATAACGCGATTTTTTTTTGTTTAATTTTTGCGCGTGTTCGTTCATTGCATTCAGCTCATTAGGAAAATTGGCTGGTGTCGAAATCACAACATTGTTGGTGACTTTTATATAACTATTAATGGATCAGAAATATTGCTTAATTTGACAAATTGGATGTAGTTCTCTATTATACCTCTTTCCATTGTTGATTTTTTTCCTTTTTTCTTTTTAATTTCTTAATTTAATTTAATTTCTTTTGAATTTTTGAATTGAAAGAGCTACTCATAAAAAATATCTGCCGTTCGGAGTCGGCTTGAAACTGTAGGTTCCTCCATTTGTGGAACAACATCAAGACGTACGCCACAAATAGGAGGAGGAGCTCGGCCAAACAACAAAAAAAGGGTGTACGTGCCAATTATATATGTATGTATATATGCGGGAAATGATGCCGGGGTGACAAGCCCTGGGCCGAATATAAATTTGGTCATTCCGGTAACTTAGAACCGACCGTGCCCGTGCAAAGCTTTAGCGAAGATTTGAATGATGTGCTATTTCATACAAACTGGTATGCATACCAGGCTTTTAAATAAAGGAGTATTTAGTTAATACCTCACACAGGGCTTGTTTTATTCCGTTTCGAAAATGGATTTTGTTTGAATAGTATCTTAAGAATTTATTAGCAAAATTATAGAAAGAAACTATAGAATTTCGCCAGTCAATTACAAATCTCTTTCAAAAGCTTATCATACAAATCTGGCAGCCATTTGAATGGGACATAGAATTTTAGGAACTTCTATTTGCAGCATAAAACAATGTTCACTCCATACAATACCCAGCAAGTTCGAGCTTATTTTTTAGCAGTGTTTTTTGTTTTTACATGTGTCAGAGTTCGTCAACGTCTTTGACGGATTTAGGAAAATATATGATACATTTTATTAAAATGAGTTTGATTTCTTTCGAGAAAATGAGTTATTAAATCCACTACGAAAATGGTGGATCTGAAAAACTATATTTCGCAATATTGTGAATATGTTCGGTTGTCAAAATCGTTTAACGGAGTCTGAAGTAAAAAAAAAATAATTTATTGATTAAAGTCCCAGTGTGTTTCTCGTAAATTTATAACTATGACGAGTTCACGTAACTTTTCTTTTCCATATAAAGTACAATTGGATAATCAATTGGTGAATTTAAAGGGCTATGATACTCGTATAGGAAGCGTCATTTGAACCCGCTGCATCCATTTTTTATAATTCAATGATAATTCAAAAAGTGTTAAGTAGAAAAAATATGTCTACAAATGATAAACGTAACGTGTTTGCTTGCAGTAATTGATAGAGTAGAGCATTGGCGAATTAACTACATTTATCCTTTTTTTTGTAAATAGTTGTATGAACTTCAATTTAAAAATTTAAAACTGCCCTGGCAAGTACTTGTTTGCACTTAATTGTGAACTGCTCTGTTGCATTAAAACTCAAATTGCATACAATAACTTATTTTTATTGAATTGGAAGAAGTTCTTAAACGGGATATGAATAGCGAACTTTTGGCAAAATTTGATTATGTACGCCTGTGCTCAAAATAATATGATTGTTGTATATATATTAAGAAGATTTGACAATTAATTATGTAACGAATGCTTGAAATCTTTTTTAAACATAAGAAAATGCTCAAAACTGACTACAAAAAGTTTATAAAAGATAATAAACAACTTGTAGACACTTCAAACATAATACTAGAAATGAAGGAGCATAAAACTGCATATTCTAAATAAAAAGCTTAACATTTTTATTTAAATTTGTTCATTTTTTTTTTAATTTTATACAAATTTCGCAAGTTTGATTTATATCGTTTTGATTGTAGAATTGAATGCATTTATATTAAAATTAGTTAAAATAAAAAAACAAACGAAAGATTGTGAACACTTCCCAATATTCCAATGTCCTCTTATTTTGAACACAAGTGTATATGTACGTGTGCACATGGATATGCACAAACATATGAGCAAACCGATATTTACATACATAAGAATGTACACATGTATTTGCACTGTGTGCATTCGGTATGCATGCACGTGTTCTCGCTAATTATTTTTGTTGCGTCATCAGAATTTCGTACTTTTCAATTCGTAACTGCTAAATGCAGCGTTTACATATACACACATACATAGACCGGAGGCAAAAATTAATTGATAACATAATTTTTTATATACTGGGTTGTTCAAAAATTTTTCTTGTTCGATAAGAAAAACACAATTTTATGATTTGAAATACACTTTATTATTCAGTATTATCTCCCTGAACATCTATACTCTTCCACCAACGAGATTCCAATTTATGAGAATCTGGAAGGGCTGCAAAATATGCTTTCACAGCAGTTATGGCCTCATCATTTGATGAAAAATGCTTTCCACGCATGAATTTTCTTAGGTCTGGAAACCGGTGGAAGTCGCTGGGGGTCAAATCTGGCGAAGACTGTGGCTGCTCCAACAATTCGAACTTTCATTCATGGATTTTAGTCATTGTCAAAATGCTCTTCTGCTATGCTGAAACGGTTACTAGTTTTCAAGTAATACACCAGTTTGCAAGTAATCCAAACTGATTCTAACACTTTCTTACCCGATTTCTGAACATGAACTCGTTTCGAAACCGAAGAACCACGGTGATAGACCCAAGTCTCATTTATACAGATGAATCGACTCACAACATCCACTTTATCCTTTCTAAAACGCTCTAAAGCTTGCTGAGAAAGTCGCATTTGAATGTGTTTGTTTCATTGTTAGGGGTTGCGGCCCCTATTGTGCACACAGCTTTCTGAAACCTAATACTTTAGTGAAAAAATTGCTTACACTACCCAATAAGATGCCTTCGAGATGCGTCTTTAAGGCTTGTATTGTATAATATTACTAGCGTACCCTCGCCCGCTTCGCTAGGCGAAAAATTCAATGATTTGCTGAAAGAGAATAAAATTAATACGAAACAAAGCAAATTCTTTGATACAATTTCATTCGAATTTTTTGGAACACTTTTTGGTAGACAACGTTTTTGGTTTTTCCATCTTTCGCGTAAATGAATAATGACGATGGTTTGCCTACTCGTGAGCAAGCTACATACAATTGTCCATGGGAAAAAATTGGGTATTCTAAATTAATACCGCACATTTGTAGAGACTGTCCTTGCGCCTTATTAATTGTCATAGCGAAGGCAAGGCGAATAGGGAACTGCAAACGTTTGAAATCGAATGGTAAATCCGTCTGAATCAATGGAATTCTGGGTATCAAAACGTCTTCTCCTTTGTACTTCCCTTTCAAAATTGTTGCTTCGATAATGTTACCCATTAGCTTCTTCACAGCGAGTCTGGTACCGTTGCAAAGTCGTGGCACATTAATGTTGCGCAGCATAATAATCTGTGCTCCAATTTTTAATCGTAAATTATGAGGTGGTAGACCTGGCAAATCGAGTGAGTTTAAGAATTCAGTTGGATAATTTACGACATCATCTTGATCAGTAATAGTGTCCATTGACTTATACGCAACTATGTCACCAGGTATTTGATCTAAAATAGCTGAATTTATATCATTGACGTCCTTATTTTTCCCAGCTAAAATTGCTCTTTCGCTGAGTCAATCATGGTTTTTGTAATGTTGAACTATGTTTGGAAATACACTCTGTATCAATGCCTCTTTAGACTGTGCAAAAGTGCAGAAATTGTTAGGCAATGTTATCATTCCTGTTGTTTTTGAAAAAAGGTTTATTTTTTTTGGTTAAAAAGTGTTTTTTGAAGTTTTGAAAAACACTTCGCTCTAACAAATTTCTTCTCAGTTAATTGCTGAAAATTAAATATTTTGAAAAAACTATTTTTTTTAATTTAACGTTTTTGAGAAAATTTTGTTCTTGAAAAAATTTCATACTTTTGTAAAAGTTTAAATTGATTTGTTAAAAAAGATTTTTTTCCGCTTTGAAAAACACCCCCTCGAAAAAATGTATTCTCTATTAATAGTGGAATATGAAATGCTTTGAAAACACCATTTTTTTTTTAAATTTTGTTTGGTTTTCAGAAAATTTTGTTTTGAAAAAATTTCATACCCTTGAAAAAGTTTTATTTTATTTGTTAAAAATTTTTGAAATTTTTTTTTGTAATTTTAGAAAAACACCTCTTCGAAGAAATTTCTTTTATCTTTTTGAGGAAAATTTGGTTTTGAAAAAATTTCATGCTTTCGAAATTTTTTTATTTTACTTTATTTCTTCAAAATTTTTGAAAACAATTTTTTTTATAATTTTCGAAAAACACCCCTTTGAAAAAATGTTTTCTATGTGTCATAGTGGTATTCCATTAACTTTTAGGATTATAGTCAAATACTTACAAATATCTACGCTTTCACAAATAGCAACAATAAACAAATTTCCAAAAAATTTACTTTTTTTCTAAAAAAATTCTAAACAAACAACGTAATAAATTTAGAATTTTGTGTTCACGAAAAAACAGTATTGTTTTTATTGTATTAACTGAAAACCAAAATGTTGCAAAAAATCAAAACAAAACTAAATTATTTTTTTGTGTTCATTTGGTCCATATGTTCCATAAAAAGTTGATATGGTAAATAATATGCAGGGTCTGATACACGCAAATTTCCATTGACCGTTATAGTGACAAAATTATCGATCACCAATTCCAACAGGATTTCAAAATCAGAGTTGGAATGAGTTGTTGTGTGGTGTACTTCTGAAAAAATGAGAAATAAACAAAATAAATCTAAAAATTCAAATTCTAACTTTATCTTGTGTATGTTCTTATTACCTTTGAATTTTTCCAATGAAGCACCATTCATTTTAAATTTTCCAAGAATTTTTTTTATCATTTCGCGTTTCTTTCCTTTTTCATTCGATTCCAAAATTTGTTCATAGCCGAAAACATCGTTTGCAAACGCATTCATTTCCATATAGAATTGGTCAAAGAAAGCATTGCTCAATTGAATTGAAACATTATTTTCATAAATACTTAGGACCTTAACTAATGCACCTTGGTACATACCTAACGCAGATATTCATCGCGACCTTGACATCGATACTATTGATGAAACAATAGAAAGCGCTAGCAGAAGACACATAAATAGACTATTAACGCATACAAATCCTATGATGAGAAGACTACCAAATAAAGAAAAATCTACCCAAAGTCGGCTTAACCGTCAAACACCAACAGATCTTGCAAAATCCTTGTAATCAATTGTCAACTAATCGTATATGTTTATTAACCACTTGTTTTTAAATAATATGTACATATATATTTCTTCTAAATGAGCTTGGGGGCATTGGCCCTTCAATATCACTCTCATTCCATCTTTTTGTAAATCAAATTACTTATTGTCTAACGACAGGTGTAATATTTTATGGAAGAAATAAAAAAAAAAAATTTCATTCGAATCATTTGAAATTTCTGTATACAAAAAGAAAAATTCAAAAAAAGTTGTACACATAAAATGAATGTCGATTCGAAACTTACTTTAATCTAAGAATCGAGCAAGTTTTGTTTTGTACAATATTTTGATTTTTCCTTTTTTTCATATGAAGAAAATATTTAAAAGAAATTTTTTTTTGCTAAAAACCTTCCCCTAGTGGATCCCTATAATATGAAAAAAGAACGAATAAAATTGGCCTCGTATCGGCCCAAAAAAATGCGTACAAACGAACATAATTTCATTTTTATATATATAGATAAATATGTACATATGTAATTATTCCAGAATAGGGAAATAATTTCATATGATTTGGCCATCACTCTATATACACCCTATATATCACTAGCGAGTGATAGTCATGCACCAACTCATTCGGCTACGGCGAAGTCATTTGCAATTTAACAAAAATGAAATTCGAATCGCTTTTAAAAATGTCATTCATTAATTCATATTGTTGATAAATAAATTGCTATGGCAATTTCGATTTAAGTGTAATATGACTATGAGTAAAGAAAACTTAATTTTTTAAACAAATAAATATCCCCGACTTTTCACTTAAACCACTTTAGATTTATTGAATGACGACAGTCGATTATTGAGCGCTCAGTAATTGGATGCCTCTATTTTTTTACGCGTAAATGAGACTTCATTTCCTTTTGTCATACATTTGCAATTGCACTTTTTTGTTGTTATGACTTATCTTTATAATTCTTGGAGCGCGATAAGATAAACAAATCATGTAATACTTCTTCATAGACTTATGTATGTATGTACATATGTACGTAGCACTGTTGTAGTATCTAGTAAATAACATGTGTATGTATTTATAACGTTATTCGATGCAGCGCTGTCAATAATTGGCATTGAATGCTCTTTCCGATACTAGAAAAGTAGGAGAGACCAGAATTTTGCAGTGCATATAAAATAAGTGGGATAGCTTATCATGGTTCTGACGCTTTTAAATTCAAAAATGTTTGATATTCATTGTTTATCATGATTTGCTCTGTAGTTGACTCATCACATTCGACTTGCGGCAGTCATAAGCCACGTTCCAGCGATCTTCTTCGGTACACCACATGTAGAGCTGAGTAACTCTCTTATAAGAGGGAGTAACGGGAGAGAATTTGGGAGAAAGTGCTGGAACGCAAAAAACGATTTCTTCTGCAAGTATGTGCGCTAACCCCTTACGCGTTTTTGGGCGAGTTTAACAAGTCGTTTCTTTTTCGTGGTAACCGGCGCCAGTTGGCAACAACAGGTGAAGCCAAGTCTTTCCCCACCTGATCTTTCCAACGTAGAGGAGGCCTTCCTCCTACTCTGCTACCACCAGCTGGTGCCGCATCAATTAATTTCGGAGCCGCAGCATTTGTATCCATTCGAACGACATGCCCAGCCAACGAAGCCGCTGGATCTTTATTCGCTGCACTATATCTATGCTGGCCGCCGTAGCCGAATGAGTTGGTGCGTGATTACCATTCGGTTAGTTATTTGATTGAGTGTGTGACCGAGCTCCTCCTGATATTTGTGGTGTGCGTTTTGATATTTTTTCACAAATGGAGAGACCTACAGCTTTAGACCGAGTCCGAACGGCAAATGTTTTTTTCCTGCCGAGGACCAACTTTTTTTAGCATTTGGTTTTTCGTGCCCGATGTTTCGAACCCGTGTACTTCCGAGTGGTAATCACGCACGAACCCATTCGCTTACGGCAGTCGTCCGTACGAACGATGTTACAATCCTCAAAATTAATTAAATCCCATGCTCTTTCTATTTGGGCCTATTGCTTTGTCATGGCTTTCGAGAATTTTAGTACATGAGCTTCACTTTCTCTGTTTTAGACGTTCTCTGCTACACCTGTCACTTGAAGTTCTACCTGCCCTGATCCCATTACCCGCAACTGTATATACGTAGCATATAAATATTCCGAATGAAATTCTCAAAAATGTCTTTCTTAACTCATAAACCACAATTTTAAATTACTACTTATTGTCTTGCTGGATCACCTAACGTTTAAAACTTGAAACGACTGTAAGTAAGAAGCGAATATTTTTTCAATGTGGGTTGTTTTATTTGAAAGCAAAATCCTTACGGTTAATTATGTTATACTATTTCATTCCATGACTAGTGTTGTAGCCACAACGTGAAACCAAAGTAGAGATGTGCATAAATGTTCAACTTCTGAGATCGACGACGAGTTGATGTGCTTGGTTGTTCACTTTCAGCAGCAGTAGCGATTTTTTGCGATGTACGCACTATACGAGCACGGGAACGTAATGTTATATCCAATAGAAATCCAGTTTAACGCACAATTTTCAAATTGATACATAAATTGGTAGATATGTGTTTCTCTTCGACCGATTTTCTTGTAGTTTCGGAAGATGATCCATCATTTTGCAAGTAAATTTTGAATACTTCCTAACATTGTTGAAACGTAAATCGACACTTTTCGTAAACCGCAGATGTTAATCTAAATTTCTGTCTTAATACCAATGTATTTTAGTTGACACCTTAAATCAGTAGTTCAAGTTTAAAGCGCTTGATGGCCCACCCTATATGTATATACTACAATTACCTTATTTCAACACATACTGCATCAGACTGCACTTGGCACGCGCAGTTGTTGCGAAATCATTGATATAGCATATAACTACTTATATACAGCCGCTGAAAAATACTTAAGAACGTTACCCTGTTATCTCCATTTGAGACTTTTTGCAATAAAAGCACTTAAATGTTTTGCATATTAGGTTTTATTTTATAAATTTAAAATATTTTCAATCTGTATCAGTCTTCCGTGACAGTCGATCGTGAAGCCCTGCTTCTGAAAATCGAAGCGCACTTGTTATTTCCTTATTCGCTTTTAGAGGTGAACAAAAATTGCTCGATGGATGTCAGCAGCATTCTTCCTGGGATTCTGTTTTGACAATCTAACGATCATCCTATCAAACTGGCTAGTAGTCTTTCGCATTTTTTTGCTCTGGGAACGTTTTCTGCTGTTTTATATTCAAAAAAGTATTTCAAAGCATTAAAAGCCTTCGTTTTTGAATTACTTAGTTGTGTTGAAATAACGCTGTAGGATAATCCGGTCTTTTGCAACTCTATGTTTGCTTTTCTAAGAGCTGGGATGCAGTTTTTCCCGTTCCACATTATTGAATTATTTCAACTAATAGGAATAGGAATACTCCACATACTTACCAGTAACAATATAAAACAGAAAAGAATTCACAAAATTTTGGACGAAGATCGAATCGTTCTTAAGTTTATTTCTCACAAAAATATCAGTGCTCCTACTACGAGTAAAAAGCAAAAAATCGATGCAAACCCTTCAAGAAAAATATATCTACATATGCACGCATTTCAGTGAATGTGATCACAGCAAATAAATGCAAGCGCAAAAGTGCCTTAAAATGCGCGTCCCATCGTTCTTAAGTATTTTACAACGGCTGTATATGCACTTTATATACTGATAAATGAAAACCATTTATTACTTAACTGAGTATAATAATAAAATTATTTGCCCAGACTAAGTAAAAGCAAATATAAGTATGCACGTGCTTATGTCTACGTGTGTGCTTATTGAATTATTTCGCCAAACCGATGAACAGGTAGCTTTAATAAATGCCAGTTTTAAGCAGAGTAAAGTTACAATTGATAAGGTTAATAAAAGTAGAATATTATCGACTCTGTTACATGCACCTATAAGTAGGGGTACATGCCTACATACATTTGTGCATACCAAATATTAGTGTACAAATGTGGGCGTGAAAAATTTTCCCGCGCCATCAACACTTGTGTATATTAGATAATTATTATTTGGCATAATTCTCCAACTGATGCAATTTGCCTCTTCGAGTACCTTATGCTGATATTCATGCGTTGTACTCGTAGGATCAACATATGTACAATACATACATATGTATGTATATTACTATGCGAGCTATAATTTGTTCGCCAATAACAAAATAATTTACCATCTGTATGTTACTGTTTTTTTTTCTTAATTCAGTTCATTTGCGTACATAATTATGTAAAGCGAACGTAGATTATATTCCAATTGTGATATACTTACTAATTACATTCAATTTCAATTTATCCTCTATAATTTTAGCATACCAAACGTACGGGCTGGGTGCTGCGCAACGTCAGCGACCCCGAATCCATCTCGGGTCATATGTATCGGATGAGCATGATGACGTTTCTACTGGATGGTAGCGAAGGTCTGAATCAGATACGTTGTATGGAGTTGGCGTTAGTGCACGATCTGGCTGAGAGTGTTGTGGGTGATCTCACGCCGTTTTGTGGTGTCTCTAGAACGGACAAACGCGCTATGGAATTCAAAGCAATGGAAGATATTTGCAAGTTGATTGAACCACGCGGCAAGCGTATTATGGAATTATTTGAGGTAAAATCACATATTAATATAGAATGTAACAGTTATTTATTATTAACTATTTACCATTCATAGGAGTATGAGGCAGGAGAGAGCGCCGAATCAAAATTCGTTAAGGACCTTGACCGTCTTGATATGATAATGCAGGCATTTGAATATGAGAAACGTGATAATTGTTTATTAAAACACCAAGAGTTCTTCGATTCCACCAAGGGCAAATTCAATCATCCATTCATTAAGAAGCTGGTCGATGAGATCTACGAACAGCGCCAGAGTTTGGCGCGCGCCGAGGGTGCTACGCCACCGCCGCCAGTACATGTGCCCGACATGGATGCACTGCCCAGCACCAATGGCCAAAATAATGAACATGACGGTGCGGCGGCAGAAGCGCCAACTGTGGAATCTCCAAAAAACAAGACTAGCACCACCACGAGTTGATTGCACAGCGTGTAAAAGTGCATGCAAATGTGGAACAAACAAAGATCGGCCAGCATATAAGTTATAGAAAATGTCAGCCACGGAGGTGTTTGTCATGAATTAATAAAAATTAATTCAGTCCTAAGTTAAAGAAGTAAAAATCATTGTAACTTTAAGCGCATATAACTAATAATTTAGTCTGTGTAGAACAGTTCATTTTTGCTTTGCACTACAGAAACCAAATCACATTTAATTTTTAGAACAAATATGTTTTGTTTTTTGCATATTTTTAGGTGGTGAACAAATATTTTATTGACCACTAAATTACCTGTACGCTAAGACAGACGGTTGTAAAGCAAGAAATTGGAAAGTTGTTTTTGTTTTGTTTTTAGCGTGAATACAGTTTAATATAATACATTTATTTAGCGATATAAGTATCTCGATGTTCCATGCTGCAGATAGAAAATTGCACATAACTGTATAAACCAATTAAGCTGACATAGAAAGCTACTCTAGCTAAAAATAAGGCTAACAATTTGTAGACTCAACAACTAAATCATTTCCATGTTAAGAATTTTTTTTCTACGCTAGCGAAAAAGTTATGCAGAATATGTACGAAAAATCTGCTTTGAAGAAAACCATATTTGTATTTGGCGATTCACGTCAAGAGGTTTTATTTAAGCCAATTTTATTATTTATGATAAATGATTTAGACTTAACATATAATGCGTATATTATATAAACTAACAGATTTTAGCGTTCATTCACTTTCAAATTAATTTCAAACTTCAAAATTTTTAACTTTATTTTATTTTATATAGACTGCGTGATTAATGCTATACTTTCATAATATTTTAATTTAAAACTTTATTTTCATAAGGGAAGTGATTTAGTAGTGATATGTAACCGCAGAAAGAAAGAGACCGATTGACCATTTTAGCTAAATAATATTTCATAATTCGACATACTTAGCTAAAAAGATAAGCGGAGGAGTCGTAAATCGGTAGACTGTAGTAGAGCATAAAAAACTGTAATTATTCACATTATAGTTGAGCAATGTAAAGAAGCTATTCTGAATTAGAAATAGAAACTAAGCATTGTACAAATACACCATATTTTTTTCTCATTGTTTTTTTTTTTCATTTATAAAGGACCATCACTTAATTGAACTATTATTTGCCTTATAATTTAAGCGCTGTATTGTTTTGATTTTAACTTAAGTGTGTGGAACATAGCATACGTATGTAAATTAAATTGAACGCAAGCTAAACACATTTCAAATAAGCATAAAACATACATGCATTCATACTTGTAATCGAAAAAAATAGTATTTTATGAAAGCGACCAACGCCTCCTACGTTGAGGTAGTGCTGTAGGAGTTAATGATTCCGATAACAAATCTAAAAAAAATATTGTTTAAAAACGTTATTTTTCTTGTCTCGGGCTTTAAAGGTATAATCGATATCTAAATTGTTATTTAAATTTTAACTTTAAAACTTGAAACTTCATTTTACCCAACTACAAATTTGTTAACATTTTAAACTTAAAGTTTCTTAATTTTGTCAAATACAACTTTTTGATAATCAAATTGTAAAGCGAGGAATTATATGGATAATCAAACTCTTAAAAATCTAAATTCTACAAAACAGAATCCAAAACCGTGTTTTTGCTTTCATTTAATCAGTAAGGTGCTATAGGATGGCATGGAGGTAAAGAAGGTTAACAAATAAAGTACCTCGGTGCGGTAGGCAGCAGCACAGTAAAACACTCTGTTCACAGGGAACCCCTCAGGTGGTGGAGGTGTCTTATCCCCTTTGCTGTTTGTTGTCAACAATATCCTTACCAAATTCAACCGAAAGGGAATTAAAGCAGTGGCGTACGCGGATAACATAGTGCTTCAGTGGTTTCAGGAATGTTTCCAAGCATAATCAGTGAGATCATGGAAGGAGCTCTGGGATTAGCAACAACAACACCAATCTTTAATTCTCTAAAATTAAACGGCGTTAGTCTTATGCTAACCCAACAAGCAAAATACTTGGAGGTTATCTTAGTTCGGGCGGCCGCCGTAGCCGAATAGGTTGGTGCGTGACTACCATTCGGCATTCACAGAGAAAACGTTGGTTCGAATCTCGGTGAAACACCAAAATTAAGAAAAACATTTTTCTAATAGCGGTCGCCCCTCGGCAGGCAATGGCAAACCTCCGAGTGTACCTCTGCCATGAAAAAGTTCCTCATAAAAATATCTGCCGTTCGGAGTCGACTTGAAACTATAGGTCCCTCCATTTGTGCAACAACATCAAGACGCACCCACCCAAAAAGGGTGTACGCGCCAATTATATAAATATATATCTTTGATTCAAAACTCAGCTGGAGGTCCAACGTAGAGTACAGGGTAAAGAAAGCGATGATAGCACTTTACACGTCTAAGAGAATGTTGGATAAAAAATGGGATCTCCAAAAAAAAGTATCCAATTGGTACTACATAGCCATTGTAAGGCCAATACTAACATATGCGGCACTATTCTGGTGTCCCGCAATAGAAAAGAAATACAACCAAACCAAGCTGAACATGATACAAAGAACAGCGTGTATCTTAACTATAGGAGCGCTTAGCACCAGTCCTACTGAAATGCTCAATGTACTAACTCATCTATTACTATTAGACTTACATATAAAAACAATCGCTACATGCATCGCGGTGAGACTCAGAGGCATAGGAAGCTGGACAACAAGATCGTACGGTCACAGCAAGATTCTCCTACAGGGACCCTCGCTGCTCAAAAACAAATCAGACTACACAGTCTCTGACCTTAACTTCAAGAAAGACCTTACGATACGTTTTCCACCGAGAGCCGAATGGGACAATGGGAATGTGATGCGATATTGAAATCTACACTGACGGTTCTAAGATGAAATTATATGAAAATGAAAATGTGTCTTACATAAACTAAACATTTTGAGCTAACAATATTTAACGAGAGCGATGCGTGGAGATTTTATTAGTAGGCGTTGTACTCTTAATAGTAACTATCAAACTAGAGGAAAAACATTCATCAACATCGACATGGAGAGGTGACAAATGTGTCATCACCAGCGTGGAAATAATTTCTCTAACCCAGCATCCGAATATAATCAACTTATGAAAAATGCGAAAAAATACCCATACAACTGGTCAAAATTCAAATACTCACTCATCTCAGACCGATTCACATTTTTATTAATATAAAATGATTTAAAATCTAATTGTAAGGAAAAGGTAATACATATACAGACCGGTTATTAAAGCAATAGTTCAAGTGAAGACTTTACTTTTCTCGAAAATAAACATGCATCAAAATACAATATTATTCCATCTAATGGTATTTCGCAGCAGTAAAACTTCAGCAGTTGTAATATTGTGCTTGATTTATTCGTTCACTTGACACACTTCGCCTGAAGTAGAAACAGGTTGACCTAAAATGCCAATAAAAACTGAAAGCGGCGATTTGTTGTCCATTAATAGTACATTAAAAATCCGCTTGAATTAAAATCCTAGCTGATCCTTTTTTCGAGAAAAGTGGATTTTAGCATTTTCGAAAATTTTTTCATAATTAAGCGATATCTTTCCTCACCATCTAACGAGATAATATCCTGGCGCGTTTTCTTTTTATGTGGTATCCCCTGTAGGCCTAATCCACTTCAAAATTACTAACTTCTCACTATAAAATTAATGTAGGAATGAAATTAATAATAACTTGGGCATGTTTCTATAAATGCTGTGAAGAAAAAGTAACAACCGCTTTTTTTAAACAGCTGGAATATGAAGAATCATTAATTAAATTTATTTTGAATCTTTCCCAAAATTTTAAAAATTCTCTGTGAACAGATTCACCAGCCTGTTCTGAAAACAAACCCAGACCATCGTTGTTTAATAATGACATGCCCTCTTTCAAGTGATCAGGAATAATATGCAGTTTTAGAGTCTGAGATGTTCCTGTACTTTCTAGAGCTTTGCGAAGTTGTTTTAAGTTCTCATCTAAATCGGTAATATTTGCACGTTGCGTAGAGAAACAGTCATGTACAATTTTATTCATTGTCCTAAAAGCAGCGACGTATGGCTGTAATTTCAAAGGACCAACATGCTCGCAAATTTCAGGATCAAGTAGTTTATCCGATTCTTGCAGAAGTTTTCGGCAAGCATTACCCTCGAAAATTTCACCTTGATAATTTTTTGCTACTAACTTCAATTTTGATGGCCAAAGCAGAGCCTTTTCACGCACTACAGCAGGGACTATGCCGTTCCAGAATAGGTGGTTTGTAGATCTTTCTAAAAGATGAAGTTCAGGCAAAACACATTTCTGAAGAACGTACATGTTGATGTCATCTTCTTCTTCATCAATAAGGACATCTTCATTCTCCGATTCTTTTTCATAAAAAAGAGAGGCATATTTATTGTACTGTGGCACTCCTTAGCATACTTTGCCAAAACATTCAAATTTATTGTAATCATCATTTAAATTTTTGAATGTTTTCAAAATTTTATTATCTAAGTCAAATTCCATCAGTTCTTCTTTATCGGCACCACCACGCAATTTTCCAAAACTTTGCAGTTCACTCAAAGTGATGAAACAGTTAGGGCAGGGATACGTTGCTGTTGCAGTTTGCTGTCCATTCATAATTAGTAAAAGTTTTAAGTCAGAGCTGAGTTTAAAGGGTATCTCGCTGACTTTTGTCAATTCAGATAAGGTCTTAACATTTTCGTAAGTTTCCTTAATTTGAGGAACAATTGATAATACATATAATTAATCTGTAAACGCTATTTAAATTCTGTTTCTTGGACATACTCCCACCAGTGGAGTATCGAGATCTTTTACTTTCATTGAAATTCGAATCACACTCTTCTCCTTCTGTTAAAACTGTTATATTATACATAATTTTAAAAAGCCTTGACCCCCATCTGCCAACAATTTTATTTTAGCGTTTTGGATTTCTTTAATATCCCGATGGTCAAAGATTGCGTTAATAAGATTTGATGCATTAGCATATACAACAGGTATATTAACCATACCTTCTTTGGATTCAAAAGTGCAAATAACTTCTTTATAAATATCTTCCAATAAATTCGATTTTTCACGCATATGTTGTTTATAGTTTTTTGGAATGGATTTTCTTCCAGCAAAACTTCTAATGAAATTGGTAATTTTATTCATTTGATTTTGAGATGCTCCAGTAGTCGATTGGAATGTGTCTAACCCTTCAGTATTAAAAACAAATTCGTTTTCAATTTTGTTGTATTTAATAAAATATCACCATCGTTCATACTTCCTTCGGAACTTTTTCGTAAAATCGATGTTACTACTTGGTTTTGTTGCTTTTCTGGTAGTTTTTCTACTAAACTTAAGGCGTTTTCACGAGCACGAGATGAAGCAGGACCTGCGCCACAAGAATGACGCACACCTTTGCCAATTTTTTGAAAACATTTACTGCAAATGTTCATGGACGTTCTCTTTTCAGCAGTACTATGTCCACTTGTAGAGGGAAGTTGAGCATTTCAAGCAGCTCCATAAAGACCACAACTTTCATCTATTATAGTATGAAAGTGCGTACATGACCATTGCCCTTAACTATTTTAGAGTGACCTTTGTATCGTGCCGTTAGACATATAAAACAATTACAATCATAAGTTGTTCTGGCTTCTTTTGCTAACTTCATGTCCTCGTAGTTAGGATTTGTTGGAAGTGGCCTCTTTGCATTACCCTTCTCTCGTTCCCTTATAGTTTTTCGACAAGTACTACAAATGCTAATGGGAAATTTAGAATTGGACTCGTCAAAATTATCGTTGACATGCTTTTTAATTAAACCAGCAAGATTTTCAGTAATTAAAAATTCTGATCTTTGACGGTTGCCAAAAACGATTTTTTTACCACATGTTGCACATAATTTCAACCTATTTTCTTTGTGATCGCATTTATGATCTAAGTGAGTTGAAAGAATATTTTTTCCAGGATCCAGACCATAAATAACGAAATTTCTGAAGAGATTACTTGTTACTGATGAACAAAGTACAAATGAAAATGAGCGGCTATGAAAATAAAAGGCTCCTATTTTCTGTTGACGGAGTGCCCGGTATACAATGCGCTGCATAGCCGTGATTTTTTAAACTAATTTGATTTGATTAATCGAAATAGCGAGTTTAGTGCTTTATCACGTATGTATATGGACACACACACAAACATATACACTTACTCACTTAAATAAAGCACCGCCAAGATACATTATCGCTTAATTATGAAAAAATTTTCGAAAATGCTAAAATCCACTTATCTCGAAAAAAGGATCAGCTAGGATTTTAATTCAAGCGGATTTTTAATGTACTATTAATGGACAACAAATCGCCGCTTTCAGTTTTTATTGGCATTTTAGGTCAACCTGTTTCTTCTTCAGGCGAAGTGTGTTGAATAGAGGCACTAACCAAATAAGAAAAAATAATAACAAATTTGAGAAATTTTGTTTCTTTTACTCTTATTATTTAAAGTTTAATAGTTTGTGCTGCCACCTTGTTTATAAATTACTTCGTAAATACGTTGATGAATGGATTTGTACAAATTCTGCAGATAGCCCATTGAAATTTCAGAACAGCCCATTTTAATGATTCGAATTTAAGTATTTTTGCCTTCAAATTGTTGCCCGTTCTCTTAAACCTTACGAGCAAGCCATCCCCACAGATTTTCAATAATGCTCAGGTCCGGGGAATTTGGTGGCCATGCTAAAGTTTCAATCCAAGTTTTGACCACACTTGAAGTGTTTACAGGTGCATTATCCTATATCAAAGTTTTGATTACTTATTTCGTATTTTATTTTTTTGCATAAAAATATAATTCATAGTATACCAAAAACCATAAAACTCAGAGCTTTAAACATTGCCCCACATTTAAAACAATTCAAAAGATTTTAATTCAAATTTCAATTTTTTTTAATCAGAATTTTTAGTTCAAATTTTGCGTTGATTTCTGATACTTTTTTTTGATGTTTTGACGGTATTACGGAATTTTTTCCGTATAAGAATTACGCCACATGTTTTTACAGGGTCCGGCACTCGCAGTGTAACCAATTAAGAAGGCCATAAATTTAGTTTAGAAAATTACTTTTATTCAATTCAAAGTAAAAAATGTGTGAAAATAATACAAAATTAAGAATCAATTTACTTTTGCTCGATATGACCATCTTTTCCTTTAACTATGGCCTTGAGACGGTCCAGAAACGAATCGCAAGCTGCCCGAATGTGACTTGCAGACGTTTTGGTCCTCTCGCGAACAATGGCTTTTTTCAGCGCCTCGAGACTAGTGAATATTATTGTTTGGACCTTGCTCTCCAAAATGGCCCAAAGAGAGAACCGTTTTCACGACAGTCGGTTTTACGTCACCGAAACGACCCGGATTTATATCCAGCCAAGGACTGTAACTCCAGCGGATTTCCCCGTATGTAAATATGGGGAATGTTTATGCTGCTACAACAACAATGCACCGGATTTGCGATTAGAAGGTATCCAGCGATTTTAGAGCTGCTTGACTGTCAGAGAAAATGCTAATATTGGCACCGAGCGAGCCTCTCCGGAGGCATTCTCTGGCACACATCTCAAAGGCATGGACCTCCGCCTGAAATCTGGAATAGTTTTTTCCATTGCAGTTGCTTTTTTGATATGTGGTCCGACAATTCCAGCCCCTGCACTACCGTCTTACATTTCGGACCCATCAGTGAACCACACCTGTGCGCTCTGTTTTAAGGATAATTCATTATTCCTCCACGCTGAGCAGTCACTAATGATTACTTTGAATTTCTTAGAGAATTCTAGTTTCCGCTCCATCTTGTCATGGGCTGTCAGGCACGGGGAGTTCAGGATTTAACCCCGAATTCTTACATGTCCTGTAAGATTACCTTCTTTGCGATGGAATAGGTTAGGGCTGCACTGACTGCCGACCCTTTGGCTTCAAGATAGAGTGGAATGAGTCCAGTAGCCATTCCTAAAGCCGCTGTGGGGCAGGTTCGCATTGCTCCTATTACGCTCAGACAGGCTATTCTGTACACCTTGTTAAGTGTTATCTGAGCCTTAGTTTGGTCGGCTTTTGGCCACCACACCAGAGAGGCATAGGTGATCATTGACATTATTATTGTCTCATAAGACCATGCCATCATCTGTGGCCGCAGACCCGTAAGCCGTAAAGCCTTTTGCATGTTTATATTGCCCTCAAGGCTTTATTTGTGATGTACGCTAAATGATTTTTCCAGGTCAAGGTTTTATCAAGGATTACTCCCAGATATTTCATATCCCTAGATAGAGTTGCTTCGGCGTCCCCTAGTTTAAGGGTCCCTAACTTATAATACTTCTGATTTCATAACTTGAGTAAACATCCATAAGTTCTTACTTAACTTAAGTCTAGGGTAATACACTATTATTATGACGCAGAATATTTTCTCGCCATAGCAAGCTCAAGATTTTACACTCCAGCGATGAACCGCTTTAAAACAAAAACATGCCATATTTGCTGTATTCTATGAAATATTTCAAAGATGAGGTTTTAACCAAAAAATTGTGTTATGTTATAAATTTTGCATTTGTGAGAATTTCTCTCCTTTGCTTTGTTGCCAAGAAACGAGATTGAAGCAGAGGAATTTCTACTCGAAAAATCAGGTTGTACAATATTATTTATTGAGTATTAAATTTTATTCGAATTCCACAGAAACACAACCATAGCTATGCAGATATTGTGAACATCGGAAGTCATTGAAGCAGTCAGTGAGGTATATTCTGCAAATAACTAATATTATATCAACCGCAAAAACTCAAGAGAAATTCACTTGCCTTTTATCAAAATGAGATGATTGTCCTTTCGATCCAGTTGATGAGAGTGATGCACATTCTTTTTGGTTTTACCTGTAGTGGAATAACTTTACTAAATAAGTGAAATTAATACATTTTATTTCATAACATCTACGCAGCACTGATATAATCCGCTCTGATTCACCCATCAAATTTTTGGCCACACAATGATAATCACCAAAGTCGCTCAGCTCCATGGGTCGTATAACCAATCGCATCACAATTCTGAAAATGTTATCCAAAGACACCGATTCGTAGATACCGCTCTGTACGAAATCTTTTTCTTTTAGCCAGAAATTCACCGTAGTCGGATGTGATTCTGAAATACACTCAAGTGTCACTTTCTGGCCATAGCTAACGAATATGGTGTCATAACGTGTCCAAACGATTGGTGCAACTAAAGAAACAAATATTCTAATTATTTGTGGGCTTTTGTCATATTTAACTTTCAGTCACTCACAATTAACAGCAATGAGCACACGTTTGCTTACAGTAGGTGGTATTCCATTTGAGGCTATGCACAAATAGGCTCCCATGCTCTCCCTTGATACCTGCCACAGTGTCAAATTTGAACCTTCGATACTGTAAATATCAGTTCCACCAATATTCTGCAGCAGTGGTATATCACGTTCGCGTCGCCAAGTTATCGTGGGTGCTGGCACACCTGTCGCGGTGCATGTTAAACTCACGTTTTGTCCCTCTTGGACGATCATATCGTGACTGGTTTGATAGTCAACGATGTCAGGTGGAACCACGACATCTAGATAGCCGACTTGACTTTTCATTGGATCCGTATTTATTTGGCACATATACCATCCACGATCTGATTCGCGAACATCTCGTATACGCAGCTGCCAGATTCGATGTTCCGTGTGACTGATGCCAATGCGATGGTTCTTTGTGATTACGTGGTTTTGTATGCTGAGAATGGTTTGTGTGTCAACTCGTAGCCAAGCAAGCTGAAAAGAAAGATTGGTAAAGTTTTTAAAATTTGTAAACACAAAGAATTTACAAACCTTAAATGACATTAAATCATGAACAACACAAGTGAGAGTCACATCACGTCCAACGGGAGCTGTTGCATTATTTATAGGTCCACTAAATTTCGGATCCGCTGAAAAAAGAAATGAAGCGCAGCGGTATGTTTTAGAAATTGTAAAAAGCAAAAGAAAAAAAAACACAAACAAAAGTGTTTTTTAATTTAAAGGTATAAAAGGAACTTTGTTTTGAACTGGTATAAGCCGATTTCTTTTAACGTGTGCATCAAAATTTCTCTTCCTTCAAATCACCTTTCAAAGCATTAGTCGTGCTTGATAACATAACAATTTTTAATAGTTATTCTTCATTTTACAAGTTAAAATCTCCATGTTAAATATATTTTAAATGGTGGTCCATGTAGCAGGCCGTTATTCGGCTCTGACCGAATTTGACAGAATCATCATTTGGGATGTGTTTAACAAAATTTAGCTGACGTCAGTGACATACGAATACCATGTCATGAGCATTGACTGTGTCACATATCGCAAGTGACGTGGCAGTCAAAGTTCCCCTCAAAAATTATTTTTCACCATAGTTATCAAGCAAACCTTGAAATATATCATCTTTGAAAATTATTCGCCACTCAAAAATTGAGAGAGATCTCCCTCAAATTTTGCACACATCTTTTTTATGATATTACTTTCTATGTGTTTCAAGTTTTCGAAACTTTTTCGAAAAAATAATTTTTTCGGAAAAATAGTAGGAAAATTCGCCCCAAAATTCATTTTTTTTACATTTTATTCCGCGAGTTTTCCCCCATTTATTGTTAGTTCATATAGAAATTATGGCATTAATAAACTGCTATAATGCCCTCAGATTGAGAAGCCCCGCTGCGACCTTCCTGGAGGAATTGAGTGTACATCCGCCATTTTAAATGATTCAAATAAAAATAAAAAAATTATATTATTTTAATGTATAAATAAACTGTATGCCAATTTTGAAAAAAATATATTAACTTCTTTTAAATGATTTTAATGAGAATCAGGGAAAATATGGCCGTTTACAGGTATCTGTCCCCTTAAAAGGTACTTCGATGATTTGACTAATCGTTGGCATATGTGTAATGCTTCGAATGAAGCCTATTTTGAAGGCGATTAAATAAATGTTGATGATTAAACAATTAATTTATCTTTTATTGAAAAATTCCCGGTACTTTTTTGACAGAATGTATGATCGCCGCATATACTTTTTCAATGCATACCGGGCTCCCCTATTGAAGTTTCAAATGAATAAAACGCCTCTCTTCTTCTGTTATTTTGTCTGGTATTTCCACTGGTGTATTGTCTCACTAGCACATGAACACTCAAAAGTGAATGTACTGACTTGAATTCATTCATTATACTCGTACGGCCCACAGCTTGCCTGATAGGATGATTATTACCAAAAATTGGTGTAAGTGCTCTCAAATCCAAGAAATACATTTTATTATCAATTCCATTTCCTATCAGTTATCATTTTCTTTGCAACACATGCACATTTTCTATAGCAAAATGTTTTGATTTTCCAAAATATCTGAATAATATGATCGCTCACCCTAGTATTCAAATGAAAATCCTGTGCATGTTTGTTAAAACCATTTCGCAGAACCAACCACAAAATTTTATTATTTTTTATGTTTGTTTGTAAGTTTTTAAATGCAAAAAAGGTACCGTGAAAATAAGCGTAAAACACTCGCCAATTGTGCAAACTACCAGATTTTTCGCCCATTTACCAATATTGTTATTATGAAGAGTGTGTGCATGTATAAACATATTATATACATATATTGTTTATGTATCATTTATGCTAGCGAAAAGGTTAACAGCAATTTAGGGAATTCTTGGGGGAATTCATTAGCGACATTTACCTTGCAACGTAAGGCGAATTGTTGAGTTAGTCATGTCATTAACACAGAAAAGCAAACATTTAAGGACATATCTGCATAGAGACGTACATAATATTAAGGGTTGCATACGAATATGTGGAGTTTAACGGCTTTGCGAAAATTATATTAGCAAGCATACATTTTTTATTGTCAAAGTACGAAGTTCAAAAATTGTACACACAGCTGTATACTTATATTGAAAAATATATTAGGTTGCCCCGATGTAGAAAATTCAAAAGAGAAGCTGGCGCCTTCCGTACAGCCCTCCTTTATTTTTCGCGAGCTTAGCAATTGAGTGTCGTCAGTACAGCAAATAAACAAACCTTTGTGTGCAAATGTATGCACGTGCAGATTTTTGTGTGCACGATTTATTCTATCGCGTGTTTTTTTAAGAGCTTGAGAACTTAAAATGGTAATAAAGGGTTTTCCAATAAGAGATATTATTTTGATATTCAAAGAAAAATGCTATTTTTTAATATAAATGATCGGATGTTTATTTCTTTATAAAGAGAAAGGTATGCCGTTAATAGAGGAAAATAACATCAGGCAAATATCCACCACGACACAATATCCTTTTCATGAAATTTTCCATAGCCGATTTGTAAAGTGGCTGCCCTATGTCCTCGATAGCCTCACGAATTCCATCTTTGAGGTCTTGAATCGACCCTGCGCTGTTGGCGTAGACCATCTCTTTTCACGTGGCCCCAGAGAAAAAAGTCACAAGGTGTTAAATCACAAGATCTCAGTGACCCATTGTGATCACCTCTTCGAGAGATAACACGGTTCGGAAACTTTTCCCGTAAAAAATCAATGGTTTCGTTGCTTGTGTGGGACGTAGCGCCGTCTTGTTGAAAGTAAGCATTGTCCAGATCAATACCATCCAATTCCGGCCATAAAAAATCGTTCATCATCTCTCCTGTTTAACACCTAACACCTGTTATTGGAAAACCCTTTACAAAACGGAAATATTGTTGGAATTGCAAGCATAAGCATACATCCACGTTGATTGATATGTGTAATTAGCCCCTAAGCAATAGTTCTTAGTTAGCTTAAAAATATGTTCACACCTTAAGTTAAATGTTTAGACTTTAGGTGAGGTTAGGATAGCCGGGTTGGCATCAAGCCACGCATAGACCTTTTGGTCCTTAGCGATACCAGATGGAGACCGAACTCTATAAATTCTGAAAGTAGACATCAGGAAAAATGCGACTTAAACGATGGCTGTATTTATAGAAACGTATGTAAGTCAAGATCTTTACGTAAAATATTCCACTTTTGGTGCCCACGCCCACAATAAAGTTCTATAAGCTTCGTATTTACCTCACAAGTCCCCGTATGACTTTCTTACGGTCCAAGCTACTTTGACGCGGGAAGTGTTTTATGATGATAGAACCGATAGAGGAGTAATCGCAAATTTCTAAATTTATCTATAGTTGAAAATTGTTTTTACGTTTAGAAGAAGCGTGGAAATATGTTTTTGATTACTTTAGAGACTACTTTAAAGGAAAGAAACTAAATATCATTAAATAATTGAAATGTTTTTGTCTTACTGACAAATTCGGGGTACCTTTTTAGCAGAATTATGAAATCACATTGAATAAAAACGAATCGCGTTTTTAGAACCAGATATATGGTTTTAGAACCCCCTAATCCCCCTTAAAAAGCTTCTAAACTTCAGAGTGCAGATAAGAAATGATTAATTGAAAAGTAAAAACCAACAACTCCAAATGATTTTCTTTCTATTTCTGAGCAATTATAGAATGACCTCTTGTACATTATACTGTTCTGTTTTGTGTGTGCTTGGAAAATTGAATGTCGTACTTTCTTTTTGGTATTTTCCCTAACTTTCAAACCAACAAAAAATTTAAATTAGAAAAAGATATTTTGCTTACTCTGCACAGAAGCGAAATTAAAAGCTGCTTAGTTTAAAGAATCAAGAAATTAGAGCTGTCCCGCCAATAAATTCGGATAAATCCAGATGGCCATAACAAAAATTAACTGACCCCGAAATGAGCGTCCGCAATAATTTTTTCATATTTTAATCGTTATTAAGTATTTATTAAAGCGTGCTAACGCCACTTATTTGACATTTAACAGTTTTGAAAGCACAACAATTATACCAGTTATGTGTGTCTGCGGGAGAATGCGGAGGAAGCAATTACATAAATTAATAGCTTAGCTGCTTACTAAGCCTATGAAGGCAAGTGACATTACCCAAGTCCAGATAAACCACCCCGCGTAAACCCTCATAGCGAATAAGGGTAGAGCAAGCAGACACGAAACGATAATGTAATGAAAATGGTTGATAGCTGATTTTTTGTTATTGCTATATTTTATATTAAATTTAAACTTAAATTACATCGTCTTTGTTTGGAAGTAAATATTTAAATACATAGACTAAGTATAAAGGCTAAAATTATGGCACTCCAACAATCTACCAGTTAACGGCACTTTAGTTTCAATTCCAATTTGAAATGATTACTTAAATACATCCAAAATAGTAGCTAATCTACTTTATGTAAAATCAGGGACAAAACTGTATGTAATGAATTTGCATATAAAGCAAATTAACCAAAGGCGGTAATCATTATTATATTAGTTTGGGGAAAAGGAAATACATTATTTTCCTACTAAATAGATGGCTGTAGGGATCGATATCTCGTAAAGTATCGATCAAACAATTTAAATTTTATGCTCGTTGTCAAGGTCACATTCTACATTAAAAAAAAATGGTGCTGTTTTTTATTTGTTCCATTTAGTTGTGCCATGTTAATGGAAGTCAACAAAAAGAAAATTCGATACATTTTACAGTTTTTCTTTGATAAGGGCGAAAATACAAGGCAGGCCGCTGAAATTGTGAATGATGTTTTTAGTGCCGAAACCTGCAATTTTTCATATTTTCGTTCAGGCATTTTTGGTGTTAAATAAAATGTCGATAATACCGAAAATATCAATGAAATTACAGAAATAATCGAAGTTGAGCGGCATGTTAGTAGCCGGAGCATCGCTGAGGAGCTCAAGATCGAGCATAAAACAGTTTTAAACCATTTTTGCAAAAATAATCCAACCAATTTTTTGTTCTGTATTATCACTTAAAAAAAACAACCATATAAAAATGTATCATTATCATCATTGTTGGCTGGACAATCCTGGTAGGGTCTTCGCCTACTGTAGCATATGTCCCCAGTTGTCTCGGTTTCGTTCTTGTGTCCTCCATGCCCGAAATCCCAATAAGCTTGCGTCTTCTTCTACACCGTCAATTCAACTAAGCGGCGGGCGGCCTCTTCTTCTCTGTCTGTGGTATTTACCGAATAGTATTTGGTGAAGTGGGTAATCCGTGTTAGCCCGCAATATGTGACCTGTCCATCTCAATCTGTTGATCATGATTGTGGATATCACAGATGGATGCGCATACAGTTTTTCGAGTTCATGAATATAGCGTTTCCGCCACTCGCCTTTATCGCCAAATATTTTTCGCAGAACTCTCCTTTCGAAAATCAGCAGCTTCTGTTTATCTGCATCTCTGAGTATCCACGTTTCACTACCCTATAGCAAGACGGAAAATATAATTGAGTAATACAGTGAAATCTATGTTTTTCTGTCAAGGAGGCGACTCTTTAGGTGTTGACACAGCGAAAAATAGCAGCGGTTGGTCATAAGGATTCTGTGGCTGATTTCTGCAGAAGTATTTGACCCGCATTGTTTCTGACAGAGTCCGGTGTAGTTGAAACTAGCGCCTTGGTTTTTGTTTCGTTTATTTCTAATCCCATACATTTTGCTACTCTTTCAAAACTTGCGAAGGCTTCTTTCAAACTCCGCGTAAGCCAGCAATTGAACAAAATAGTTCCTTTTGTGTTTACGGCAGAGTCTCTGATAACCTTTTGAAGGGTAATATTAAAGAGAAGACATGAGAGCCCATCCCCTTGCCGAAATTTAAAACGGAAACGAATTCATAAATTGAATACGAATATTATAAATTGAAACTTAAGTATCACATATTTCACCTATTTTAAATGACTTCCATTGACCACGTTGTTGGGACTAAACTTGAATAAACATGAAGGTATTGTAGTTTATCAATAATTTCTTAGTACGCGCTATGTAAAGTCCTTAAATTTCTTCCAACATATCTGGGCAGTGGATCAGATTGTGTCTATAGCACGTTCTGGTTTTTACCAGAAACTATTTAGACGAACTGTGTTCGAGTATTGCAGATTTTCTCGAAAACAGCATTGCAATAACAGAACCGAGCTAGGCAGTTTGGCGTTCTTAGAATAACAAGAAAGCTGATTCTGATTTGTTCAAAAGTCATGCAATATGTAAATTGTAAGATTATAAAGAATGTGGTTTTTTTTTCGTGAAAAATTCTTGACACCATGAAAATAATTATTTTCTGAATGAAAAAAGCTATGAATGAAATTTCTGCAGTAAGGTCGAACAAATGAAGGAAACAGCGAGACTTTGTAAGGTCCTTTATGTAGACCGCTCAGTAAGACTGGATTTCAATTATAAACCTGAAGGTTCATACACCATTTCCAAATCGGAAACGTTGAATGCTCTACTCGAACCCCATTTTCCGGATACTATGTAGAACACTCTCTAAACTACACTCTCTCTAAACAATAACGGTAGCGACGGTGGAACCCCTAGGCACGCTGGTATATTGCTAGTCGGATAGTGACAAAAGAATCGATAAGCTTTTCCTTACCTTCCTTCGAAAACTTTAAGTTCCCTGGACCTGACGAAATATATCCAACAATGCTTAAGAAAGGAGAAGACAGGCTCATTGAAGCCCTGAAAAAGATCTTCACAGCCTGTATTGGACTTGGGCATATACCATCCCAATGACAGCGCGTAAGAGTAGTATTTATTCCGAAACCAGGAAAAGGTGACTATTCCCTAGCAAAAAGTTTAAGATTAATCAGTTTGGCATCGTGCGTGTTAAAAAGTCTAGAACGAGTGGTGGAAAAACATATTCTTAGTAGAAATCAACACGCTTACCAGAGTCGGAAATCATGGGAATCAGCCTTACACGATCTTGTTAGCAAGATTGAAGCCGGGCTGGAAACTGACGAGTACACAATGGGCGTGTTCGTGGTCAATGAGGGTGCTTTTGATAATGCCACTTTTGGCTCAATATGTTCCTCTGCCGAACGATATGGAGTTAATCAAACCCTTGTAAAGTGGATATATTCTATGCTCTCTGAGAGGTTGTTAACCGAATCACCGTGAGGGTCAATCAAAGATGTCCCCAAGGGGGTGTTCTTTCTCCGCTGTTGTGATGCTTGGTCGTAGACTCTCTACTAGTGGAGATGCAGGAACTCGGTTTTCATGCCCAAGCATATGCGGACGATGTCTGTGCGCTAACATCTGATAAATCCCTGAGGAGACTTTGCATTGGATGGACTTGGTCTTCCAACCCTGAAAGGTGTGACATTTGGTCTTTCTGACGGAGTTAAATATCTAGGAGTAATCTTGGATAAGAAGCTGGCTTGGGAGCCACTCGTTTCACTGAAGGTGAATCGCACATTAAGGATTTATATGTAGGTATGTATGTACCTATGTTTATGCCTTACGGGTGCCATGAGTATAACCTCCGGCGATGCTCTAAATGCTATGCTTGATTTGCTTGGATCTTAAGGTACAACAAGAAGCAATAAAAGCAATGTATAGACTCCGTAAATATGGTTTCTGGCACGAAGACGGAACTTCGAGACACAGAGAAATCTTTAAGTTGCTATCTGAGCAGTATCCACTGTTTTTGGCACCGGTTTATCGAGAGGAGATGGAGCGGGAAACAGATTGGATTTTTCAGTGACAGTCAGGCTACACTGAAGGCCCTGGAGAACGCGAAGCAAACCTCAAAGATTGTTCAAGAACGTAAGAAAGAAGCTTAATTCTGTCGGAAGGCAGAACAGGCTTGTACTTTTATAGGTTCCAGGACACTCCGGTGTTCAAGGAAACGAAATTGCCGATGAATTGGCCAACCGTGGATCAGAGATTCCCCCAAGGGCCAGAACCAATAATTAGAATCAATTCCGCAGGAATCTTGAATTGGATCAGCGATTATGTAGGCAATCTACATAAAGAGCGATGGTCCGGTCTAGAACGCAGTAGAACTGCAAAGCGTCAAACTTTCTACTAAAACTTGGAAGGAAAGACGTTCAGTAGATGGTCGGTGTCAATACAGTACATAACCCATGGGGTCAGCATATGACCACCATTGGAATTATTGAGGACCGATATGCCTGTCTTGCTTGGAGGAGACGGATAGCACTGAGCACTTTCTCTGTGAGTGTCCTGCTTTTGTTAAAGCAAGACTACGAGTTTTGAGTTCCGATGTCGTGAGAATGAGTAATATTCGTTCTCTAAAACTAGATGATATTTACAGATTTGACAAAGAAACTGGAAAATTCTCACAGGACTAACTACCTTTGTCCCTGTCTCTATTATTTCCTATCTCTTTTTCTGATACTTTTCTCCTTTCCTCCTTGACTATCTACCCTCTTTCCAGAGCTCTAAATACAATGGGCTTTTTAGTCTGAGTGTTTTAGGAGCCACCAAATCTCTTGGAGCTCCTTGGCACGACGTATTCAATTTTCAATTTCAATGAGCCTTAAGGCTACAACCTTTGAATTTTATATTATAACGTCGTAATTTTCCAATAGTTCCATGAATCAGCGTATGACAATTCATGAATTACCAAACACTTGTCTAAAATATTTAAAATAACTCATTCATTATAGGTGATTTGGTTTACCTTGCCTGAAGATCCCTTAGCTAAATATTTGTATAAGACACTTTCTTCTCTATAAAAATAAAGACGGCTAAATACCGAGTTAATAATACCGAAGAGGTAAATAAATGAGGAGGTCTTTTCCGCAAATAAATAAGAAACTAGGTTGTCACAAAGGTAATTTCAGGCTTTTAGTACGAAGTACAAATCATTTACAAATGAAGGAACCTGCATTTATAAATTTAATATTTTCCACCTATGTAAGTTAATTCCACCTAAATTAATGATGTATGCATATTGCTATACAACTTCTCTTTACAATAGCAATTTCTTCTCTAAATTTTTCGTATCCAACTGTACCCCATCATTAACCTTCAATTTAGAGGCATTAAGCGTGCATAAAATTCTTAGGCGTGTTTTACATGCAAATTATGTGAAAGTATTACAAAAGAAAAAATAATACTTTTAAATGCAGTACAGACAGTACTCTAACGTGCGCTGATCAAGTGAAAACGTATTTGTTGGCAGTTCTCTACATATTAAACATGTATGGATAAGTATTTCTTAAATATATTACCACTACAATGACCTGCCATGCAATAATCAAATTAAAACACAAGCAAGGAAGTATGGAACATGATTGCAAATCATAGGTTACTCATACGTCATGGTGAGCGCCTTTTCATTGCTTTCATGCCTTTTACGTAGCATAATAAATGGAGTTAATGTTACATACATATAGGCGAGTATTCCTTAGTGTTCATACATGTACTTTAAATATGGTCAATTTAAATTAAGCTTTTTTTTGTTGACTTTCTTAGGCAATGCTGAGATATTATGAAACCGAAAATTTTCGTTTGCATGAAGCATATTTCCACGAATTGTTTTTTGTGCTTTTGCCAAATGCAGACATTGTAAAGGTTATGGTAGAAAATGGTTTGAAGAATTTTGCAGTAAAAGCAGCAGGACTTCCAACGCTTTATGATTACGATGCTTGAAGTGAATAGTGGGGTGAACAACTATAAAACTGGCGCCTGAGCGACCAAAGCCAAATTTAGAGTAGTTGCAGCATTAATGAAGAGTAATGACGGTGTACTTGTTTACTTCAATTTTTGAATGATGTTTATGTGGACTATCACACATATCCATATAAACATAACTAAAAGAAAGAATTTTCTAAAAACATTATATGAAACCAATATTTTAGTAAAAGAGTATAATATTATATTTTATATTTCTTATAACAAATTTATTCCACCAAAACGAAATATGTATAATTTATATACACGTAATATCGGCCGCCGTAGCCGAATAAGTTGGTGCGTGACGACCATTCGGAATTCATAGAGAGAACGTAGGTTCGAATCTCGGTGAAACACCAAAATTAAGAAAAACATTTTTCTAATAGCGGTCGCCCCTCGGCAGGCGATAGCAAACATCAGAGTGTATTTCTGCCATGAAAAAATAAAAAAATATGTCCTTCGGAGTCGGCTTGAAAATGTAGGTCCCTCCATTTGTGGAAGAACATCAAGACGCATGCCACAAATAGGAGGAGGAGCTCTTCCAAATACCTAAAAAGGGTGTACGCGCGAATTACTCACGTTTGGTGACATGTGAGATGCTTCTTGCCAACCTTTTTTAGTTTGTAAAGGTTTTATTTGAGAAGAATAAATATTTCAAAAACAAACAATCACAAATTTGATCCATTTTCTTGAATTCTGATAATTATTTTTGTACAGAAGGTGGAAGTGGATACACTCCGGACCTACTAGGTCCTTCAATTCGATTTTCAAGAGAAAGAGTGGTGTGAACCTGCTCCTTCGGCTCCGAAACGAGCTCGTGGAATGCGGAAGGAATTTAGTTTGTGAAATTTGGTAAAACAATAAATTCTGAATATTACTGTAACCTTTTAGAAAGCTGAAGGAAATAACTCGTGAAAAAATACCCAGTTTGCAAACGAAAAAAAAAATATTCTTATTAAATATCCAGCTCCTCCAGCACTTTCAAATTTTCCATTTTTTTTGCTTTAAAAATTCATTTAAGGGGCTACATACGTCCAGAATTTTCAAAAAATCGATTTTTTTTACAGATTATTATTCTTTATAGTTTTAGGCGTATTTCTATGAAAGTCGATTGTAAAAATTCTCCATAGATACAAAGTAGAAAATGTAACTGTCCGACGAGAGTTTGATGCGCACAGGTAGCTGTCCTTCGTTTGAGACATTTGAAAGTTTAAGCTCGTTTTTTTCGAAACTACTTTTTCCGGCACGGTCTGCATGATAACTCAAACAGTTTTTAATATTTTTTGATGCAGTTTTTTAAGTGCTTTCTCTAGAGTCTGTTGAGCCGGACTTTTAATATTTCTATTAAAAATGTTATAAATAAAAAATATAAATAATAAGGTGACATTTATGAAACGCATACTTTTTCTTAAAATGCCGTAAGCTGCAAAATTGATATATGTATATCTATACATATATTATTTTACAAGATTTTTTTTACTTTTTACAGATCCATCAACATTTCAAGGAGAAGTGATGCAGACCGTGGAGCAACTTTTTTCATTGTACTTTGGGCCACGTGCTTTTTATATACTAATTTTTGTAAAGAAAAATTAAAGTAAATTCTTTTATAAAGTTTAAGTACTAATGAACAATGCATAAAAAATTTTTATATTTATTTCTATTGTTATCCTTTCTAAAAAGAGGGTTTTCTTTAACGCATTTTTGGCGCTGCTGAGCGTATGCAACCTCTTAAATCTAAAGAATATCTTTTCAATGTTTTAAGCTTAATAGAAAGTGTAAAAAGTCCTAATAAAGTCAATGAAGTGATGAGCGTCGAACGAAAGATGAATAAGAACGAAAACTTTAATCGCATTTTTCTCGAAATACGCGCTGTCGAATAGAACTCAAAAAGTAATCAAGATATCAACTTAAAATTCTACAGGGATATTCTTTAACATGGCCTTTGCATGTTTTAAATTTTCTATTAATTATCGCTAAAAATATTGTTTTCATCAATTTGTTTCAAAAAAGTGAATTTTTTTCTTTTTCACTTCAAATTTTAATTTTTCTTTTTTTTTCGGCAAAAATAGGTAAGTGCAAAGCGGAATAACATACGTTTTTTTTTTTTTAATTTTTGTCTGGTTGATTTCAGTCGATTACAAGTGGCTGTACATTCCCCGGCGCAAATTAAAGGAGCTCTAGCGCCGCCATTGTTTTTATTTTAAAAAAATATTTGTATATTCACTTAAGCCTGAATATTCATATGTAATTTATTTTAAGATAATAAATACTCAGTTTTTTGCAAAAAATGAGTGAAAAACTGGTTATCTGGAGGAAATGTCCCTCTTAGAGTTTGAATTGTTGGAGCATCCACACTATTCACCAGTTTTCGCTCCAGCGGCTTCCATCTGTTTCCAGACCTAAAAACATTCATGCGTGGGAAGCGTTTTTCATCAAATGATGAAGTCATAACAGCTGTGGAAGCGTATTCTGCAGCCCTTCCAGATTCTCACTTTAGTGATGGAATTCATAAATTCAAATCTCGTTGCAACAAATATTTTGATGCTCAGGGAGACTATACTGAATATTAAGGTACATTTCAAGCCATCAAATTCTCTCTTTTTTATCGAACCGCAAAACTTATTGAACAACCTTGTACCATAGATCAAGTGAAGCATTGGAGTACAGCTATAATATCGTAGTAAACTAATGTACCCTGTAATTTTTATATTTAATATTTTCACGAAAAAATTGCCATATATCCTCTTTATACTTTAACAGCATAAAAAGTGTTTTTCTGGTTTCTTTTATTTGTTTTACATATTCTTAAAAGGCCTACAACACGCAATGTCTGCTAGCTGTTGCTCCCGCTGCGACTGTTGCTTCATCGCGATTCAATGAAAAACATTTATTCTTAAACACTGCGGTTGTGATGCGAAAGGAAGTCTCAATTGTCTGCTTCCCGCATGGAATTTTCTAAAAATCAAATGCAAAAAAAACTACAAAACAAACCCCCCTTGTAACACTTTTGCCGTCTGGCCGCTTGGTCGCTATCGTGAGACGGCAGTGAGATGTCTGAGCCGGCTAGCCAATCTATAGACGATGCATTCACTCACCTAGTTGGTCACTCGTTCTTCATTCAGTCTAACAGTCAATCGCTTAAAATGGCAGGCCACGGAATTCTCGCCACTTTGCCACATAATAACGCATTGATTTACGTTGCATTTTTTATGCCACTTAAGTGGGTACACGTTTCGTTGTATACATTAAGGTGATCAATCCTGATTTTGGAAAATGGTTTAACAGCGGTGTTTTTTATATATTTGCTTTTGTTGAAGCTCTACCTTGGAATATTATCCATTCCACTCTATATGAATTTTTCCTTATAAAACTGTTTAGTTAAAAAATAAATAAATAACAATTTTTTTTTTTTTTTTTTTTTTGTGAATGTCATTGTATTTGTTATACCCCTCCCAGACTTCAAAATAATGCTCTGTGCACGGTTTCCACAGAAAGAAATATAAAAAACCTAAGAGTTTCAAACCTTCAAAAGTTACGTTTTTCCTTCAAAAGTTATGTATTCCTAATAGATACAAGTCTCAGTTGTCTTTAATTATATGTTTAATTTCAAAAATTATTTTTTTCTGCATAATAAGTTTTTACTCTCAAATCAAAAAAATGAATATCCGATAATTTGCAAATCTGTTTAAAATGTCTTCTTGGAGGGTGGGAAAATTTGAAAAACTGAAATTTTGAAACATTAGAACGGAATGCACTTTAGAGTAATCACATATCACTCATTTAATTCATCATTGCCATAAGTCAAAACACCAAAACGTCGAGAAAACGTCTTCAACGTTTTCGGCTCAAAATCGCTTTTTTTTCATTATATAAGAATTTTTGTTTTAAATGCTCATAACTTAGTCAAAAATGAACCGATTTTAATATGGGTTCAAAATGATATCCTTACTTACCCGAGCGACTTCTTGTAGAAACAATTGCAAACAAGTAGTTGAAAATTTTTTATTTTGCAAAAAACAAAAGGCGCGAAACAGGTTTTTTACTCAATAATTCATTACTCAAAAACAACTCATTTTAGCTAATGGGCATCCAGCTTAATTGAAATTAGAGGTGTCCTCTTGATTTGGAAAATGTTATAAAAAAAAATACACTTTTTGAAATATTGAATTTCGAAAAAATTTCAATTTTTTTTTCTTTTTCGCTAAATAAAAAATTTTCAACTACTTTTTTGCAATGATTTCTACATAACGTAATAACGATCATTTTGAACTCAGATTTATTAAAATCGGTTCATTTTTGACTAAGTTATGGGCATTTAAAAAAATTTGTTTCTTATATAATTAAAAAAAATCGAGTTTGAGCCGAAAAACAAAATTGCCGATAACTCTTGAAAAAAAATTTTTTCGGGCGAACAAAAAAATACGTGTCTCATTATTTTTACCAGAGAGCAACATATTTGAGTTACATCGAAATCGAAGAACATGACCGAATAACCCGGTTGAATTGAAATGGAAAGTATCAAGTATAATATTTTTATATTTAAGGCTTCCTCAAGCAATGCCCCAAATTGTAAATTCAAATGCTGAACTATTTTGCACTTATGTACAAGTATGTTGCAAATATAGGGTCTTTCAAAAGACGCGCCTAGTTGTTATTTTAAAATAAAATACGAAAAAAATTAGATTATTCCAGGTGTCACTATTTATATTCAAAATAGTAACAATTATATGTGAAAAATACATCATCACGTCTATAGGTAAAGTCCGTCAAATTGTCGATCATGAATTACTAAGAGATTCGAACCTATGTTCTCTCTGAATTCCGAATGGTAGTCACGCACCAACCCATTCGGCTGCGGTGCCCGCCTCAGTTAAGAAGACTACGCAAACTTTATAACATTTCTATTGACTTAATTATAAATGAAAATTAACACGATATGTCAATCTTAATTCCACTCAATATATTGAGAAGAATATTTTGGATGTTCCACGTAGCAAACTGTTTCGTAATTGACCTTTTATAGTGATATTAAAGGTTCACGCCATCAGAATTACACTGAATTATTAAAATCGATTTATGACTTCAGATACACTTTGTAAAATAACAACAATCAAAAGCAAAAAGTCGATCACCCTAATGTGTACGTTGTGCACAAGCCTACGCGTGTAACTATGTGCAATACTATTTTACACCTCTCAAAAATTGTTACGTTATATGTAAGTATGTATGTGCATGCCAGTATTTGAAAATTATCATGCGAAGGTGGGTAATTGCATTTTTGGGTTATTTGTAGGCATGCAAAAAAAGGGCAAAAGCTTCAAAAAGAACAAAAACTCTTACACAAAAAATTCTTTGTGCAAAAAATTTTAATGTTACTGACGGAAGTTTTCCATTTACCGCTTGAAACACCGCGGCAACACTTCCGCCTATTGGTCATATTTTATACCACTAATTTGTGGTTTGATACGGTGGCACTCTTTGGCCCTTTGGTCTTACTATGTTTTTTTTTAATCAAATACTATGCATTTATTTAAACTAATAAGAAGTATTTCCAATTGAATGACTTTAATTGGTTACCCCATACCCACTTAAGAGGTTTCTGGCATATTTTTTAGTGTTTTATTAACATCTAAAAATATATAGTACTGCTGATGATATTTAAGAAAGGCACTTGTATGGATTTTTTATGTTCAGAAGTGATTCTTTTTCTTTATTGATTACTATCTGCATTATGCTGATAAAAATAGAACCCGTTTTAAAAAAGAGAAGCCTATTTAAAATGCAATTCGAACGTAAACATAATTAATATTTTAAGAGATTTGCATGAATAAAATTTTATCTTAAAATGAAAAGGGCGTCAGAAAAAATATTCAGAAAATATTTCTAATATTTCTACAGATTCCGCTCTATTCGAGTATTTCAGTTATATTTTTCTACATTTTTATTAAGTCCAAACTAACATCTATAAGTCTGAGGACATGATTTGTGAGTATAGTATAAATCCATATGTAAGTCTGTGTTTCAAGCGGAGGTGTATGCTGTTCAAGAAGCGGTTTTTGTAGAAAACAGATGGAGAGGCAGATCTATATGTGTCTGCAGCGATAGCCAAACTGCGCTCATAGCCTTGGACAGCCCCCCAACCACTTCAAGGATAGTCGGGTCCTGTAAATCCAGGCTGAACTTTGTCGGTAGACATAATAACCTGATGCTAACATGCGTCCCGAGACACGTCGGTATCGCGGGTAACTAGATCTCTGACTCTTTAGCCAGAATGGACTCTGAGGCCAACTAAGCAAAGGGGACTGGAGGAGGCTGGTTGGACTGATTACGGGCCACTTTCTATGGGCAAAGCACATGGAAATGGTAGGCATCTGAGACAATGCACTCTGCCCAGCATGTAGAAAGCAGAATGAGACGGTGGACCACTTTCTGTGCGTCTGCCCAACCTTCGCTCGAATCAGGCTTGAGGTCTTTGGCACTGATGTGTTAAGGGGTTACATGGGTTTCGTCGGTTCCGAGAAAAATGCGCTTAAAGTTTTGAGTAACGATAAAGGCTATCTCCTACATTATTAATTGGATCGACTTGAAAATTCAGGATAATATTCTTGAGATATTGTAGAAATTAATAAGCCAAAAAAAACAAAATCGATTTTTTGAACCCACGAAACCCATGTAACCCCTTAAGAAGCGACCACCTTGGCTCCTTGGCACCACAAAATCTACTCAGATTTCTTCGGCGGTCAAGTAGATTTAAAGAAAATTAAAACGGGAATCCGAGTGCAGTACAATGGACTTAATTGTGTCTAAGTGCTGTACTTGCTAGTCTGTCCCGACAAAAAAAAACAGATATAAGTATACATAAATATATTTAGTTTATGTCAATTTAGCGTATCCCATTCATCATCAATCATTTATTTTATAAACCAATCAAAATATCTGTCAGTGCTTTCTGTTATGTTCTGAAATATTTAATTTTTATTGTTTTTTTTTTGTGTTTTTTAAATCCACTGAACCGGCGCCCAACTACATACATATGTAGGTAATAGACAGGTTTCTCTTACGCCTCTATTCGGTATGTAACCACGATGAAAACTTCTTTGAAGGTCTTCTTCGCAGCATTGAAAATACTGATAAAATGGCCGGTCTTAGTTATTGCTAGATGGGTTTTCAATACTTCCATTGGATATATGGCAGTTCGCCAAATACCACCCGCCGCTGTAGGCGTCATGAAGCGTTGGGGAATCGTCAGTCGTCGCCCTGTATTAGTCGGGCAACTTAATCGCACTCTCGAGGACCAATTTGAAAACGGGAATGCCATTGCCATGCCACATACTGCGAGCTCCTCCTTTATTCAGCATATATTTCAAGGCATCTGATATTCCAGTTCATGTGCTTGAACCTGCAATAATACTTTTATTCTATCTAATGAAGATGTGCGGGTGCACGATGCTGCCCTCGCAAAACCTCCCGCAGCCATGCGATGCCGCCACATGCCGGTTTGGATTTAATTTTTTGCAGAATTCTCAGATACATTTAATTTCTATTTTATGTTAGAAGACTGTGCCATAATCGCACGTGAGGTTTACTATTACAAGGGCTTTCACTCACACAAATATAAGAGGTGGTCAGAATTAAAAAAAAATGTTTTTTTTGTTTTTGCATTTTCTTAAAAGATAATATCTTAAAAATATTGTGTGAAAATTTGAAGTGAATCCGACAAATACTTTTCGAGTTATTGAACAATTAACAAAGGGCGCTCGGATGATCCGGAGCGTTCGTATGCTGAAAAAATGGATGCTGCACGCATGAAAGTGGCAGATAAGGGCGCCAACGATAACACTCGAGACACTAGGCAACAGCAAATCGATATTTTGGAAGCTGCTATGACGGCTGAAGAACTATTATATGGCCCAGGAATAGATGACACAGTGTAAGTAATTAAATAATTCGTATAACTCTACATAAATCGATGGCAAAACTTTAAAAGCGTTTTTTTCAAAACTATGTTTTTTGAACTGGTCATCACTGCAACTTAAAAAACCAGATTTCAATAAAATTTATACTGCTTTTGAAAAAAATAAAAAACTAATGCCTGATCGAAGGATTTTTTTTATCAAAAATTTCGATTTTTTTTAAACAATTAATTGTTGGTTTTTTCTCGAAAATCTGGAAAATATTTCCTAAGGCCGCCATATTGTTAATGTCAAAAAAACAGCTTGGATCAGGAACAAGATTACCTTTTAATAAAACTAATTTCTCTTGTCTGATTGATTTTAGGTAAATCTCCAAGGACTTGTGCTGATCACCTCAAGGGCCTTCTGGAGAAACGGGCTCCACACAAACAGCGACAACTTTCACAATTATTATTTTAATTTTGCTAAAGTCAAGTCGAAGCCTGATATTAATACATCAGCTATGTTTTTATTTTTGTAAAATAAAGCAATCGACAAGCAAAAAAAATTATTGAAAATCATCATTTTTTCGGGCCTCTGTCTATTCCTAACCCCATAAATCGAAACTGACCTGGCTACAGCTGAACTAGCGAATACAAAATATACTGTTTCCCAGGTATAAATTACTGCTTCCCACGATCAAAAACGCCACACATGTACTTATATACATGACCTGGATGATTCAATATCATTAGTCATTTTATTATTTCCTTTAACAAAATGTTAATTTGCTTTTCTGTTATACGAATTCCAACGGACGTAGGCGCAGGCATAACAATTCAAATATTGCGGCGTAGAGTTAACACCATCGGAAGCTGCTTTAAAATCGACAAGGGCGTCAATTTTTCTTTCACAGATAATTTCCCGCTGTCTTGGCGTATTGCTAAAATCTTGTAGCGGGTGATCTTCCAGGTCAGAAGGTCCAATGAGTCTATTGACGTTGGGATTGAGTCTTTCACATATGATAATATGATCCATAGAACCTTATGTGCGGGTTCACTCTTCTTATGAATCGTGCACAGCACATTCAAATTCCAAATGATGGGCAAGCATTCATTCGGCAAGTTCTGTCCCCAACAGCAGGTTGAAAAGATTAAACTCTTCGACCCGAGCATCTCATAACAGGTAAGTTTTTAGCAGAACTATATTTTCCATTTAGGTGACTTATGTATGTCAGTATACTTTAAATTTTAACAAAAACACACCACACAAACGAGTTTCCGAAAGATCTTGGCCAGAATACCTCTTAGCGTGCCAAGTTTTTGGAAAGGTATTTGTTTTCATCTAGTTAAATATTCATTATTAAGGCTAATGGTTACCCTCCTATTGCCCAACCGATATGGCCATAAATATTAATTTGGGGAAAAATAAATCCATTATTTGGTTTCGTCGATTCCTTCAGGCATTTTTGATGTTAAAGATGCACCTCGCACAAGCGAAATTGTCGATAAAATCACAGAAATAATCGCAGTTGAGCGACATGTTAGTAGCCGTAGCATCGCCCAGAAGCTAAAGATCGACCATAAAACAGTTTTAAACCATTTGCGCAGAAATAATAGATTTATTTTTCCCCAAACTGATATAATAATAATTTTTTGAAATAGGTCGAGGCCAACGTCATTTGGCCAAAAAGTAGCCTATGTTCGGCTGAGTAAAAGTCCCACCTGTCAGTGAAAGTCCCGTCAAAAATATTCTAGAACACTGCCCACATCATCACTTTTTAATATATTTCACGAATAGACCTGACTTATTATAGTTTTATTATATAATAGGTACCATAGATAATTCAGTGAAAGTTAGCTTAAATTTTTTTTTTTTAAGTATTCATCTTTGTTTAGACATTGAATACAACACTTACAATTATTTAATTCCGATATTGTTGATAATGACAAATAAATGAATTGATTGAACACGATTAACACAACCCACATTTTCATACGAATATTGCGGAAAGGGAACAAACTAAAATTTCATTTACTATTGTAGTACACTAAAAACCCGCGGTAATAAGAAACTTTATTTCTTGATTGTTTGCAACTGTGTAATGCGTTCGCGATTTCAAAGTACGTCCGCCAGCGTATGAAGTCCTCGTAAGACTGTGGACTTCAATGGACATCAAGTGCCATGAAGCGTACGTCTTAGTAGCAAGTTTATTGTGCTCTGCCACAATGTGTTAGAATTCAAGATTCAAATGTACTTGCAAGCTACATACCTATAATACTTTCAACACCTTTGCAGAGGAGTGCATGTATGTATGTTTGTATAAATATGGTGAGGGCGCCAAAACGAAGTCGAATGCTTGGTTAGTGGTAATCGTAAAAACAGCGCGCATGCTTCTTAGGGTGCGTGCATGTCAGAGCTGTGATAAGCGATAAGAGCGTCGATAAGAGCGAAGCGTAGAAAATTAATGCATGTATTTTAATAGAAGTGTGCATGTCGGAGCAGCGCGCTAACTCACTCTTCGCTCGCTATCATCGATAAGAGCGTAGAAATTGTAGGTTAGTAATTTCTTCGCTATTATCGATGATGGACACAGAAGATTTTATAAGTGCAGTATTTTTAAAAACTGCAATTTGGGATCAAAAAGATTCAAATAACCACAACAGGTTCATTTTGGATAAATTGTGGCAAAGTATTGTAGCTGACACATGAACTGGTTAATAAATCAATACCTATTTATATTGAATGTAGCACTGAAAACACCACGGCTAGATGTGATGACAATGCACAAAGCAATGAATATCCGATTTAGATTCACAATATTCTAAATGTTTAAAATATTTAATTTTTTTTTGTTATTTTCTCCAATAAAATTATTCGTACGTATGTACCTTATTGTAAGCATGAATCGCTCCTCTTGCAAGATTGGTCTGTTGTGGCAGTTTTGCCAATTATGCTGCAGTCGATCCGAAATTTTAGGCAGAATATAATCGAATGTATCGCTTGTCATTCTCATATATTCGAAAAACTTTTTTGGATCCTGTCTCAAACTATGTATTATAGAGATGGTGAAATTCTCCGAGTTCTAGTCTTGCTTGGTTTAGAGGATGCGCCGAAAACTGACGTTTTTCCCTTACAGTATTATGTAGATGATAATATGCAGCAGTAGGCGTCAACAACAACATATTTTCTTCCTCTGAATCACTCATTATTATAAATATTATAGCTCTTCACTTTTCAAAACTTAAATTGCAAATGCAACTAACGCTCTTATCGCAGCTCTGTTATATACACCACACAAAACTAAAGCTCGACGCTATGCTTTTGTCGTTGCTCTTATCGACGCTCTTATCGCTTATCACAGCTCTGACATGCACGCACCCTTAGACAGGATGGCAGTAGTAGTAGTAGTAGTGGTAGTATGTACGAATGCACGTTACACACACAATTGAAACTTTGTTCGTAGTAGTGAAACAAATTTGTAAAAGAACCGGTACATCGTATGTAAGGAATTTCATTCATAAATTTTGGAGCACGTGTAATATGGCTGTTGATTGGTTTGTATAGAGAAAATAAAATGTATTGGTTTTTGTACTTCAATTATGCCGTTTTAACTAAGCAATGGCTGCATTTAAGAACTGCCTCATCCTCTGCGAAATATCTTTGTGTTGATTTTCTGTATGTAAGCTTACCTCCTTCCTATTACTTTTTTGCTTGCTTCTTAATTAACAATTTCGCGTAATTTATGTTGAATGTTATGGAAATCAGCACTTACTTCTTATCAGCAGCCTTTTATCTACCAACTCATATGAATAATAAAGTAAATCTGCTGAATTGGCATTTCGAAGCTTAAGAATAAAGTGCACACATATGCAAACTTTGGCGCGAAGTTTTGGTGTGTAATCGACTAATTGGTTCACAATTCAAATAAGAGTATATAATATTTACATACATTGGTTTGCTTTGCTGCATTTGCAAGAAATTTCAAGAATTGGTTGCTGAGGTGGGAATTATTTTTTCATATGCCTGAGGTATGCTCGTACATACCTACATACAGTTACACCTAAAAAAAATGGTCTAAAAATTAGGAAGTCCCATGCAAACTTAAGGACAAAAAAGGAATTAAATTCCACTCAAGCGTAACTGTCCTAAAACAAAGGATTTGATTTACTTAAGCTGGATAAATAGAAATAAACTAAAAATGAATTTAATTGAAGTAATAATTATACTTTCAGCAAAGATAAAGGGTGGTTAAGTTTCAAGGGCTGGTGGTGATTTTGAATAAAATACAATTACGCATGGAACAAAATATCGGCAAATGGTCGCCGCGGTCACGGTGGCACACCTCCATCCGATGGTCCATGACGATGAGGAATAATTGAGGTTCTATGCCGTTAATGTGCCGAATTGTCTCATCCTTTAGCTCTTGAATTGTTGCTGGCTTGGGTGTGGTTCACATTCAACGCCAGCCCTTGAAATTTAACCACCCTTTATATTTGTCGTTAATTTAAGTATAAAAGTATATACTTGAGTTTTTTACTAGATTCTGTATATGCTGCTACAAGGATTGTAAATTACTTAATTTTAGTACTCATTTAAGTCTATATCATACTTATTTTTATCCTTTATTGAAGGTTTTACCCAGTAAAATAGTTTTTCATTTATTTTAATTTTATTTATTAATCAGTTTTAAAAAAATATTTAAAAATACTATTTAAATTTAAGATATATGTTGTTGTTGAATGTATTAGTTTGGAGAAAAAAAATCCATTATTTTCTCGGTAGATGGTTGTAATGATCAATATCTCATTTAAATAAATATCAATTTAAATTTTATGCTTTTTGTCAAGGTAACATTTCACACTAAACAAAATTATTTTGATGTTTTTTGTTTGTTCCAGTCAGTTGTGAGTTACAGGGTGTTATGCAAATCATGTTAATTGAAGTCAACAAAGAGAAAATTCGGTACAGTTTACAGTTTTTCTTTGATAAGGGCGAAAATGCAAGCCTGGCCGCTGAAATTGTGAATGATGTTTATGGGGCCGATACATGCAATTTTTCTTATTTCCGTTCAGGTATTTTTGGTGTTAAAGAAAATGTCAATAATACCGAAAATATCTATAAAATCACAGAAATAATTGCAGTTGAGCGGCATGTTAGTAGCCGTAGCATCGCTAAGGAGCTAAATATCAGCCATAAAATAGTTTTAAACCATTTGCGCAAAAATAGTGGATTGTTTTTTCATGTTAGCAAGTGGTACTTTCAACAGGGCGCTGTTGTACGAAGTGTCGATTGTCAGGCTTTGTCTTTGTCTCTTCTAAAATCAATATAAACTATTCATAAACTTTAGAAAGCCCTTGATTTACACCGAGCTGAATTCGTCCAACTCATTGAAGAATTATCTACCTTGTATAGTAAATCTGCATCCGGATAGAGCAGAACAGTGACACAAAAAGTGCAACATTGTCTCTTCGTCATCTAGATAGCTTCTGCAGAAATCAAGTGCCCATCCTCTGGGCGTGCCTGCCTATTAGACAGTCCTCCGTTAGAATGAAAATCAGTGTATTAAGACTATGCACAATGTGTGATACTTTGGTAGCTTTTGCAGACATTGAAGGACCCTTTAACAATATTAATACAAGCGCTATAACGGGTGCTCTAGAAGATTTTGGAATCAAATCTAATGTTGCTACTCTGATCGAGACTATGATTGTAAGGAGCAAGGTAACTGCTACATTAGGCACTGCAATAATAAGAAGACAGGTGTGACGAGGTACTACTCAGGGAGGTATCCCCTCCTCTTTCCTCTCGATTGTGGCAGTAAACTCCTTGTTGTTGACCCTAGAGAGACGGGGTATCCACGTCACAACTTATGCTGACTATTTGGCAATCGCAGGTAAAAGCAAGTATCCCAACACGCTCATGGATATTCTGCGCTTTAACATGGCCACACTTAGTAACCGGACAGAGAGTAGGGGACTCGGAATAAGTCCCGATAAAACTGAACTAATTCTCTTTACAAGGAAACATAGACTGCCTTCAGTATCCCGCTAATTTTAAGCGATCCAAAAGTTATTGGTGGGACAAAGTACGCTGCACTGTTCCATAAGAAAACATATTGATTATAATTTGATTAGCTGATTATTAGATAGAAGACGGTGAAGACCAAAATACGTGATGAAAAGAGCTTTAGATACTGGTAGGCAAGAAAAGCATCCGAAAATTGTATTAAAAAGTTCAGTGGCACACAACAGATTTCAAGACCAGGGTAGTTTCCTTTAGGAACAAGGAAAGAGCATGAAGAGAATGATTCAATTTTGGAGAAAATTTAGTTGACAGAAGTTGAGAAGAAAAAAACACGACAATAAACCTTGATAACATTCACAACGGAATAAATAACTTGTGTAATTTCTCAGACGCAAAACTTTCATTCAAGTTGGCAGACTTTACAGCAAAAAACGTGTCAATAACCTCATATAATGTATGTATCTCAATTTTTCAACCAGTGTCCTAGCCAACTACATTAAAAATTTGTTAAAGAAAAACAGAACATACTTTTCGAGAACACCAGAAATTGGTATAAGAAAATTAGTCCAAAGAAAAACTCAATTTGAGAAGCCTTCAAAGTTATCCAAAGGTATCAATGCAAACAACCCAGAAATTACAAGGAAAATAATAACAAGACAACGGCTCGGACATTCAAGGCATACGTAGCTGTCAAAAAAGTCATATCTACATACGAGTAGTGGTTTAACTCCATTATGGTAATAGAACCCATTTTCCTGAATGTGGTACCCATGGGCATCTCAGGGAAAAGTGCTGCTGCACGCGCTGCAATACGATTGAGGAGCGCGTCACAGGCTAGACTTAAGCTGCAGGCATTCTAGTACTCTAAGAAACTTATAGTGCATCAAGGTACGCCTTCTCTGGGCCCAAGCGGGCAGTGCGCAACAGTAGAGGTGGGGGGAGTATTCTACGAGGAGCTCCCATTAACCTCGTTTTACAAACTGAGATAGCCACAACTAAAGAAGCACGGTAGGTCGGGGACGCTCGAAGGAATTTTTGAGGCTAATAAAGCCGCAGCTCTCTCCTATATTAAATTGGCAAAATCACCAAAGTACCTCTTCGTAAAATATTCAGCTATTAGAGAGTATCATTTGTCTTCATACTCTCCGTTCCAAAGAAATATGGAAATATGTATTGGATATATTTTCTTGCATGTGCTGTGTTGTTGTGTCATTGCGCGTACTGAAAACTTTGCAATTTTTCCACCTTGAAGGGGTTTTGCAAGACATAAAGAATCCTACTAGTAACTAATAACTGAAGGCCTCTGTACCTAAAGCTTTATTATTTGTAATTTAGTTTTACACTGTATACGAATTTTCGTCATAATATACACAATTGCATTAGCTACTTCCATTTTGTACTGGCTCTGGTTGGTCCACGCAAAGCGTTAAGAATATAATACCAGATAATACTGGTGTTCCTCGAGAATTGCACGGTCGTATTTACCTTTAGTAAGAATAGTATTACATTTTTTTATTAACAATTAAATACAATTTGTAAATTTACACTTTTTCATCTTCCATCTTTTTAAAATTTGACAAATATCAACTGTTGACCTCATGGTGAAATTACATACTTTTTTAATTTATCAAGGTTGTCACAGAATGCCAATAAAGCTTTTACTTGAGAAAAAGCTTTGAGAACGCAAACGTTAAGAATTTTTGGGCGATTGAGTTTTTTTCACAGGCACGAATCGAAAGAACTGGCGATTTAGAAAGCCAGCGTAAGATTAATCTATGGCGCAGGCATTAAAGTCGAGGAGATAACTCATTCGGATTTATGGCATATCTGATGCAGGTTCAAGTCCTGCGGTGTCATATTTTTTTTTTACTACTTACTTTATGCTAACATTCCAAGCCAAAAAAGCTCGGTAAAATTTTTAAGTTTACTTTAATTAGAATTGATTTAAAATAGTGTGTTTGATTTTTTTATATCTGGTATTTAGAAATTTATTTTCTACATATAATATAATAATTCATACTGAATATGAACTCATTTATGTGTAAATCAACTCTTCAGTCTAATTTACACTTTATACACTTGTATATACAGTCTGTGTCAGAAGAAAAGAACAGGTTTTTTTCTTGTAACTTCAAGATATATCTCGTTCTTCTTTTTGCTGCATAATAGTACCACTCAAGGGCTACGACGCCAGTGCTAACTCAGGTTAGTGTCATTCGAAACTTTCCCGTAAACGCAACGAAACAAAAATGAGTGGGGCCTACAGTTTTAAGTCGACTTCGAATGGCAGATATTTTTTATGAGGAGCTTTTTCAAGGTAGAAATACACTCTGATGACTGCCATTGCCTGCCGAGGGGCGAACGCTATTAGAAAAAAACTTTTTCTTCATTTTGGTGTTTCACGGAGTGAAAGGTGTCTTATACTTAACTGCTGAGCAAAAGTTAAATGCACATATGCAGAACAGAAGAGCTTCCTTCCCTGTAAGAGATCACAAATATATAAAACTTTTTTAATGATTGCGATTTATCGCTAAGGTCAATATAGGCCTTAGGCAATAAGTAGAAAGATTAAAGTCGCAAGTCGAGATAGGAACTTGTAAGGGAACAAGTTTTGAGCCAGAAACAAGAAATGGAAGTGTCATATGCCAAGAGTTATAAAATCACTACCCGAGTTTTCAGGAAAAAGTCACACTTTTGTGCGTTGGAGTGAAGCAACTCACAATTCAATAAGCCTGCACATGAGAGACAGTAGGAGATATTTCGTAGCTTTAACTATTCTGAGGAACAGAATATTTCACGACACAAACGACGGCACCGTTCTTAATTTCAACGTGATAGCCGCTCGCTTAGACTTCGCGTATTCGGACAAACTTCCAATTCATACATCTAATCGAACAATAATTGAGCGTATTGCGGCAAGGCTCAATGTCAGTGGTTGAACACTATAATTTGGCTAACAGGAATTTGACCTTATTAATTAATAAAACGATTATGATCCACAATAGCAAATCGGAGTAAACTAAAGAGTTAAAGAAGAAGAACGTGTTAGATGCTTTGGAAAAAGCACAGGAGCTCGAAATGACCAATCAGAGAGCATTTGCTCAAAACTTTGTGAATGAAAAAATTATGGATGTAAATACACCTATATCAAAGTTTAGGAAACATTTCTATAATAAGCCGTAATAAAGTAGTGGCTTCATAAATCAAAATTTGAATGTACGTAGATAGGACAAGTGCCCCAGTTAATAAGCCGCAACAAAAATTAGTGATACCAGCCCTATTCACATATGGTATACAGCGGCAAAGAGAAAGCAATAATAAGTCTCAAAGGGTAAAGAACCTGAATGAAAATTATTTTATAGGGGATCTCCTCTCCCCTACATTAATCTTACGACTTACAAAGTTAAAAAGGAATTTGAAAGCCCTTATTGACACAGTAGGGACCTCTTGCTTTTTAAGTCAAGGGGAGTACGGAAATATAAATGAATTATCAATACACAAAAAAAGTGAATATAGTGAACTGATTTTCTATAATAAAAATGCTACCATTTGATAACCCTTTTGGGAGTCCAACAAGTTTTCTACGAAATAGAAAATTTGGAAATCGTTTTTCCTTTTGGAGTATAATTTACTGAAAAAAGTTGGGACGCGTATTTTTTTATAAAATGAAAGGTGGATACTTCTTGCATGAATATTAATAATCATGCAAAAAGACTACTTGACTTTTATTTTTTTAATGTTTTCAGCATCCTATAAAGAATAATTTCACTTTTGATCTTTTTGTTAATAGATTTTGTGTAGCCCTGAAAAGGGCTTATTATTAATTTACGATTAGGTTCCCTTTTTGTAACTCACTTACAAAAACCGTAAATTATTTACTTTTTACCTGCTGTTGTCGCAGACTTCTTGGATTTAGAAGCAGTTGCTTTTGCTTAGGTTGCCTTTGGCTTAGTAGTTGCAGATTTGGCTTTAGTTGATTTCACTTTTAATGCACCACCCTTTTTTGCATCCTTCGCCTTACCCTTTTCTTCTTTTCACTTGTTTTCTTACTGGCAACAGCTTTTTCTCACCGCTTGCCGCTTTTTTTACTTTACTCAACGACTTTTTCTTTGATACACCACTATCTGCTGCCTTTTTTTAGCCTTAACCTTCTCTGCTGATTTTACGGCTTTTGATTTCAATTTTCCCTCACTTGATTTACTAGCTGCAACCGATAGTTTGAATGAACCGGACGCACCTTTACCTTTGGTTTGAATTAATTTTCCACTTGTAACAGCCGATTTCAAATAACGTTTAATGAATGGTGCCAATTTTTGGGCATCACATTTGTAGGTCGCACTAATATATTTCCTAATCGCCAAAAGTTAAGAACCGCCACGTTCCTTTAAATTCTTAATTGATGCGTCGACCATTTGTTGTGTTGGTGGATGGGTAGGGGTAACCGATGGCTTTTTGGGCTTAGATCCCTTAACTTTTTTGGCAACAACTTTCTTCTCAGCAACAGTAGAAGCGGTAGCTACAGGGCAGCTAACGTTCACAACAGCAACTGTATCAGACATCTTTATTTTGATAAATTAAAACCTCAATTTACATTCCACGTGTGTATTATACACTTTAATCACTTTACGAACCACTTTACTTTAGGCATTAGAGCAACAGAGCACTCGTAAATTAAGACAATTTTCTAGAATCCGATATGTAGTTGAACTCCGTTTAAAATTTGAGAAGCAGACGAAAAGATGGTTAGCAAATGTTCACGTTCCAGTGCTATTTACTGATTCTATATGAAAAACTTTAAGATTTATTTAATTTATTAAAATTCATTTAATTTATTAATTCAATAAATTTATATGCAATTCGATAGCCTGTATGTGCCACTTTCATATCTATATACTTAAATTGGAATAAAATCAATATTTTTCTTGCGGCGAGTGTTTTAGTCGAAACTTTGTACTTAAAACATTCAATTTTCGCTAGTTTTAGTCGATTTTCTTAAATCTTCTTAATATAAATCAATTATTTCTATTGAAAAGTTAAAATATATCAAATTATCAATCATCTAATTATTTTGTTTTCTATTTTGTTTAAACTAATAAGTTTGGAAAAAAAAATTTAATATTTCAATGGTATCGCCAGAGTTATTCTCAGTGGCGTTAGTTGGATGCATAAAATAATCTAATATTTTGATGAATATCGATAACTTTAATTTTGGTTGAAATGAATGATGATAATGAAATAAATTCATTTTCACTAATGTGGATTATATAAACTTTATTTTTATATAAAACTTAACTTGATATTAATGCAAATATTCTAATCAATCGCGTTTTTAAATATAATATGTATGTATATATATTCATGCATATACAACTTTTTATTTAACTAATTAATTCTTATTTTAATTAATAAACATGTTTAACTTTTTCTCTTAAAATATTGCATCACATGTCAATGCAAGGTATGCAAAATTCAAATGTGTACATACGTGCTTACATACACATATACAATTTGTATGCATGGCAAAGGCAAAGGTGGTAGGAGTTTGATTGCATTCCAAAGTTAAATAAATAAATATAAATATATCTTTTTAATTACATATATATTTTTATTTTATGTGGCGAAAAAAAATTATTAAACAACAATTAAATAAGTCAGGTTAGACGTCTGTTCAGAATTCGTCCAATCTGGCACAGCCTTAATTTATAGCAACTTCCTATGTACCATAACATATCTACTATGTATTAGTATTATTTCTTCGTACGCATCTGTTATTTACTTCATGATGTACATACATACATATGGTATTTATGCACAGTTAGCTTTAAACAGTTCTTTTCCTTTGTACTTAAAATGAGACGCTCAATAAAATTCATTGCTTGTACAGCTTCGAAGTGATCACACGTTTTTACATTTTTGCTTAAACAACGTCTAAGTGTTAAAATACAGTAACATTCTATTTCCTTGTATTATGAGTAAGTACATACGTAATCGTGCATATTTAATATAGAATCACACGATTGTAGCATTGCTTGAAGATTTTAATTGTACAAAATTTTGAATCTTTGTTGAAAGAATATTGCGGTCCTGAAAAGGACCCAAGAAATTATTTAACCACCGAAAGTGTATAAAGTACGGCCTTGTCTCTTTGAAGCGTACACAACATCCATCGCTGTAACTGTTTTCCTTTTGGCATGTTCAGAATAGGTAACTGCATCACGGATAACATTCTCCAAAAATACTTTCAAAACATCACGAGTTTCTTCATATATCAAACCAGACATACGTTTTACATCACCACGACGAGCTAAACGTCGAATAGCTGGTTTAGTGATACCTTGGATGTTATCACGTAAAACTTTGCGATGACGTTTTGCACCACCTTTTCCCCCCAAACCTTTACCACCTTTGCCACGACCAGTCATTTTCCTATATTCACTATCGTACAAGTCCGAATTTAACACTTTAACTGTAACACTTCACCGCCAATCAAACCAATGAATCA